>CM070592.1:2111982-2229482 GCA_036346355.1 Rhipidocladum racemiflorum | reverse complement strand
TGCCACATACGTGGGTTCGGTCCTCCAAGGCCTGTTAGAGCTCTCTTCAACTTTGCTCATGGCTAGATCGATCGGTTTCGGGTCAAATAGGAAGAACGTAAATCTTCCACCTCTGAAAGCGCCTACACCTAATGGCTTAAGCCGCTGTTCCCATTTCCTCGCTGACCCATCATGCGAAAGGTACGCCGTTAGAGTGAGTGCGCCGCG
The DNA here is from genome assembly GCA_036346355.1 of Rhipidocladum racemiflorum. Taxonomy (NCBI): domain Eukaryota; kingdom Viridiplantae; phylum Streptophyta; class Magnoliopsida; order Poales; family Poaceae; genus Rhipidocladum; species Rhipidocladum racemiflorum. The sequence continues at coordinate 2,229,275 of CM070592.1, read as the reverse complement.
CTCCGCTCCTTCGACCGATTGTTCGCATCGGATCTCAGGTTCTCTATTGCACTCCCGATTGGGGTTCTTTTCACCTTTCCCTCACGGTACTTGTACGCTATCGGTCATTGAGGAATACTTAGGCTTAGAGGGTGGTCCCCTTTCTCGCGTAAGCGATCATCATTCGAACACGCCGCTTTTCTTGGGAAGGATCGAACCATGGGAACGAATGAACAGGGCTATCACCTTCTTTGGCCGGATCTTCCAATCTTTTAGAAAACCGATTCAACTGCGCGCCCCACCCGTCATCGATCTGTGTAGCCTATGCTTGCGCCCCAAAACGGTTCTTGACTTTGTACAACTCCGTAGGGCGCGCTACGGCAACACGACCTACGCTGTCGCTTGTCGGTTTTTCCATCATCCAATCCACAACAAATCGAATGAAACCGCTTCGATTTCTTTTTTAAAACCCTTGTTCCGCTCTCGCTCGCCGCTACTAACGGGGTCTCGGTTGATTTTCCTTCCTTTAGCTACTCGGATGTTTCGATTCGCTAAGTTTGAAAAGTCCAAAGAGCGCAGACTAGCCACGGAGCTTGGATACGGTTTCCGATCGGAGATCCATGGATCCTGACGCTCTCTCCCCATGGCCTTTCGCCTCTGAAGCGTCCTTCCTTCTCAATGCCCGGCATCCATCCAATGCATGATTTTCGATAGCGTCGAACATCCTAGGTAGATCGAACACCCACACAATCTCGATTTGACACGCAACACTTTGAACGAGAAATACTAAACAGAGTTGGTTACCGGCTCTACGACCCCATTCCGGCACTCATCAGAGAGCTCTTTGGTCCTTCCATCTTTCTTTCGTTTCGCACACATAGTGGAGCTCCGTAGAAAAACAAAGAGCACGGAGCCGAGCTCCTCTTTCAAGAGTTGATAGAATCAACATACTAATACTCGAGATATTGTTGATATGCATCAAAACACACTACTATATGTTATTTACGAGAATGATATGTGGGCTTGAGTTCTACGTTTAACTACGACTCCCGTCATGACAATGTTCCTATTCGTATTAGTATTCCCGGAAGGAGTCCTACATTGGTGTTAACCCGTAGATAGTTCCCTCAACCACATTTCTTTGCTTCCTGTGCTATTTGTATTCCACCGCTGGGTGTATTGGAGCTCAACGGAGAACCGTTGTTTAAAATGTAGCTCCTATGCCTATTCCTATTGCTAATCCGGAGGCCCACTACTAGCTTTTCTTGAGTTTCGAACATCAACTGTTCACTTCCCATCCCTTGCCGAACAGCTTTCGAGATAGAAACTAGAATCAACATACTCGAGCAAGAAAACTACTGCGCGTGCTAACGCGCAACGAGCAAGAAAACGGCTGCGCGTTATTGTACTAACGCGCAACGGCTTTCGCGCTAGTGCGCTCAATCCGTTGCTTGTTCTTTATAGCTAGCTCAATCCTAAGCTTGTTCTTTCGCGCTAGTGCGCTCAAGCAAGAAAACGGCTGCGTGTGCTAACGCGCAACGGCTTTCGCGCTAGTGCGCTCAATCCGTTGCTTGTTTCCTAAGCTTGTTTGTAATGAACCAAAAATACTTCGCTAAGGTTCAACCGTTTCGCTACGGTTTTCTTCCAATTTCTTCTAAGGAATCCTGATCAAATAAAGGCCTTATAAGCGAAGGCACCTTTCTCTGTATGGAAAAAGGAAGAAGATGCTGCTTCGGCTTCCGTTTCTAGCTCTGCTTGAGCTGCTTCGTCTGTTTCTCTTGATGTGGATGTCGGTGAGTCAGATCTCTTCTCTCACTTTCGGAGCACAGTTGGTCCTCAATTTGAAAACCGACAAAGGTGACTTCTTCCTTATTCACGCCTTGATGCACCTTTTTCGTGTTCAATCTCGCCTGAGAGCAGTGCATCGATACCATTCGTCTTGAAGAGCCTATATAAGCCCTGACCGAAGAGAATCCTTTGATATCCGTCTTGCCTTCTCAGTCCTCCTTAGAATCTCATCCCATAGGTCTCAGGGTCCCCTCCACCGACCCTTGTACTATCGGTTTCCGGGCGTGAGCCAAACCTAGGGCTTGGATCGAAATATAGCTTTGCTTCCTTTTTTTCTTTAGTCAGAAAGAGTTCCCAGCTTATAGTCAAGGCTATAATAGTTCTAGTTTTCTTTCTCATTAGGGAAGGCGGGCTCGCAAGCCTAGCCTGATTTTTAGCGGCCGGGAGGTCTTTTCGCTAATGTGAGAGGCATCGGCAGCCTCAACCACGGTTCAAGCACCGGCTCACGACAGGGCTTGATCATACCTGGACCTACTTCATTTTCGACTCCTGTAGGTTAGGTTACCGATTTTCCTCCGACGAATCCGACGATGACTCTAGGTGAGGGACTTAGGCCTATCAACGGCATTCTGGACCTGCCTTTCTTCTCACTTGATAACAGATCATCTAGCTCTCTTTTATAGTATAGTCAAAGTCTATCTGGGCACGGAAGCTAAGCGGGCTAAGAAAAAGGCTTAATAAGATGAGTGGGGAAGAAAAAGTATAGCATTCATTCCGAACTGATTCTCAGAATCGCTATTAGATGCTTCTGCAGATTCGTATGTTGCTCTAATTGAAGCAAGGGCTAAGGGTTCGGTGGGTGTAGGCCGGTCAGCCATCAGTCTCAGATCCATTCCCGCATTCTCTTATTATGTAGTCTTGCTCACTTGACGATTCGGAAGATGAGGATAAGAAGAAAGGATAAAGAGTAGGATCGTGATGATGCCCCCTAGAGGAGGCTCTAGACCTCCTGTTTAGAAGAATGAATTTCCGAGAAGCCAATATGCATGCCGACAAAGGCGCCTGGAAAACCAACCAAAGAATGGAAGGAATGCGCAGATGTGATGGTCCTCTTCTGACGTGAACCAATTTTGCACAGAACCATTGCTACGTGTGTTGTAATGCCAACGAAATCTCGACGTAGTAGCTGGACGCCGCCTTGGTGTAGCCTCCTTATGGGTAGCATGGTTACCAGAGAGGGTTTGGAACCATGTGGTGGGAGGTGTGTTGGTGTGTGAATGACCGACTTTTGTAGACATTAAAGGGGTGGTTTTCTGTTCACTTTGAATCAGCCTACGTCGTCTCTCTCTTCGAGAACCTCACAATCATCGATGTCTGAAGTTTCATGATGAATATTGGTTTCACATTTTATTGCTTACGTGAGGAAATAGAAATTTGGAACTAGAATTTGTATTTTAGTTCGATGAGGAGTGAGGTAGATTCGCATTGTTGAAGAAAGCGAAGAAAAGGATCCGCTATGGCTTGCTTGTGGCTCTTTCTTCTATTGGCTAGTCTCAGGCATGAGAGTTTCAATTTCTTTTGAAAAGCAAGTGCGGCTCACCATAAGTGTTAGTAATAGCATGAAGTAAGTTGTCGGTTCCAAGAGAGCATAAAAAGATCCGGTCACAAGGAAAGTTTCGTAATCAAAACTTTGTATCAAGTAAAAATAAAGTTACGGTAATAATAAAAGAGCAAATCCGATAAATAAAACTAAAAAGACTATGATCAGTTCCCCAAGGAAATGCGCCATTCGTCACAATCAATCTTGAAAAGTCGAGAAAAAAGAAATGCCGGCGGACTCAACATCTAATCTTTTCTAGGCTTTCTGTCTTTTACTATTACTATTCTTTAGAGAAAGGCATCCTCTCTATACTCTAAACCCTTATCGGGGAGAAGTCACTCTTCTAAGTGCTATATACGAGCAAAGGGAGGAGAAAAAACCATTCCAAAGATTTAAGATAGGCTACACTCAAAAAGCGTAGGCCCTGGGTGAAAAACATGGTACTAAAACGGTTACATTAGTGGAGTCGGATCCCGATCGAGCGGTCTCATCGAAATAAACATATCCAAGAAGGCAGGCACACGATGGATATCAAAGGTGGGGCTCGAAGCTGCCATCTCCAACTAGTTGGTTGAATTCTTTAATCGGCGGTGAGGCGGAAAGTAGGTAATCGCATTCGAAGCAAGGAGTTAGGATCGACAAAGCACCATTTCCTCCGTTATGTCTCGCTCTTCTATCAAGTGAAGAGCTCGCTGTAGCTGAACTGGAAGGCTACCAAAGGGCGCTAACCCTGTCTTTCCTAAAAAGTCTCGTCTTGTTTACTTTCCCTAGGGAGGACAAAGATTAACCAATAGTAGTCCCGAGGATTGTATGAGCAAGGTCCGAACTGTTTCTATTAGTAGCAACATGAGGAGCCCCGAAGGGAAGGGAGAATAAGAAAGATTAACCGACGCCGCGTTTTCAGAAGAAGCAATTGGATAAGAATCATACGCTGTGAATGAGCAGAGCGAATCGACCGAGGGCTTACACACAAGAATGTAACCTAACTCTACTTCTTTTTCCTCCTCTCCTCTTTCTGCCCCGCTATCCTATCAACAGGTCAGTCAATATCTGTAGTGGAGAAAGAAGAGTAGCCCCCCAGGTCATCAATTAGTAATAGAATAATCCCAGTAGTAGTCCTCTTGCCTAGCGGAGTCAGCCCTTAATTTAATGGGCAGACCAAAGATTGGACATCGTTGTCTAAGCGTGCTTGCTTTGCGCACCGGCACAGCTGAATGAGAATCCGCTGGCTCAAATTGAGTGGCTCACTTTCTTCGGAAGGGCTTTCTATAACTAAGAAGTGAGAATTATTGACTCATATGATCTCAGGCTCATAAAGAGGATGAAACTGATAATTTCATTCACACTTTGAGATTGAGCTCGTCGATGATCTTTTCCAAGGTGTCTAGAGAAACCAGCTTTGAACATGACATTCGTACCCAAGGAAAGTTTTGGCGGGCATTCTTGTGATCTTGAAGCCCTTGCTAGGAGCTAGTCGGCACGGCTCACTACTAAAGAAGGTTACGGCATGCTTCGACTTAGCCCTCGTGATCCGCTAATTCATCTCTTGATCTGGTATTCCGCAAAGGAGGTGGATAGGGTCAGCGAAAGAAGTGGCGAGGGTAGAAAAAAGGTTTGCAATTCCAGGTTCCCGCGGTATTAAACAAAGGACATAGTGGATTAGGTAACACCTCTTTTGAGAGGAAAGATCTATGAAAGCTGAAAGCCCATTCTCATTCTATTCTCAATTTCATCTACTTTCTTGGCTCAGGTGACTATCTATCGCCCGGTGAGTATCGCGAGTGAGAAGGTCTGGAAAGGATGGTCGGCCACTAGAAAGCAACAATTCGCTGAAGTATGGACACATTGGCTCTCGTCTTAAAGTTCCCATTGACGACCAAAGGATTAATTCCTCATGGAGGAAAGCCTCACTACCGATGCTTTACTTTGGCTTTCACGATAGAAGGCTAGTAGAGTACCTTTTAAGTAGCCTTCTCAGGCGAGGCCCTGTCCAAGGGGAGGACAGATGTGGGTTAGAGGGATCTGTCCGCTCTATATAAAGAAAATGATTTGAACCTTGTTGCCCAGAGAGAAAGAAAAGAGTTTATGAAAAGCCTTTCTCAAGCTCATCTCAGATTCATTAAGGAATCAGACATAGCCTGGTTCTCTTCATAACAGGCAACGGGGGGTTGGTGTGGCCATCGAACTTAGTTTCAATTTCAATGCTCGAGGGAGTTTATCTCGGCCTATAGTTTACCACTTCAATAATCGATTTTTATAGTTATAGTATAGCTAGTCTAGCACGAATTCTGCTCACGAGCGGAAAGAGAGATTCACATCATGGATTTCGCGAGAAAGCAGTCTGCGGACTCAGATAAGCATAGATCAGGCCATAAACGAAAGTGTATGTGCACTAGCGGAGTCTTTGCGGAAAGCAATAGATTCTCATTATAGCCATATCCCTTATGAAGGGTTCCATAGGGGCCTATACAATTTTCCATGTTGAAAGAATCTCCGATGCCATCCATCAAATAGTGCCGATGCACAAGCTTCTGTAAGCCTATCTTTTCCCCGACAACATACTCCAATTACATGTGTGAAGCATAGTGCCATTGATCGGAAAGGTCAGAACACATCGCTACTAATGCCGCTTTCACATAAGAAAGTGGAGGAGGTGCTACTTTTTGACAAACTTAGGTCTATATACGCAATGAATGGTGAACTTAGACGAGGCGATCAAAGAGTTCCACCGGGACCGCTGGTGCTATGCCCTTTCTTTATGCTTGTTAGAAAGTAGACCCCTTTAGTAGACCGGACCGTCTGTCCTACTAATTAGTAGTGAAATGGTTCTTTGTTTTAGTTCAAGTAGGACAAGCTTAAGTAAGTCCGGTCAATCAATCAATTAAGCATTCCATCGAGCCTCTGTCCTTTATAAGGCAATTCTGTCTCGAATCGTAGGGGAGACAAGGTTACGCGCAATGAAATGATCTTTGTTCACTAACTAGCTTCAAATCAAACTAACGAACGAAACGAGTGGAATAAGCGAGTAAGACAGACGGAAGACTCACTACAAGTATTCCGTCCGTTCGTTCCGGTGTGAGTGAGTGAATCAAAGCGAACTTCGATCTTGGGGATACTAACAAACAAAGATACAAAGATCATTTCATCGACTAAAGGAGCTAACGACTCCTCGAAGCTCGACTACCTAGGCTTAACCCACACCTGGGAATGCTGGTAATGTACGCCCGCTGGCCTCGTTCTTTCATTCAATAAATTGTGAGCCAATATATCATCTTTCTTACGGATGAGGCATTTCATGGTCTAATACGGATGAGAACTCCTAGCCGATAGCCCAGAGATCTTTACTAAGCTGATATCCCTCATTCATTCATTACTGTAATCAATCTATTTGATTTGACAAACTACGTACCAAACAAAGGTGGCGAAGTGGCCGGGTGGAGCTTCCCGACGGAGGCTCAACACGAGCACAGCGCGATTCTTTGAGGAAGAGCAGCCTTCACGACACAGTGCAACAGAATGCGCGCTTGGACGAAGAATCCTATTCTATCTATGAATGGAAAATAGAAGGCCGATCTCGGCCACTCCTGGAATCAAATAAGTGCTTCCTTCCTGACGGTAGGAACTTCTACCTTGATTGAATAGGTATCATCTTATTTAGACTGACTTACATCAGGCATTCTTCGGGATTTCACTTGGCCTTCTCCCTGTCTTCGTACCCGTGGTGGATTTCAAATTGCGGGTATGCTTGATCATCCAATTCGCGTATGATAAGAAATGAGAAATTCATGTATAGGCTATCGTAGATCGGCCTTCCCATAAACCCTCGGAGGTCAAGACACCAGGAAGAAGCTGCCGCTCGCTACGTTCCCTCTAAGAGTGAAGGGCAGAGAGTTACGGTCTCGCATAGGACTTCTTTCTTTCATAGCCGAGATAGATGGAAGGAATTGATTCCCTCCTATATAGAACAGGCTCAAACATTTGGACTCCAGCGTATCCTTTCAAAAAAAGAAGGAAGCTCTTCTTCTAAAGGCAAAGGGAGATTTTCTAATAAAGTAACCTATTCGCTCAAGAGCAAAAAGAGCTAAAGGTATAGGCTTCAATCAAATAAGTATTGATCTTGAATTAACGAATTTCTAGAACTTGCCTTAGGTATTGAAAACTCACTTCTTAGCTAGCACTTGAAAAGGAAAGAAATGAATCTATCAGCGCCTTAGACCTACACATATCCTTAGATAGAGTGAAAGGAAAGAACGAATTCTTAAGAGAAGCTATTCCCTTTAAGGGAAAGAGATCTATCTATTACTGAAGCCCCAATGGACTCAACTTTCTCCCAACGGAAGACTTGACTTCGCCTGCTACTATTCTACTATTATCTAGTACGGATCTTTAGAAGGTATATTATCTCGGCTCCATCGAAAGCGGAAGGATTCCAATTTGATGACGGGAACTTTCCTAATCAATTGAAAACCTATCTTTCTTTCTCGCCTTAAGGCACAGGCAGGCCTTGGTTCGGGATCAACGGATGCCTTAGTAAGCTCTTGGAGGCGAAAGGAACAAAACTTGGGAGGATCTTTGGAAGGTATACCAGGCGAGGAAGAACACTCTTCCGGCGCCTACTATGAAATCGTAGTCTTTGATGGGATGCGGCTAAGCTTGCTAACGTCGGCTACGGCATTGAATCCCCTTTCCGGCATGGGTCACTCCATGAGATGCTTGTCCCTTTCGTGATATGGGACTGTGTCTGCCATTTTACGAATTAGGCTTTGTATTCGAGGGAGACCTGCTCTCAAAGCTTCATATTCGATGCAGTGAGACAAACACAATGCCGATCCACGATTGATTATCCCTAGGGTTGCTCTTTTTCTACTTGCTTACTTGTTAGAGTAAGGTAATCCCAATTCACTTAGAAGAATAATCAAATGTGTGAAAAAAGCTCGTGAACCATAACTAATGATGAAGAAAGAAATGCAGACTCGTAGGAATGCATTGACAGCTAGTTTTTGGAAATAGAATAGGATACGTCACGGAATGAATCGAGAGAAAGATTGGAAGTCCTACTACGAGGGGCGAAGCTGAAGTAAAAATTCCTTGCTTTGTGTTCGAGTGGAATGAAATGAAACGAACAAACAAAGATCATTTCATTGAAAGGGAAGCTATTTACGATTAAGGAGAAGATGAGAAAGATGAAGTTGGCGAAGGAAGAAGAGGCTCTTTCGTAATAGAATACCGATCGACGCTAGCGAGGAGAGTGGAATCACCCGTTGGCCTTCGATAACATCAAAAGCGGATTTCGTTGAGAAGATGTCATGGTTGTCGGGGATCCTAAGTAGTTTATCTTTCTCACCAGCAAAGCATGGAATATGGACTGTCACAATATGGTGTATCACCTCCTCTAGAAGAAGGGACAATAATAAATCACTTAATCTGCTGCCCATGTTGAATGCATCTTGAATAGAGAGGTGCTTATAAGAAAATGAACGCCATCTATAAGGCTGGAAGTAATTAAGTCAAGCACCTATCGAGCACCAATTAGATGTGAAGAAAGGGTAGTTACCCGCCAACCAGAAATGAGTATTGTAAAAAATGAAGATCGTATCTCAAGCATTTCATGCCAATTCTTGGAACAACCTGGTTTATGTCTAGCAGCAGCAAAGAGAGATTGTCGAGTACTTAGCCAGCAGGAATCTTGCCCAAAGTCCTCGGAATGGTACAATGACCAGAAAAGTTGAAGCTTTAGTGCCTTGTAGATGTCAAATAGGCTTATAAAGGCCACACCTCCTTCTTTGATGAGCTTGCACTACGGTCTCAACTTGAGACTCTAGGTTGCCTGAGACCCCTCTATCTTCCTTATCGATTTGGTCAACCTTATGGTTTGCTAGACCATAGCTTAGGTTCTCTGGGCACTTCCTACTCCATTTCCTTAAAAGGAAAAGAGACGATAGAAGAACACCAGGAGGCAATTTGTTCGAGGCACTGCCAGGACTCAAGTGCTTTCGGTGGACAATCTCTATACCTTTCCCAAGCTAACAATAGGAGCCCGTAGCGCACGTCTCAATTTATGTTATACGCAGCCCGTAGTGGGCTATAACAAAGCGTAGGAGGTGAGTGAGCCCGACAAGCCTATGTCTTAACCTCCGTCTTAGCCTCATACGGAAGAGTGAAAGTGGAGTAAAGAAACCTAGAGGTAGAACCCATTTGAGACTATGAATATTCAATCTCGGTTTGAATGAGCAAGCCCTCAAAAAGGCTAGTTTGAGAGGAGTCTAGAACTAGAAATAGAAAGAAGGCTAAAATGCACATGATCCAAATAAGGAGAGGAAGCGGAGATCTTGAATCGAGAAAGTGGCTTTTTCTATCAGAAAATGAATCTTCTTTATGATGGCCATTTCGGTCCGTTGTGGGACCACGGCTTGCAAAGAAGGTATTTAGCGCAAAGAACTTCTTCCGCTTTTGGGGATTCCACTAATTGATGGAAGGAAGTGGATGCGGCAGGATTGGCCCCAATTGAATCACTAGTAGAAGAGATCCACGTGCAGAGACTGTTAGGGAGATGCAGATGGAGGGACGTTTGGATTGCTTTGCTAGAAGGGCTTACGACGAATAGATTGTTGGAATGGGTTGTGAAAGGGAATCATAAGGCGAAGCTACTGACATGGGGAAAGAGGAATACCAATTAGAAACCTGTTTCTCAAATAGATTATCCCTTGATTACAAATACATTATAGATATAAACTAAAAAATAAAGGCTTGACTCCCTTCGGGAAAGGTGGATTCGTTTAACGAGGGCTGCCTCCCTTGAGATGAGACCGGCGGAGTTCCATGCTTCGGACTAAAAACCCAATAAAATGCATTCTAGGTCGATTTTTTTAGAACAATGGCATTGGATTTCTCGGTCATCCAGATTTCTTGGTCATCTTGATCGGATCGGTATTCTTTCTCACGACCATACCTTAGATGACTCTTCTAGTTGAGTTGGTCCGACCGCTATGTATCGATTTAGGAAAAATGATCCGGAAAGAAAAATAGAAAGCCTTTTTCTTGCTTCGCTTACATGCTAGTTTGATTTTTCGACTACTCCATTGGGGAATACTCCTTAATGTCATATCTTTGGATGCTCGAGGCTACCCCAATCGGCGACTACGGCTGTTGGGGAGTTTCAAGAAGACCAATGAGCACCCATTGATCGAGTTGGGGAGTTTACCTCCGCCTTCCGATTGATCAAGTAAAAAATAATCCAGTTGATTACGAGACCTTACGATATAGGATAGTTTCGATGGCGTGAAGGCTTAGTGAAAAGGAAAGCAAAAGTACTTTCAAGAGCCGAAAGCCATTTCTCGATAGTGTTGTGAGCCCCTAGTACCTTAATCATCGAGCTTGAACATGCTTTCGCTTAAAGAAAGATTGTCATAGAAGCGATCGATAGAGACAGAGGACGGCTCGACCTCTTCCGACCATCCCTTACCGGCTCGACCGAGTGTGACCAAGGGCTTCGTTAACAAGAAAGACAAACCCGATTTCGATCGATTGAAGGAGGACCCTTTGGGGCGATACCACGATCGATGGAGCGACCAATTAAGACCGCTTGTGGGAGTTGAGACCAGGCGGGATATTACTAAATAATTTAGGAAATTCAGGCTTCATATTAAATAGAATTTAGTCCTTCAACCGAAAGAGAAAGCTCCGCCCTTACTTTAACTTAAAATCAATGATTCACTTCGTTTCGATGCGCCTATTTCCTTATTTATTTACCATGGCTACTTCACTTCGCTAGCCAAGCCTTGAAAGATCCGTTCTGAGGCATTTTGATTGAACAAGCGATTGAAGACCGATGGCCCTTAAGGAAGGCTGCAGTGTCGACCGCTCTAGGCGATCTCGCAAGCTTACGATGTATCATACCTTACCGCTTGATGCCTTTGCTTTGCTCACTTTATTCCTGCCGAAGATCTTCGTGAGGTAGGTTCTCTATGGTTCGGCGACCAAACCTAAATTGTGGAGGATGGTTACGATTCCCAGTAGAACCCTCTTGATCAAAGAGCGATAGGTTGAAGATGGTTGATTAACACATTAATTCTACTGGCTCAAAAGATCTGAAAGCTGCTACCGACTCTTTCTTGCGGTGGGCGCGGATCAATGCTCGCTGTTTGGCGATCGGTTGGCTCGATCGTGGTGTTATTAAATGAAAAAACCTTCCTTTCATTTTCCAGAACCTTGCGAGTCACCAACCAAAGCGTCGATCCATCGGGTCAACCTCTAGGCTATTATTCTTCTGGCGGTCTTTGAGAAAGTTGTAAACTTAAGGAGTCTACCCTATCCAATAACTATTTTCCAAAGGCTTATAGTTAGTAAGGCAGTGTCGATGCCAAATCCTTAATCAGTAGTGGACTGCTAGTTAACGCACTACTAAAGCTGAGTAGCCGGCATCGCACATCATGATTTACCGGAGGAGCTCGGCGAATGGAAGAAGCGGCGAGGATAGATAGAATTTGGTAGGGAAAAGTGCTTCTGGCTAGCGACTTCATTGTAACTCCTCTCCATCCACTCCTTTCTTTATCTACGACCATATGTTTAGCGCCTTAACGCATCCTGGCACTTCTACCGTCTTTCTCTACGACTTTGATTTGTAAAGAAACTTGTACTATTCATTACGTCTAGCAATTTTGAGTCTTCATCTATCAGGTGAATTTCATGCTTTTTCACTCGTTTATGGGCCCTCGGGACATTTCTTTACGGCATTCGTCAAGTCATTTTCATCGTGGTATTCCCGTCACTCTTTCGGCACATCATAGGCCTCACCATCGGATGCCGAATCCGCTTCAACCGGAATCGAAGAAGGATCAAAAAGCAAGGTCGCTATGAAGGCTGTCATAAGCCGGTTATCCTGTCTGTGGTAACTCGACACCTTTAGCTTCATCGAAAGGTTAAGGGGCCACGCCGTTAAACAGGCTAGCTACAAAACTACAATCGTTAAAGAGCACGGACTCGATGGCTCTAAAGAAAGAGCTACCTCACCTAAAGTAGTCACGCCACTTCTAGCTAGCAGACCCTAGGGAGGAAGTAGGAAAAGATGTTTTCTATTAACCATTAACCGGCGGAGTCATCGGGCGGGATCTTCTCCTTCGGCGATGGCTGGCTTTCATGTTCATAAGTTCTCTTTGTCACATACATCCATCGCTTTCGTCTTTCTTGGCTTACTCAGGTGATCTAATTAATGGGCAAGCCCCACTCAAAGCAATTCAGTCCGGAGCTCTTTCTTCTAAATGCGGATTCAATAGCACCGGTGTGAAAGCAAAGGATATTCAATCCACTTGTCGTCTTGTGGGCCTGCTTCTTTCCGTTCTTTCTCTTCTTTTGCAGAGGTGTGTGTTGCGCCACGCATACAAATCGTTTTTAGCCAAAGGGTGACTTTACCACTCGCCTGGTTCCAATGGATATGGGTTAGATGGATGGAGTCTTCCTTATTGAAGTGGGCAAGGCAAGCGGCTCCTCTCGAATAGGCTGATCGGTGATACGTGATTTTTGAATAAAAGCTAGACGACTCAGCCCTCTTCTCATCTCAAAGCTCGACCTCTGCCACTACTCTGCTTCCCTAGCCAAGCCATACTTCTCATTCTTTGCTTGAATCCATAAAAAGAAATTCCATCGAGTTTAGGTTGATTGACCTTGAAGTCCATATATAGATTCCCGTAGTTCATCTCAACTTGACCAACCATTGAGAATGGAACAAATAGGGAGATTGAATTCTTCTATATTGTCTTTCAACCCTTGCTCTTGCCTTGGCTTCGCCTTCCACCTTCACTAAGCACCTAACAGTGGGGCGGGACCTTCGGTCTAGCCTTTGTTCGGGTATGGGACCGACACAGGATTCTTCCATCCGAGTGAGTACCGCCCTTCCGATTTGGTTTGAGTGCTGGACCGACCTTCTCTTTTGTTTGTAATTGGGCTTGCCGAAACAAAGGAACCTTGGTGTGAGAACCCACCGAGTTGGTAACCCAACGTTTTCACCTACGATTTCTCCTCGTCTTCTTTGCCTAGCCTTTAGCTTCTTTCTTGTGCGATCTTAGATTTCACTTTGTTAGGAAATAGGGCATTACCTGTCACTCCGCCTTTCTAAGAAGGCCTTTCGCTTAGTTGTCCTTTCTACTAGAACTTCCCTTTAGCGATTCTGGAACATCTATAGTATGCTTGAATGTCGGAAATTTTTCTATATTCTCTTCCTCCTCGTCCATTAGTTCAGTTCCTTTCCTTAGTGAAATCAGCCCCCTCCATCTTTCGAGAACAACAAGAGGGCATTCTCAAGCGGCGTATTCTTCTTCACTTCCTAAGAAGGCATTTTCTTGCTAACAAGCCATTACGGCAAACAAAAGAGCTACTTCTATCAAAGAGGAGCAAAGGCTAAGCGGAACTCCTCCCTTCGTGTCTTCTTCCTTTCCAAGCTTGTTGCGGGGAATGCAGGCTCTTTTTCAGCCCCTAAGGACTGCTACTTTGATGAATGAGGCCTGACGGTCTTAATTCCTAATGCTACTCCTACTCCAGTGTAGGCTTACTTCGCATAGGCGTAGCAGTCGTTTGAAAAGCATCTCTCAAGAAAAGGTTCGGATTGTATCTATCTTTATCTGGGTGTTCACCCCTACCTTATAGCTTGTGAAATGAATGCAGTCTAGCCAAGCTTTGAAGTCACTTTACTCTCTTTATCCGCATCCCTTTATAATGAAATGCAAATTCCATTGCACTTGACACTTTGAGTTCGAAGTGGGATGGAGATAATGAGCTCTTTAGTTGAACTGGCTACTATATTTGCAAACAGTGGTTTTCTCTTGATACCGATACCCAGCAAGAAAACGTATGCGGCGTGGGCGCAACGGATTTAGCTCCCGTGCGCTCATCCCTTGCTTGTTCTTTCGGACTAGCACTCTTTCCCTCTCTTTGAAGTAGATTTCTCAGCTCCACGAGTCAAGCGAAATAAGGCGAAAGGCCCACTACTTCTTCATTCATGGCTTATTGATTTGATTGATCTCCCTTTCGTATTCATTCGACACAGGGTGAGGTTGGAACAAGAGTTTTCATAAAAGAATGGTTCTTTTATGCAATTATGAGCAGGCAGGCCTCTTGTGGATTCCTCCAACTCCATGAATGAAGGGGAGTATGAGGAAGGCCGATTTTCTTTCTATATGAAGATGAAAAAGGATCAGGGTCAAACATTTCTTACTTTTGTTGAGTATGACTGAATGAGGAAGAGCTCCTTATGTGGTATCACTTTACCACCATCTCGAAATGCGCGAAACTCCGATTGGTGGAAGCCACCCATGAAGATTCTCCCTTCTCTTACGTGAAATTCCCTCTTCGGTAAGCATCGATTATCTCAAAGCAAATGAACATTTCTCTAAGCTTATCCTGTAGCTTATACGTCGTTTGAAAGCTGCTCCAAGGATCCAACGAATAGCTAAGGTTTGTTGGCGATCCTGGCTACAATCCCAGGAACATCATAAATAGTACTGCGACTCCTACTTTGACCACTTCGCATATTGGCTTTATATTATCTCGGCGTCAACCATAAGTTTGATTACATCGCGTTCGATTCGAGCTAGGCGGTGAAAAGTTTTATAAACAATAGCACGAACTCGTTCTTTTACCATCGATCATGCGAAAGTTTACCAATTTCTTGATCAATTCTTTTTGCTCACCATCAAAGTCCCCATATAGCTGAGAATTTCCGAGCAATTGGAAGCCGCTTTCGATGACGAGGCCGATAAATTGATATTACGCGATCGTTCTTGTCCATCTTTTGTTGCTCTGCTCCTTTTAGAGAAAGGAGGCGATCTTGGCGTCGGCGTTGGTTTTTCCAACGAAAGCCGGATTTTGAGAACGTGAACATGAGCGGTAGATGAACACCCACACAATCTCGATTTGACACCTTGAGCGAAATCAAAATACTAAACAGATCGGGTCTCAATCCATCCGTACTTGCAATTTCATCATGATCCTTATCAATCGAGCTAATCGATACATTTATAAACAATGATCGATACATCCTCGATACCTTGCTTTGTGTTTCCCATCTGTTCAAGTAGATATCTGTTCAAGTAGTTTCGTTTTGACGAAAAGACGAATTCTACCGCTACTATGATAAAATGAACTTCAATTTCAATTTCTTGCAGATTTCCTTAATAAGTAAAGTAATGGAATGCCTGAACGAGTTGATTAACTAGAGCGCCCGCTCGTTGGGTGTCTTCGCCTCGGCCCCTTCTCTTCCGAGTCGACCTTAGCCTATGATCGAACGAGATGCAGGAAGAAGCGAGTCGCTTTAGTTCATCTTGAGCTGGATCGCCTGCAGAGCATAGAAGACATAGATCTTGACTCGCTCTCTAAGCATTTGTAGCGCTTGGCCAAA
Organism: Rhipidocladum racemiflorum; assembly: GCA_036346355.1. Lineage (NCBI taxonomy): Eukaryota > Viridiplantae > Streptophyta > Magnoliopsida > Poales > Poaceae > Rhipidocladum > Rhipidocladum racemiflorum. Next base: position 2,213,520 of record CM070592.1, on the reverse strand, counting down.
ATGTTGATTTCCTCAATCGCCGAATGATTCAAGTTGCAGCAAGTCGCCTTTGCCACCGCTTTGTCGCTTTGTAGAACAACCTCATGGTATCCCATCTTAAAGAGATAAGTTGAACAAGTAAGGTGGTCGTCCGGATGTACTATTCAACCCGGGGATTATTTAAGTGGAGCTTTACTATCTATCCATGCTAGGTATTTTGCAGGTGTTACGGCTTCGATTCACTGCTGGCATGAATCCATGATATACTCCACAAATCTCAGAGCATTGTCCGTAGAACACACCTTTACGTTCGATAAGCACGAAGTTCGATTTAGTCGGCACGGAATTGCGTCAATTTTCAGTCCTAGTGATGGAGCTGCAAAGTCGTGAATTACGCTGCACTGTAACAATAAATCGGATGTGTGTATCAATTGGTACTACTACTCGGTTATCAACATCTAGTAGTCGTAGTTGTCCATCTTAAAGATCTGTTTCAGGAACGAGAATCCAATAAAATTGATTCTCCATCTTCATGTTTGAAGTCCGAGTACTCGTATGACCAGTACCATTGGTGTCCTGTGATCCTCAAATATCTTTTGGAAACATCTCATCGCTTCACGAGGCGAAGCAAGAGCTTTCTTTGAAAAAGCGCTGGCAGGCTTCTTAAGTTCGGCTTACCTGGTGTGCTTTAGTTGGTGGGCCTCAACAGATCTCTTGCTTTGTAGTTCCGCCATCACGAAAGACTACTTGCGCTTAGCTTAGGATTTCCTGCGGCGGTGAGTAACTACTAATGTAGAGAACTAAAAGTGGTGCATTGCTCTCTTTGTTTACGAGGATAAGATTGCGGTCAATCGACTTGCTTGCTCGAGTCCAATCTCGCTTTTCGGCTTGAGAACAAGGGTGAGGCGAAGCAAATGGATAAGCGGAAACAAGCTCGGGTTATTACGTAAAGAGGGGCTGCTTGAGGTCATAGATCTCCCATTCCTCCTGCGGCCTTCACCAGGTGTTGGGACAGTGGGCTTTGGAAAGATCATTCTTTCATGCTTGAGTGAGGCTTGCGAGCTGACCTAACTGCTCGACTTGAGCATTCCTCGAGGTGCACCCATTCATTCTTTCTAAACAGCTCGTGGGATGTGTAAGGATAGCTCGATGGATTTTACCCTGGCTTGGTAGGCTTTGCTTTGCACTTCAGCCATATTAAGAGGCTTAAAAGCCCTTGGAACCGATTGAATTATAAGCTTTGCCCAGCGGTGAGACCTTTGAGCCTGCTCCTTGCACCATCCGCGTTAATCTTCGGGTAAAGTAGCCCAACTATTATATATAGAGAGGAGAACTTTATACTAATAGACTGATGCACCTTATTGGTCGGCTTGAAAGCTTCTTGGTTGGCTCGGCTCCTTGCTTCTTTCTTGCTATTGAGCTAGCTTCTTGTCTATAACTGCTATCTACGACTTGGCTTTTTCGAACATCTAATTCAACTTGATCTCCTACTGATTTCGATTGCACATCTAATGAAAATCTATGATATTCCTATCTTTTGTCATTTGAAATGAAATGAAATGATTTCGATAAACTTATCTCGGGAATCTGTCATTCCATTTGTTCAACTTTCGTTTCTTGAAATACCTCACTTGAGTTGAAGTAAGTCAACACCTTTCAGTTGAGTAACTGTCTTGCGATTTCCACTACCTTCAAGATCTGAAGCTTGCCTACCTTAAAAGAAAAGATATCAGGAAAGGAAGAAGCGGATGAAATGATCGAGCTCTCGAAGTAGAAAATCTGGGACGAGAAGATAAGGCCTGTAGTTCCCGTGTATTAATCCCGGTATTCGGATTCCATTGCTTTGTCAATAACTACCTTAGCGGAGGATTGAGCACACCAGCTCTTAAGGGAAGGGAATGCGCTTTCGGCGATGAGGCTAGGGTAGAGGGTAGATTGAATCAAATAAATGGGTAAAGGATTACGATTGTTTCAGATGAGGATTCCTATTGGCATTAGAAAAGAATGTGCCTTTGGTTTGTAAACAATGGTGGTTCGCATCTTCCCAAAGCCTAGGATAGCATTAGATTTCTTTTGCGCAACCGAGGATTGAACCTGATCTTTTCTTTGCTTTTACGATGTGGTATACAACTAGTAAATCCGAAACTAGTCATCGCCCATTTGGTCGCTACGCTCGTCTGTCCTCTACTCTAGCGCAAGGTCTGAATCGCTTTAGTTGGCGCTAAATATCCATTGGGTGGGTATTTAATTACTTGAATTTCATTGCTTTAGGAGCCCACCTTTGGAACTATTCGGTAGGGAAGAGTGCTTTTGCATAGAATGGATTGGCTTTGGGCCTTGCCCGCTTGTTGAAAGAAGAAGCGAAATCCATTTCCGTAAGGTGTGACGCTGTTCCGTTGTTCGAAAGCCACTATTTGCATTAGGAACCTTACTTCGCTTCGTTGACTTCGAAGATAGGATTTGGCCGAGGAGGGTTCCGTTGGATTGATCGTTACCGTTCCCAAAAGAAGGAGGGGTCATCGATTTGCTTCGTCAAAGGGGCGCTTGTGCAGGAGCTAGGAGCCGTAATCGGATAGCATTGTTTAACATGGTGTACGTGCGTATTTGATTAACCCGGGCCGTACCTTTCGTGCGAATGAAGTCAAGACGAATCAATAATTACCCTTTCTCGGAAGTGGGAAGCAAAGGGGATAAAAACCAAAAGGGCCAGTAGGCGGTGGGGTATTCCCTTGATGGTAGGAAAGGGGGTTAGCGCAAGTGTTGGATGGCAACATGACCGTGTACAAAGCACGACTTGTCGCGAAGGAGAGATATCTGCCGAGGATTGAACCAGATCCTTGAATTGCTTTAGGGGCCCCACCCTTGGTTTGGATAGGAGCCGAAGAAAAGCTGGAAGTAGGGAGCCGAAACCCTGGATAGGATTTGAGGAACTACGGCCGTTCCTTGGCAATACCATCCGATTTACCACTACTATACAAACCATTAATCCAATGAACAGATGAGGGATCGGGTTCTTTACTTTAAATGACTCACTTCCTAGTTTTAGCCAAGTAGGATTTCCAGCAAGTTGGATATCTTATAAATTGGGATTCGGGGAACGAGAAGAGGAAATGTCTGCAGTCGGGTTTAGATTTGATTTGCTTTGGATAGGATTCGGATTCGTATTCGGTGGCGATAGCATTTACTTTTGATTTCGCAACTATAATATAGAAGTTGCACATTTGCCTTAGCGGAGCAAAGACCGGATAGCATTGGTTTTAGCCGAAACAAGGCATTGCTCTTGAGCAGGATTCGCCCCGTTCCAACGGTTTGTCCGTAAGAGGTTTAGATTGGATCATCCACATAGAACAAGACTCTAGGTCAGGTTATCACCAAGTGAGGATGTATGAACCAAAAAAGCAAGCGCCTTTCAACTTGAGTTTTCCGAAGATGGGGTGGGCGCCAACCTCCCTTCTCCCAAGGTCGAGGTGTGACCCTTATCGAAAAGTGGGATTTCCGCCCAGGGAATGGGTTTCGGTGGCATAATAAGTTTGAACCCGTTGGGATGAGGATTCACCACAAATTGTCACTCGAAAGAAAGAACTTCAGTGAAAACCCCTCGGTTAACAACATAGCCCAAGAGGAGGGATGGGACGCTTCCATTTTATAAGGGGCGGGGTTCTGTGCACTTGAGCGACTTGTTGCTTGCCCATACTTCTAACGGAGATGTAGGTAGTCGAGAATCTCTCCCAAGAGAGGATTTTCCAGGGAGCATAGGAAGAGAATATGAAAGGCGCGGCTATCGCCCTGCAGGATATCCTTCACGACTCGGCGAGAACCGGTTTCCACATGCATCCCATTTCTCTAATGAGGAAAGGGGCAACCCCAATGGCAAGTCGATGAACTGCTCCATAAAGCAAAACTAGAGTCTCATTTGTTCAACCCACGCACTTGTCTTCGATACTTGCCTTCATCCCATCCTATCGGTCAAGTATATCACTCTAGCGAAGGGACTTTAGGTTTCTCTTTTTCTTAAGCCGAAAACCCCACTTCAACAAAAGGATTGTTCAGTTTTGATCAAATCACATGATTTATCCGATTCAAAATATTCTCACCTTTCACATTAGACAAAAGCGATCAGCGATGCGACTTTATGGGAAGTTGGCATTTCAGCTCATTTGGATGGAATAGTCAAGTCAAGTTATGGCAAAAGGGGTTTGCTGTAGTGAGCAATTGGAATGTCCTCGAAGGCGTATTTTCAATAATTTTATGAAGGAAAATGGCACGTTCCAATAGAGAGAAGTACCGCCCTCTACCCTAGCTAGAAAAGGGAGGGCTATCAGAGTCCGTACCGTTGTTTGAGAGCGGATATCGATGAGCAGGCGGGTTCATCAACCACTCTTCTAATAAGGGTTTCGCTCGTTCGTAGTTCCAGGGCTAGGTCTTTTTCGCTAGCGTACTACTTGCTATTTCATTGCTTCTAATTCGTAGGGTATTCGCCTTTCGTAGGAACCTTCTTTCGTAGGATAGATCGTAGGAATATCTCGTACCTCATAAAAGGGAAAGCGCCGGTTCGTGGGTCGTAGGAATTGTTCGTAATAGGTCTATTTATTCGCTCTAGCTCGTCATAGTTTGCTCGGTAGAGAAAAAATCCTTCATCGAAGGTGAATTCATTTGTTCTCTTTTCTTTGCCAGGTCAACTGGGGTAAATAAGGGAAATCGAACCCAACCAATCCTCTGCATTTGCCTTCCTTAGAAGAGGTGGGTTTTTCAAGTATGTTAGGAAGGTAGGCTTTGTCAAGGGAAGGGGGAACTATCCGCTACTAGGCTTGTCAACCATCCCTTTTCCTCCTTGGTCACAACTTGCATACCCTTTTTCATATAGAAGGATTGAGCTAAAGCCGTTAGTGCATCCCGAGGAACGATTGGAGAAATTAAACCGCCAGAACCATTTTTTACGATAAAAGCGAAATGAAACAGCTAGAGTTATGGGCTCTATAGGCTCGTTCACTTCACTCGCTTGGACTATTTGCCGATCGAGAAAGACAAGATCAAGAAGTGTCATAGACATTTAGCCGACAAGGGCTTTCATGCTAAGTACCATAGACAAATTAAGTAGATAGCTCAAAGCGATTGAAGTGAGGCAAAAAACCGATGTCCCAGTATCACTCGCCTAAGGGCTTATTTTTTTGAGGAGTGATGTCTCCCGACTTGTGTGTCGTGCCAGGCCTCTTCCTTCACCGCAGGGGGAGAAGTCTTTGATAAGTAAAGCTAAACAGAAAGAAAAGTCCACCATGATTCCTCAAGCTAGACAGAAGAGAAGGAATAGGTCTTCTTGCTCGGTACAAGAGATGGGAATTCCGTGCTATTGGAACGACTAGTAGAATGAAACAGAACTAGTAGTTCTCTAAACCTTGTGAAACTATGAGAGTAACGTATGTATTCAGCCCTAGTAGTCTGTATCGATGAATAGAATGACTTTTGCTAGTGAGTGTTACAAGCTAGTAGTAGTTGTACAGTACTAGTGAATGGAACGATACGCAGGTGTTGATTCCTTTATTGTTCTCTATTACCTAGCCATACACACTCCTTTCTCCTATTACTCGCTAAACACACCCCTTTCTTTCCTATGCAAGTATCATCCCAGATGCATGTATTAGCATACATATAAGAAATCTCTTACTTAAATACTGAGATTGCCCTTCTTCGTATATCGATTTGGGAAGAGTTCCAGAACAAAATGAATACTCCTGCTGCTAGTAGGTGGAAAACAGGGTCAATTGTGGTTATGTTGATCCATCTGCTTCAAAGCTTCGGCTGCTTTTGCTAATGAATCTTGTCCTTGTTCGTTCTGATACGACCCATGCCATGGATATGATCAATGTAAAGATTTTATTTTCTAGTTGTATACCACATCATTAGATGAACGATATGAGGGAGTTGCCAATTGCACTCTTGTTGCTTGTAAAAGTGCATTCAAATCGAGAGTTTTAACGAATGGGACATAGCCGAGATACGCTAAGGTTGAGGCAAGGCGGAACCTCCTCTACTAAAATACGAATAGGAATACCCTACTTCCGAGGAGAAAGGACATCCCTCAATCACGGGACAATCCTCCAGGGGAAAGGTATCCGGTATCTTTAGCAATGGTTGAATCGGATTTACTTCATTCCATCTTTCCTTTCCTTTCAGTTGAGTTACTCTACTTCCAATGCTATCTAGTAATTCTACCTACCTACCTACTATTTACTTTGAAGTACCACTCTTCTGTCGTGTAATTCCCAGGATCACTTAATTTGGTAGGCCTGATATGGTTGGCTAGCTATCTCTTCATCAAGTCAACAAAAGGGATCCACATCCCATCATTCATTCAAAGACTGACAACTTGAAACCTTGGACTTTCCACCACTTCTACACTCTTATCCTTCCATTCGAGACAGGCCTTTCCTCACGAAACTTATACTTTCCAGCAAGAAAGATATCAAATGAAATGCGCACATCAGCCTGCTTCATTCTGATCTGATGATAACCAGGATTCGCTGTTTCGGGGGTCGGAACGGCTTCCTTTTAAAATGAAATAATGCTATCCTTCCATGCACATTCGAAGCGAGCTATTCCCACGATTCGGATTATCTAATGTCATCCCCACTTTAATACGAATAAGAGGATTAGCGCACGGTACAATCCTCCAGTCCAGGGCAAAGGTACTTCCAACTGCTCCTGTCCCCGGTTTCCAACGATTCCTAGCGTAATAGCGTACGAGAAATTCAATACGAGATATGCATCTATAGAGGCTCCTATCCCTAGACATAGGAATGTAGTATTCCGATCCTACAACGGTAGTTCCTCATCCTCATCTGGATAGAGCTTTTTGAGGGGCAGATACCCCCTTCTACCTTTGCTTTGGTCAACGGAACACTTCGAAGTAGAGGCTCCTGATTGAGAAACAATCATTAATGCGGTGCGTGAGCTGGGTTCGTCGTGAGACAGTTCGGTCCATATCCGGTGTGGGCGTAGAGTAGTAGTAGCACCTATTTCCTGAGTCCCGTTCTATTGAGTTGAGCTCGTAACGAACAAGCAACGGCGCCTCGGCAAAGCAATTATCTAGCGGAAGTCTTTTCTAAAAGTTCTTTTAATATATATAGTAGCAAAAGTACTAAACCCGAATTTCCCTTTGCCCTTGCTTTTTCTAAAAGTTATTTTTACATAGATGGAAAAAAGATAGGATTGAGGCGCATCTCTCCAATTGATCGGCTAAGACAAAGCAGTTCAAAGCAAAGGTTTTGTTATTGAAAGCACTACTTTTACATATATATGAAGATGAGTTTTATCAAATCCTGTGGTGACTTCCCAAGGTAAAAATGTGAAGTAAGGATTTCCCATATATATTAAACTAAAATGAACCCTCCTCGGCTAAGGTTGAATCAGATATAGAAGAAGCGGAAGCAGGAAGCTGAAGGATATCCGTAGCGAATGAGGAATAGGACATGCATGTGAGCTAGCGAAAAGGGAATAGCACATTCTCTAGGGTTCGTATCAAGCGCTAGCAAATGGAGATTTATCGGGGCAATCGAATCCGTATCCTCGAGCGCTGGGTCTGTCCTCTAATGAGGAGCTCCTTGCTTTTTTGATCCGTGAATCCAAAGCTTTGGGGGAAGAGGGGATCTGTACCTTCATCTGAAAACTATTCGCCGGTTGTCCGCATTCCTCTCCTCGAGCGAAAGGTGTTCCCACGCAATCGCTATCGCTGTTCCTACGACGTAGTCAATACGCATTGGAATAATGGCATCCCCTCCACCATAGTAAGAAGTAACGGGTCTACGCCCTGCTTCCTTGTTCGGTTCTGGTTACGGGAACGGTTGACTTTCGAAATAAAATACCCTTCTTCCCTGTTTTGCAAATTCACCTAGAGCTAGCGAAGCGAGTCCGTTTCCTAAGGACGAGCGATGAAGAGCTTTTTATAATGAAATATTGGTCTACGCCCTCCTTTGATGCCCAGAGGAAGAAAAGCGAAGGCAAAGCAATGGCATGGGCATGAAAGGCTACGTAAATAAGTACTTCCCCGAAAGAAAGGGGGCAGTCTAAGGCGGGACCTATCCACTACTTGTGAAGTAATAGAAGAGAGGATTTCTCGTATCTAGCGGAAGTACCACTACCAATGCTAGGCTCCGTAGAAAGGACATCGGCTCCTACGCATCCTACGCATTAGCGAACCTACGATAAATGAAATACGAATTATTAGCGCTATCAGGGACGAGCTCCTGCTTCCTCGGTTTCCTATCCGATCAGAAATCCTATCCTTGCTAAAACCAATCCAATCCACGAAAAGCATCGTATTGTAACACTTGTTACAGGCTAGTGTTGTGAATTCGATTGAGTTCGAAAGCACATTCCCTTGCTAGAGATATTCCTTTTATTCATCCCGGATTGTGTGAATGCGTTCACACCTATCCCGAGTGGGTATAGTTACGTGGTTAAGTAATCCCTTCCTATGCGAGGTTCATTGTATGAGAGAACATAAGGAAAGGCTTGATACATCCATGTCTAGCTCATGTCGATCTTCGTGTCATTTTTCTTTCATTAGCTCAGTAGGATAGTCCACGTTGCTAGGATGTGTGGGTCTAGTCAGGTCGTGACCCTCGATCAAACCATCCTAGCAATGCCCTCTTCTCAAAACAGGCGTTCGATGTACGGATCATCGCCGCTGGGGATTGCCCTCTATCTTCAGGAGATTGCTGCCTTCCTCGCTCGTGAAGTGGGGAAGTCTATTCAATGCCCGGGAATTGAACGAGGAGAAAGGGACTTAAAGAATACATACATCTGGAGATAGGCCATTTAGATAGACCGATTCCAATAGCGGTGAATCCCGCAAACTCCCGGGAAGCCCACTAATATGCTTGAGTCCGTCCGCTAGTTGAGTGAGCCATAAAGACTTCTTCGAGGGAATTCATTCACTGGCTTGACTCTAGAAGAAGTAAGCTCAATCCAAAGCCATTGCTTGCTTGAAGCCATTTCTTTCCCGGATTCAGGAGATTGCTACCTACACATAGGATTTCCTTTTGGTCTATGCTCCGCTCTTACTTTACCCACTCAGACTGGGCGCCCTACTACTAATGCTACTAACCCCTTTTCTACCAAACCAAGCGAACCCCATCCATTTCCCTACCATTTATATTTGTTGTGGCGACTCGTGCGTGGAGTTCTAGACGAGCTTTTTCAATTTCTATTTCTTTATTGAATCAGCTGGAGACAGTACGACAAGACGAAGCTGGATTGGATACGTGCGCCAATCATTTGAAGCTACCTTACCCAAAGGAATCTCGTATCATAGAGAAGAATGAATGCTCGCTTCTCCTCGACCTACCTCTTCGGTTCACTAATTCTTTTTCCTTCCTCCGCATGCTCTGTCGTCAACTAGAGCTTTTGAGCATGTGCCCACCCAATATAGATTTCCATTTCTCATATAACAGTTGACCATGATTGCAGGGACGTCGGGGCCCCTGACGATATACACGCCCTACCCGACCATGCCACCGGCCGCATCACCGTCTACCTTATCAATCGCCGCTCCCACTGCCATCCTTTCAATTTGAAAGCCACCTGGGATAGGCATATGAAGTTTTCTTCTCAAATCAACATATATAGCCTGGATGCCCTCGTGGGCCTCCATGATTCTTCGTTATCAATCAAGGTCGTCCCAAACTTTATCCTTGGGAATCTCCTCTGCGTGGATTACCGCGGGAACCAGTTCTGAGGAACGAAAAAAGAAATGGTGTTCAGTCTAGCGAAGATGTTTCCGTTCCGTTCTTCATTTCGTTGGTAGAACCCACGCCAACGCCAACTCGGCATTAAAGTATCCCGTTTCTTTCGGGAGCAGAGCTTCAAAAGAGAGGGGTTTTATGGGATTGGAACGTTTGATGTCAAAGTTGTTAGGGAAACTCTTTTTCCATTCCAGTGAACTTTGTTCGCTGATATGTGATCATCCTCGCATTATGCAACTCCTAATTCCTATTTTGGTTTTCGTATCCCGCATTTTCTGCCCGCGTTGCCCCGTTTGGGCTGTTCACGTTTTCACTATTTTCACTATGGCAGGGGGGGCTGCACTTTCTTCCACGGATTTCCCTACCGCGGAATGTGCGCCGGGTAACGAACCACAGCGGAATCATGGTGCTCAAGCAAAGGCTCAGGGGGCCTCTTCCTCGGCTCCAACCGGGGGAGACGTCATGGTTGTTTCCCCCATATCCCAGGGGCCCCTATGGGATGAACTTGCTGCCCAGGATAATAACCCCCGCCGTTCACCACCCCTATACAAGAGGAGCATCTGTTGAACATGTGTCTATGGCAGATTTTCATGACTTCTCAAGGATGCCGAGAAGCTGCCGACATGATCCAGGAGATTAGCCGTTCACTCCACACAAGGTGCCGGGGGTTTCAAGCGGAATCCTCGTAGATATTTTGGAGAAGCGGCACGGGGAGCCAAAATGGGCGAAATCCTCCATAGTCTAAAAACTATGAGAGAGAATAGCCCTTATTGGGGGAAATCCAAACAGATTTCAGTCATTACGGGATGTTGGGGGTACCGAGAAGGAACTGCGAAAGGAATGGATGGGGCGCACATGACCTCTCCAATGTTCTTTCAATGATTCGGAACCCCCATGGTTCGAGGACCCGTTGGTTGGTCAATAAAAACTTCTTCGTTTCGTTGGTAGAACCCACGCCAACTCTTTTCTCTAAATAATAGAGAGATCTTTTGATAGTCTCACTTCTATCAATGCAATGAAAGAACTATCCCTTCCTATTTGTTTGTCCTAATGAGACAAAGAAGAGCCTCCTTCTTTACCACTTTAGGGGATGGGGGTGAAGGGGGGTTTACATACAACCGGGGCACAGTGGTTTATGATTGAATCTCAGAGGCATTCTTATCATTTGGTAGATCCAAGTCCATGGCCTATTTCGGGTTCACTCGGAGCTTTGGCAACCACCGTAGGAGGTGTGATGTACATGCACTCATTTCAAGGGGGTGCAACACTTCTCAGTTTGGGCCTAATATTTCTCCTTTATACCATGTTCGTATGGTGGCGGGATGTTCTACGTGAATCCACGTTGGAAGGGCATCATACAAAAGCTGTACAATTAGGACCTCGATATGGTTCTATTCTCTTCATAGTCTCGGAGGTTATGTTCCTTTTTGCTTTTTTTTGGGCTTCTTCTCATTCTTCTTTGGCACCTACGGTAGAGATCGGAGGTATTTGGCCCCCAAAAGGGATTGGGGTTTTAGATCCTTGGGAAATCCCTCTTCTTAATACCCCTATTCTCCCTTCATCCGGAGTCCGTAACTTGGGCTCATCATGCTATACTCGCGGGAAGGAAAACGAGCTGTTTACGCTTTAGTAGCAACCGTTTCACTGGCTCTAGTATCCACTGGCTTTCAAGGAATGGAATATTACCAAGCACCCTCCACTATTTCGGATAGTATTTATGGTTCTACCTTTTTCTTAGCAACTGGCTTTCATGGTTTTCATGTGATTATAGGTACTCTTTTCTTGATCGTATGTGGTATTCGCCAATATCTTGGTCATCTGACCAAGAAGCATCACGTTGGCTTTGAAGCGTTTGCATGGTAATGCGGCATTTTGTAGTCGTGGTTCGGTTATTCCCATTTGTCTCTATCTATTGGTGGGGAGGTATATGAAAGAAGGGAACGAATAAGTGGATTGAGGAATAAAAGCTCGAAGACAAAGAGAACTGGACTATTCAGTTTGTTTTACTCTAAAGTATAGCTATGGTATTCTCGGCCAATCTGTCTATTCAACAAATAAATGGAAGTTTTATCTATCAACATAACATAGGAAAAAAGGGATCGGAAAGCATTGTTTTTTACCTAGGATTCTTTTCTCCTTCCCCTGGGGACCATTTGCCTAAATGCTTCGCCAGGCTGACCAGATAGATTACTTCTTTATGCTAGCTTGCCCTAAGAAAAACAACACAGCCCACAGATATCTCCAAAGCTTTTCTATTCGAAACACAAGGGCGCTAAGCAAAGAGAATTTCAATTAACGAGCAGTAGGTGCTTTTTCTTCCTTGGCCCATCTCGGTGATATGTAGGCTCTCAGCCCTTACTTGAATCATCCTTATGTTCGTCCTCCCTCTGAGAAAGAAAGCGATTTTATGCCCTCCCGAAGGAAAACGTTTGGGCCGATCGAGCTCGACACGGAGCAAAATGTAGATGATCTCCGCAAATGGGCGAGGTAGGAGGACGTGGTTGGAAGTTTTTTGACACGAGGCCTTGCGCAAAAGACGAGTACTTCAGAGCCCACCAGGAAAAGGATATTGGTTCGCATCTCTATATTGATCCGCGGCGCTTCTATGAAGTTTTCCTTGTCTCCGATTTCAAAGCTGAATGGATGACTGAATCTGTCGAAGCATCATTCGATATTTGCAGATTGACGTAATGCTATGAGGGGTTAGAGTCTTCTGCGGGGAAAGACATTTCTTGTAGAGTTTTTTTGATCTTTTTGCTCTACTTTTTCTAGTATTCCTTTCATTACATTAGATCTCGGATGATCCTATGTTTCCTTCCGCTTTTCTTCGGTAAATAGGAATTCTATATCCTCTAGCTCTTCGTGACTGTTGTATGCGCCTCGACTTAGCCGTCATAGAATAGAAAGGTTTCTAACCGTTGAAAAGGATACTTCTAAGCGTTATGGGGCGCTCAACCTTCCACTCAAATCCTTTTTCCCGAGAAGGGAGCTACTTTGCCACGACATATAAGGGAAAAGGCAATGTGTGGAACTAGATAAAGTTTGATCCGCCACTTACACTTTGGAAGGGCAAGAACTAATGCTTATGCGTATTCTTCCACGGCATATAGATGGTTAACTACTCCAACTCGATGGTGAGAGAAAAGTGAAATCCTAGCTTTCCCTAGAATCAGCTCTTTACTATCCTCGCTTGTGGGTTTTTCGGGACATTGAACCCTAGATTTAGAAGCTTTCCCAAACAAACCCAGGAAAAGGCATACCAAAGATTTTTGGAAAGACACATTGAAATGGAAGCTCTCGAACCTATTCAAGTAAGTTTAGGATGAGGTTTCCGATCCGGTTGGTGTTCGACATCCCGAATCGAGGTGGCTCTAAACTCAGGTTTGCCTACCTCTCTAGTTCTGAGAGAGAGGAGAGGGGCTTCGTCTTTTAGGTCTCTGAAAAGCCGATTGACATGCGATCCAATCAAGGAGGCAGATTTACGCTGAGTTCCTCTAGATCCTACTCGTCGGGATTACCGTGCTCCCGCAGTTGTTCACCATGCGTTCCATAGCACTTTTACTTTAGATCTTTTACCATCTTGGAATCATGTAGATGTAGATTGCTTTCATCGCGGGGTGCATTTACTCACACTCCTTCGTTGACGGCTTTGTTACGAGGAAGGATCATCTCAATACCACACACATCCATTCTTCTCACTTACGTCTTTCCGATGATGATCGCACATGAATGAGATAGCTCCTTTCTTGTTCCCCGTGGATATCCATTGTGAACTGGTGATAGTATGGTCTATTCATTATTGAGCGTCTAAAAAAGGCATTTGGGATGAATAAGGTCGAAAGCCTAGTGTCTCAACTTTTAGATAGCTCTTTCATAAATCACTGATTACTCTAAATTGCAGTACTTGGTTGCTTATGTTTTCCTCTCATTCGTGCATATAATAATCATAAGCTACAATCTCGTTCCGTTCCGTGTGTTTTTATAGGCTATGCACACTCACAAAAAGGTTACAAGTGTTTGCATCTTCCTACTAACCGTATCTTTGTGTCAAGGCATGTTATTTTGGATGAAGAGACATTTCCCTCCCTATAGAACAGTTGATGATGCTTCTCGAGTTACCACTGAATCGGTTTCTCTCTGGTCCATGCCACTTTTGTGCTCCACCGAAAACATCTCTACTTCAAGCCCGTTCTTGCCTTCCACCTTTGCACTGACCTATTTCCTCGACCTCTGGCGGAGTTTCGCCAAGTATCTCTAAATTAAATATCGCTGCCCGCCTGGCCGACCGATCTCGGCAGCCTTTGCTCGCGCATCTGTTACTCCTTCGTACTATACAGCACCGCCTGCCCGTTATTCAAATTCCTCCGCCCGGCGTCCGTTTCACGACCGCAGTCCCATTTCACTGGACACCCCTTCGACCTACTCCTGCACTTCGGCTTGAGTTTCCACCACTCTGCGCATCCTATGTTTACCGAACTAGAGATAATCCCATAAAACCCATTGTTCCTCGATCACGTGGCCTATTTCTCCTCTACATCTCAAATTGAAGCCGAACCGACCACTTTTGCTCAAGCCGTGACCTCTTCCAATTGGCGTGATGCTATGGCCAAAGAAATCTATGAAATTCACTTTTCAAACCAACTCCAATGCTTGGCTCAAAATTCCCATTTCTTCCAACTCACCCTATAGAATCTTCTGGGAGGTCAACTCGACCGAACAACATCTTACTCGATCGGGGTATGATCCGTCAAATGCAGGACAGGAATCGATCGGTCGAACCGAATGATGTAGTTTAAGTAGGCCCCGAAAAGCTGTATCACCAAAGCCTTACTCAGATCCGTCTTCTTACGGAACACGGTATACTAAAAACATAGAAAAATCAAGCAACTACTCAATCAAACCAACGTCGACTATAACCCCTAGCCTTCCAAGCTAACGATGCGGGTTCGATTCCAGCTCGCTACTCAAGGGGCTTTCCTTACCTAACCGGCCAGGCTCGTGAGCGTCTTTACTAACAAAGAAAACCCTACTAAATGAAAACTGAACATCCTATTAGATGTTCAAGATATTGCTTTTATCCTCTTGCCCGCACGATATTTCACTAAACCCCACCGAATGAATAGGAGCGCTAAACCCCACGAATGGAGCGCAGCGATGTATGGGCAAGACAATTTCGTTCATAGGCGGCCTGGTCAAGATGTCAACAGGAAAGAAGACGAACCGAAACACTCACATTAACCACTCACTCTGGTCAAATGAAATGCATCACCAACAACGAGATGAGATTCGTATAGAGCTCTTGCTTTTTACATTTCTTATCATTATATGTTATTTAACATTTTATATCAAATGGTCGATATTTTCTTTTTACCTTTATACTAGTTCTTGTTTTCTTCTCCGGCCTATCCTCTCTTTGCGCCATGAACTATTACATGTAGGCGGAGCGAATTACTAGATTCGATTTATCTCTTTCATTCCATCCGTACTTGCTTGTTCGTTACGAAATTGAGTATATAAAGTCTTTTGAAATGATCTTTTCTCCCAATCCTCTGGTTAAGCCGCCTTCTTCACAGAGACCTCGGGCCGGCAAAGCTCATTCATGAAAAGTAGCGTCACCCGGCTAAATCTTGATCTGCTCGGATCCATTGAACTCGTCGTTCTGAGCGAATTCCATTCCAATCAATAAAAGACTCGGTAGGGCATTGTTATGGTTAGTAGAGACAGTGGGGCTAGTCCTTCAACTATGGCTCGTGATGGATGGCAACTAAGCCGCTTTCTTTCTTGAGCCTCATCCATGTTCATCGCGATCGTCGATCGATCTAGATTGTTCTTCATCTCAGTCCTCGATCACGATTGTTCGTTCTTTGGTGACCTTGCTTCGCGAGATCATGTCGATCTACTCATAGCTAGGCATCTTTGGGCAGCAAGTACTAGAGAAGGAGGCGGTACATCCATAACGACAAGCCAAACCTTCTCGTAGGCGGGACGAAAGAAAGTCTTTCTAGACGAAATAGTTTGACTCTTTCTTTATCTATCTCTGAAATTGATAAGGACAGGATACACAAGCAAATTCCGCTCTTTCTCGAGCTCGGACATCATGTTTTTGTTTTAGCAAGTTCAGCCCACACAAGAAAAAGACTACTTCAAGCTCCCACGACTCTGGTCTTTCTCCTTCTTCCTCTCCTTCCGCTCCACTGAAGGTTCTCGGCCACGGCTTAGTCTCGAAGGGATCTTTTGAGAAAGGTGGATGGACCCACTAATTAAGAGTTTTCATAGGAGCAGAAAGAGCTTCCTACACGGCGTAGATGCTTCTTGCCCATTGCTGCACCCAAGCTACCTTTTTTCTTTCAATTTGCCACCTAGCCCCTTGAACCATAGACCTACACCGAGACTAGAAGCGAGGAAGCCGTAGTCAAGCTCTATTTTCACTTTCTACCCGAAGCAATTTTGGATGAATAAGCGGTATCGACTTTCTGCGTGAATCCTATTTATGATAAAGCGTGTCTTGATGTAGTCGGCGAGCATCCCATGCTAGAAGCAGAAGAGTGAATAAAAATTGAACTAGTGCGCTAAATGCGTTGCTCTGAGACCGGGATGGTGAATGGCAATAGCATTTGGAAGGGAGTGTTTCTATTTCAATAATTAGACAACGGTCGGTCAAAATCTGATATCCCCTCGTTCACTTAAGTGGTAAGAAATGCTTTAGGTGAAGCAGCAATAATTATGTATTATTCAATTGTTATTGATTCCTATTCCGTACTTGTGTTTTCCGGTATTAATTAGATTGGAACAGTTTTGCACGACATTCAATCGTTTTCTTCCCACTACTATCCTTTAGATTTGATACACCATCCAACTTGATCAATCCGCTCACATCTTGCTTTTCGGCGGTGGCGGTATTGATAAGTTAGTTAAGTGCTTTATGATCAGTTTGGTTATAGGAGTAGCAACTCCTTCCTCCATTAAGAGTCTAGCCCAAAAGTAGCGAGGTTCAATAAAGAGTACTTAATGTTGGTGGTCCTAGTTTCGTTAATTATAGATCTAAAATGATACACATAGCGAGGAAATTGAGCATAGAGTGGTAGAAATGTTCCATGAATTCAGGTGTGAGTCCAGACTACGCCTTAAGCAAGAGGAAGATTGTCTTCCCGAGAAGACAGGCTTTCTCGGAATAGAACGATGAGAGGAATGGGGAAGAAAAAGAATGGGCAGATTCGTCTTTGTCTCCGATTAATACCTCCAAAGTCAAGTGAATCCACTAAGTCAGGTCAAGTCTTTAGGAAAGCGTAGCGATGATGCACTTTTATAAGCGAAGCTGATGAACAAGACAAGGAAGTATGAAAGGAAAGAGGGTTGAGCCGTGCCTTGTGGGAAGCCCATCTTATTGAACATCTCAGATCGGAACCGAGGACAGGATATCTCTGAACTACTGAAGGGCGAGAGCTGGCTTAGTACACTGGAAAGTAAGAGTAAGAGGATCGATCTGGATGGAGTAAGTAGATTGAGGTCGATGCACGGGTGTGTTCCTCTGTTGAGAAAAAGAAAATAAAGTAGAAGGAGCTCACTTTCGCTTCCACGTCGGTGAGTTACGAACAAAAGAAAAATAAAATCAAAGTAGTAGAACAAGCAACGGTGAAAGCGCTAGGGTGACTTACGCTCGTAACAAATAACGTTAGGACTTAGGCGAGCTGCCGAATCTGAGACACTTCTTTCTCGGCCGTCCCTTCCTTCGTGCGACGGTATTGTATGTTTCGAGTTCGGTTTCCCCCAGCGAACGGATTGACTTTTCATTATCTCTCTTGGGTTGCCTTATGTACCTTAGGTCGACTCGGAAGTAGGGAAGGAAAAAAGGATAGGAAGAAAACAAGCTAGTAGGAAATTGGGATCGGAAAGCGGAGCAGCGATAGCGAATAAATCCGACTCTTGTTCGCAAAGAAAAAGGATTGGCTTGGAAAAACCATCAACCCGAAGGCGAGCTTTCTATCATGCCGATTACGAGTCCGAATCCTAATCCTCAAATTGAATTGATTTAATATATTGATTATATTCGTATTTCCGGGCAAAGGTGCCGTACCTTTCTATACGGGTATTCGCCGTGCTTTGAATTGAAAGGGGAGCCCGAGGAAAGGAGCTCGTTCGTATTAGTTTTACGTTCGTAGTTCCAGGGGTAATCGGTTAAGTATTTACAGCGTAGTATTGCCAACTTCGTCTTGGATTAAATGCATCATCCCTAGAATACCCTAATTAAATGCGCATCTAACTAGTTCAAAGCAAAGGGAGGGATATCGATGGCAGTTCATATGTCTTGTTTCGGATCCGTTCATCCAAAGCTTCGGGTATATGAGGCCGCCTATACGGTTCCTAATCCAAGCGCAGCGTATCATGATGGCAAGCTAAATTCAATCAAAGGAATCTCACCTAACGCTAGCTCCGGCAATCCCGGGACGAGTCCATACGCTAGAGTAGAGAAAAGACGAGCGCTATCCCTTTTTCAAAAATCCCAATCCTAGGGTCAAACCTATCCTTGGTTTAGGCAATGCCAACCTTTCCTTTCGAACAACGGTACTTACGCCCGTAAAACAGATCGGCTCCTATCCTCGGTCTCGGCTATCTTTACGGCATACCAGAAGACGAATCAGAATTATCTACTTTAACAGATCGATGTTTTGTCGTTCAATCAAAAGCATGATTCAATTAATAGCTCGGCTTTGAGTCCTATCCTACTCGGCTTCTCCCCATTTCAGACATTTTCCTTCCGATACCCCTACTTGGCTGTGACCTAAACCGTAAAATCGAGATTGTGTGTGTGTTCGATGTCGCAATCCCTTCCTTATTGGTTCTCGGCTGGTTAGAGCAAAACAAGCAATATTGAGCGCACTAGCGAAAAGAACAAGCTTAGGATTGAGCTAGCTATAAAGAACAAGCTTAGGATTGAGCGCACTAGCGAAAGCCGCTGGCGCGTTAGTACAATAACGCTGCAGCCGTTTTCTTGCTCGTTGCGCTAACGCACTTAAGCGCGATAGTTTTCTTCTTTGGGCTATCAATTGTGTAGATTTTCATCCTCTTTTTCGATGCTATCAAGCGGGTGGTTCTTCCTAAGGGAAATGCTATCAACAGGGATCAAAAGATGAGTTCGATCTCAATTCTTCTCTTTCTATGAGACTCGAGAAATGAAAGAAGGGTGCTTGGTGGGCTAGTGACGACACAAGGGTAACGGACTCCTCTTTAGGAAGCCGAGGGCTAGGCACCCTAATATGCCAACGGGCAATGCGAGCACGAAGATTCTCGCTTTTATGATTCTTTCCTCCTCTTCTTAGAGGTAATACGTTGGAGAGTCTATATCACCCGGCCCAATAGACTGAAAACTCTATGTCGGCTTTAATATCTCCATCTCCGAGGGAGGAAGTGAAGAAGAGAGCTGCACAGAATCACTGCTTTCAGCATGGAGCTAGCTCGCTTTGATTTGTGAATACCTAATACCTCGTTAGGTTCGGAGAGGAGAGTAGAGCCCTCCAACTTCGACGAGAGGAATCCAACTCAGCCGGTCAGGTTCGGTTTGTTCTTATCGATCCATTTCATCGAGCTTGTGCGTATGATTTGGAGGGTGTGGATTTGTTAGTGAAGGATTCGGGAGTGGAAGGGTTGCACAGAGTCTGATTGCCAATTCAAAAACACCCTTTTCTTGGTCACCATTGCTAATGGGTCCAGGGTGGTTAGTGACTCAATCATCGAGAGGAAAGAGAAATTGGGAGTGATAGGTATCGAATGAAAAAGTCCTAATAAGATTATGCCTATCAAGCAGGTTCTTTCTTCAAGAGGTTCGGGTCGTGAAAAATCACTAACTACGGCACACCACAGATTTGTACTTGGGGCTTGCTCATCATTCTTTGTGGCTAGGTGGTCAGGAAAGAGAGCATACGACTTTTGCTTTTAGGCATTTCTTGTGTAAGCTAGCAAAGTAGCTCTTGATCCTGTGAGGATGAGCAAGACAGCGTAGTAATGAATAGTCAGTCTATCTCCTGATAGAATTATGGCCTTTCCACGGTCTAACTATGACAGGTTCATATGCTTTGTTTAAGTTGGACTTTATTACGGTGCCTAAGGCGCTATCCATCGAAAGTGTAAGAAAACAGCAATACGTATAAATAATAGCTTAGCCAATTGCATAAGCCTAAACCTCTGGAGTTGGAGTTGGATAGGAGATAATAGAATAGGAAACAGTCTAATTTCGATTAGCCTTCCCCTTTTCCAGGACTCACTTTATACTTACCCCACCAATAAAGTTAGAAGCAATGACCTTCAATAGATAGGCTCCACGATGGGCTTCTTTGCCACGTGAATCATCTTAATTTGTCTTGATTGATTCCCTACTAGCGTAAGTAAGGGAAGGCATTTCAAAAGAATGCGTGCACTGATGAGGCAGATTCCTCCTTTGCTTTGATTGATCGTTCCCTTCTGTTCACTTTCTTGCGTCGAAAAAGAATTGCCGCTGCACTCAGCGATCGGTGGCTCCAGGAAGGGGTCTCCGATCGAGAGGTGGTACCATCAACACCAAGTCCTACTTTAGCTTCGCCCTCCTCAACATACTTTTTATTCGTCAAATCTATATGCGTGATTAAGCGAGCGTTCAATAGAGAATTCATGAACTTCAGGCTGCTTTGAGGAAGTCTTATGCGCTCGCCCTCCAAAATTGAGCGATCGATCGGATAAAGACAGACCATGAAAGAGAATGTCGCCCATGTATGGTTGCTAAGGTTCAACCATCAATATTTACATAATATAGGAAAAAAGGTGCTTCGATCGGTCTAAGCATTGTTGTTTACCTAGGTAGGATTCCTTTCCTCACATCGGATTCAGAACTAGAAAAGGGAAGCTTGCGAGGATATGGATTTGAATCAAGGACAGGAGAATACGAATTCGAATAGGAATACGCGCCTGTTTCTTTTGAGAATTCTCATATAGTATATAGTGTGAAATGAACATAGAAGCGAGGAACAATAGTTGTTACACCCAGATCTTCCGGAAGAGGCCAAGCCACTCCCTCTTATCCTCTCTCCGAACTTATCCGGTGCTTTCTCAAACACTGGTATTTCTTTGCTGGGCTAAAGTATAGGTTTTGAGAAGCAACTCTTAAGTGCACACTTCCTCATAGTTCTATTGAGTTAAGGGAGGATTTGTCCAATAGCACTAGTCTTCCTTAAATGCCTAGACTAAGTGAAAACCGAGCATCAATGTTCATTTTCTTTTCGATAAGCCATTGCGGTTGCATCGCTCTGTTGCTTCCATCGCTCGCTAACCCTCTTGCTCTTTGTTGGTGCTCCAATAGCTCTATCTCGAACTCTGGTATTTCTGTCTCTTCCGCTACGAGTGAGTTGTTTCCTAACGGAAAGCTTGACCTCTCTCTCCGCTCGATTCAATACTTTGCTCGAGATGAATGGAATTCTAGCTTTTGGGAATAGGAATAGCAATAGCACGGTTCCCTCCGCTATGCTCAGGATACGCGAGGAGCTCTTTGAGCCCTCCGGGCAAAGAAAGGAACAATAGTTACACCGAAGGGGAATAGAATGGAGTTGACCTTGGCGGCGGGAGGAAAAGAAGGCTGTGTCAACGCGGGTATAATATTTTCATTAAAGTTGTTGACCGGGCGCAACTAGATATACTTTACGAAGCCGAGCTTACGAAAGAGGAGAAAGAAGCCTGGGAGAAGCAACTAACGAAAAAGATGGAACTATCTCGACAGAAAAGCAATGCATTGTCGGGATGCCCAGTAAATAGAACACAACAAAGTATGGTATTACAACCGAGTTGCAACTAAAGAAAGTGGAGGAGAAGAAGTCTCGAGGAGCGTAGGGGAGAAGCTGCAGACGGGAAGGGTATTGTATTAGTATAAGTTGTATTCTATTAGTAGTAATAGGAGTAGTATTCGCCCTCCCGGGAAGCAGGGGAAGTATTGCAAGAGCTATTGAACACGCTATTTCACAAGTGAACAGCTATTGAGCAAGGAATGCAAGTAGTAGTTCTTCGCCCTCAGACTCACAGTTACGAAGAGTAGGAACACGGGTTTGAAGCTCCTAACTTCAGGCGGAGAGGGAGAGAAGGAAGCCGGGCGAGCTACATCTTTCATTTTATAAACAACTCCCTCTGGCGGACCGGTTCGGATTTGAATCAAGTGCAAAGAAGCATATACGCCCTCTGGAGAAGCACGAGTTGCGGATTAGCAACAAGACCCCCAATCAATCAACACCTGAAGGGGGTTAGGAAAGCTATAGAACAAGGAATCGACGGAGCGATGGAAGACAGCAGAGCGAAGACAAAGCGATGCAACAGACTCAATATACTGAGGAAATACGCAACTCTCTGTCTCACCCTCCGGTCCGGGGAATACGGCAGTCTAGAGCAAGGTTATTGAATTCAATGTATGAGTGAAAGCTAGTTTTGAGGTTCGCGAGAACAGAGTTGAGGCAGCTATAGCGGGTTTTGTTTACTACAAGGGTAAGGGTGCTTTTGACTTTGTTTTCGCCAGAGTAACATTCTATTTGCTAATGCCTTTTTTCTATTGTGTTGATCGAGATGGATTGTTAATGCCTACAATGGATGGAAAGAATAGGTTTCTTCTGAAAGAAGGTGGTCCTTTTCCATGGTTAAGTAGTTACATATTTTAGAAATAATAAAAGAAAAAGTTGTGCCCTAAGGCGATGTCGATGAGTATCACTGACGCATGCTATTTGTGCTGGACCTCTATGTGTGATGCCGTGGAGGGTGGAAGATTCGGAAAGTTTTTAAATAACCTCATTCAATCTTGGTTTAGCTTGACTTGTTTTGGGCTTTCGTTCTAAATCATGTTGAGGTTTCTTTGCTTTGCTATTCTCTCTAACCAACCACGGAGCATTGCTTCAAAAACAATTAATCCTTTGGCTTTTCCTTACGTGAAAGTGAAACCTGAGTTAGGCATATTATCCATATCCATGTCCTGGACTTCATCTTGAAGCAATCTTTCTTCATCTTGACAGAACCGAGTCTCCCAAGACTTTGGTGAGCAGGAAGGTAGCGTGATCAGCTTTTCGGATCAAGATTCTCGAGGGCATGCTGGCGACCTCATGATGATGCGATAGTTCTTGTCACGAAAATAGGAGGAAACAGAGTCAAGCGTGTTTTGGTTGATCTGAGGAGTTCGGCGGATATATTATACAAGCGAGCATTCGATCAAATGAACCTAGAGCTGCGTCATCTAGGTCAGTACGAACACCCCTAGTGGGATTCATCGGGATACTCTGCACCGTAGATTAGGCAAAATTCCCCTAAGGGTCGAGTTCGGCCCGGTCTTCGGCAATGATAGACTTTACGGTAGTTGGCGCTCCTTCGGCGTATAATGCGATTCTGGGACGAGGAACGTTGAATGCGATAGGGGCGGTAGTATCTACATCCCATCGATGATGAAATTGATCCCAACGGAAGCTGGAGTGGGAGTGGAGTCCGGTCACCATAAAATGGCGAGGAATGTTATTTGATGTCTCTGAAGGGAAGAAGGGGCATGTGGCAGCGATTGAGAAGGAAGAGGTGATATAAGAGGATCCATGGGACGAACCAAGAGAAGGCGAAAAGGTAAACCGTTAGACCCCGAAGCCAAGCGAAGGAAAAGAAAATGAGTGAGCCGATGAAGAGGTGGAAAAGTGGGATGGGAGGTGCTTAGGAAAATTCCTAAACATTGATTGCGGGTAGAAGAAGGAAAGGGAGATGAGTGTGAGGGAGCCCTTTTCACCATTATTAATGAATTTTTCCATTAGACCTAGCTCTTGAAAAAGTAATGGAACATGCAAATGGGCAGCAACTCTTCTTTTACGCTAGGTATGCCGGTGATCTAGTGTTTAAGGTTTTAAAAGCGATTTAGGACCTAGATGTCATCGAATGAATGCTCGGTATACTTGCTTTCGGAAGGAAGCTAATCTTCACACTGAATCTAGAAGAAAGAAGCTTTTCTATTTTGAGAGATGAATTCAAAGAGAGAAGGTTGTAGAAGGTAAGTAATCCGATGCGCGTTCAAATCCAACAAGAACGTCTAATGAAATGACGGAAGATGCATATTATTCTCTCGTAGCTGGGGCTAAGAACGATCCTCTTATCCAACTTTCTCGTCTGTCCCAAAACCGAACCTTGGTATCGCTCTACTTGAGCATTCTACGATTGAATCCATTCTGGAAATGATGACTTGCCCACAGTAGAAGTTAGTGTCATTTTCCGCTTTTTAGGTGAAATTGGCTTTACTAGTCTCCTCTCTGTCTCTTTCCACTTCTGTCTTTCTAGTGCAAATCTCATAACATAAGTAGAAAGAAAGCGGTAGTTTGAAGTGAGCCGCGCTCTCTTTGAGCTGTCTAACAAGGGACTCTTTGTTCGCGACAATACATCCTTGTGCCAAAGTGCACACTAAAGTCAAGGGAGCGTATCGACCACACGTAACCAGTCTCCAAGAAGGGAAGAGTTGTTGATTCACATTGCTTCCTTGGGTGCTAACTACATCAAAGCACTTGTTGAGTGACTACTTCGGCTATGCGAGCTACATGAGATAGACTAGGAAAAAAGCAAACCGGACAATTGGCTTAACCCTTCAATCCTACGATGACAACCAGAGTGAACCTTCGGAGTAGCGCTTGCATGAACACAAGTTAAGGTAGCATTCTAAGCTTATGAAATTGCCGCTACTTCTCGAAGACCATAGAACGAACGGGCAATCTCCTACCTTGAACGAGATATATACAAATAAAGGATATACCAATTCAAATAAAAGATTTAGGGAAAGCTCTATTGGAAACAGACCAGACTTAGAGATCCCTGCCTGGGATGTGGGTGTAGAAGATCTTTATGTGCTCCATAAGCTTATCCAGGCGGTACTGGCGTACAAGACACCAAGTTCGGTGAAGATGCCCATGTGGCGGCGAGAAGTTGCTTTTTCATATTGCCTTTGCTTCTTACTACCACCGCGAGGTAAGGTTGTTACCAAGTATCGAGCAAGGAAGGTTGTGACCAAGAAAATGATCGAATGGATTGATCTTGTGAAGAAGCTAGAGAACACAAAAGATAACTTCCGTAAAACCATCTTCTCTAGATGAATGCATAGAGCAAGAATCTCAGACAGGATTAGCTCACTTTTACTATCCGGTTCACTACGAACGCACTTCACTCTTCGGAGAAAAACACTTTGTTGAAAACAAGAACTTATTTGTTTGAAAGAAAAAGCTATTATTTATTTAACGTCTAGGTTTATTGGCAAGGTGGAGTCCGAGTGCTTCTGTTCTAGGGTGAGGAAGTCGTATTGGAGGGCAAAGCTACTAAGAAGAGCGAGAAGAACTCTCAATAATAGTAGTAGGATAGCGCATTTCTTTATGCAAGTAGAAGAGTCTTAATTAGTCAATTCGCTAGAGGTCTTGAGTTAGAAGCAATAAATTAAGTATAGGTCTTGATGTCTATTCATTCCATTACGAGTTAAATGGTGAAGGACCCAAGATTGATCTCAGTCATCAACCGTGTTCTGCACTCTCTTTTTTAGGGATCATTCTTGCCTACTACCAATAGGAGGGGCTGCTCTTCCTTCAACGCCTCCTCGATGTTGTACCCAGATGTGTAGTAGCAAGAGTTCTATCTAGGGCCTTCACTTTTTATGAGGTTGCTTTGCATTGGGTTCAAAAATCCCAACCTGGATTGTGTGCCCATTCCCTCGCTTATCCACATGAGCCATAGGATCTTATATCTGTGGATGATATTGATCACGATTCTTTTCTCATTAACCAAAAATCTGAATAGGCCCCTCACAGTGCAGGCCAAGTAGATATGCTTGCTTTGGTGATATTCTATTGAGACCTTGCCATCTCAGAATTTATCTCCACAATACAAACAAAATGTCCATATATTCACGATGGTGATAAGATAAAACAATATTTGGTGATCATGCTCTGTTCACATCTAGAGTTTGAATTGGCGATATGATTGTTTCGATCTATTGATGTGGAGCTCGGTCTGCTATCTCATGCCTTAATTCAGCATTTTTATGTGATTCGATACACCATTCTTTTATCTTACTCCAGCTTTAGCGCTCGCAATGGTTTGATTTAGACTTTTTCAGGAAATGATCAAGCTGCTAGTGAGATAAGTCGTGCTTTGAAGAGTACATGCTTAGAAATATATATTACTATAGTTGGAAATGAAGTGACCCGAGCGAGAATTGGGCGAAGTGAAAAGGTAGTACAAGCCATCCAAGAAGATAAGTTTAGTGGCAAGTTTCGTAGTTTGTAGGACAACCTTTGCTTCCCGAAAGAAGCGAACTAAAAGCAACTCCGCATTTTGAGAAAGAAAGAGGCTCGAAAAGGCAAATCCAGCCCTATCGTGGAAGATATTCCCATTCCATTTCGCTTCCTAGTCAAATATGTGCAAATAAGTACCGTACTAGCCCAAGACCATAAAAAGTATTGGTAAGAAGGGAATTACCAAAGCCCTATGACTAGATAAGCTTTGGCTTACATCAAAAGAAATAGTAAGTGAAGTTCGCTAGCTGAAATCAAAAGGCAAAGGGACGATCAACTAAACCAAATTCCACACTTGAGAGCTTCCTTCAGATCTGTCAGAAACTTGGCTAAGTCAAGTCTGAGCAAGTGGAAAAGCGCAACACGGGAAGGTCTAAGCTGGGAAATTTGGATTTCCGGGATTGCCTTCCTCAACCTTTCTTTACTACAACACACCCCTACCCTTTATTCTCCTATAGCTTTCTTAAGATTTTCACACCTCACAACCAAGCTCTGGTGGGTGAGCTTACTCTGAAAACACCGCTACGCCGCTGAATTCCAATCACACTTTTGAGGTGTATTCGTGCTTCAAAGCACTCTCGAGGACATAATTTCATTTGATGGGGAGCATCCCCATCCGAGTATTCCTTTCATCTCTTCGAGCGTGAGTAACTACTCAAAAAGTTACGAACAAAAGAAAGCTAGCCGTAATTGTTTTTAGCCCACCAATACATTTTTCACGAAGTTCCCTTTAAAATGAAAATGCTTGCATCGAGATATTATATTGTAGAGAATAGCTCTAGCCTTTGTGAGCAAGTGTCCTCATTAATTAGCCAAGCTCGTGCGGTGCACCACCCACCAGGGCAGCAAGGAAGGATAGCTACATTTTCCATGCTTTCGCTGCTCTATTGGTTATCTCACTTTCTTCAATGGTACGTTTATTCATTCATGCTTCCAAGCTGTCCAAAATGGAAGTGACCCATGGAATCAACTTGATTTTTACCAAATGCAATGTGATGTAAAGCTTTTCCTAAATATCTATACTTTCTTGTCAAGAAGAAAGGTTAAATGCCTTGGCCGACCAATGTGAAATAGCAGCTGCTATTGCCGTCTTCCCTTTGAATGCCATGTGTCATATCTTTCGAATAGCAGATTGACCGCAACCCCCCGAAAGCAAGCAACGGGCCACGAGAAGGAGTATAAGCGGTGTTTTCATTGACTTGGGGTGTGGGATTTGACTAGTTCATTGGAAAATTCCCTTGTGCATGTCTTAATAGATTGCCCACTGTGAGTAGAGGTAGATTTTCCACATTCCATAAGGCGGGCCAAGAAAGATCTGATTGCACTTTTCAAGCCCTTGGCCCAGGCAGAAGCTAGCCTATCAAAATCCAGATTGCACTTTTCAAGCCGGCGGCCTTGCTTTTAGGCGGCCCATTCCGATGCTAAGAAAAACTTCTTCGTATGAAAACTGAAATAGAATCTATTTTATCTTCCTCGCTACTTACGAAAACTAGATAGTGGCAAAAAAGAATGCCTTAGTGTGTCACGAACGCTAACAAAGAATCGCTTTCTCATGTGATTGTGTGCCTAATACGACCTAACGTGAATTTTCGTTTTTATGACTGTGTTCATTCTGTGGTACATCTTGAACACATGCAAGAAAGTTCTGCAATGAGGTCAAATCCTCTCTTATCAACTTGTGAATATATGTTATTATCATGGTGAAAAATGCTAATTCTAGTATAGTGGAATATGTATACTAAAAGAATGGAATTTCAGCAGATGATATAGCTTTCAAGCATTTCCATTTTATAAACTTGAGCCATTATATAAAATTGATTATTTCGTCGCTAAAGGTGCGCGCCAATGCTTCAACTGCTATTCTTCCTTAATTTAGGCTTTGCTCTAGGCTTCTTTTCATCTTTCTTCTCGGTAGAAATATGAACTTGGCTCCTTGACGGAACTCTAGCTCCTAATAAAGACTCATCTTAGAAAGGTGAGGCCGCGCCCGTGCCCTTTTCTAATGTGACGTATCATGTATCACACACATGATACGTCACACAAGCGAAGGAGAAGAGGATGGGTAAAGCATGGGAGTTGTTACCCGAGAATTAAGATATAATAGAGTCGAACTTCGAGTATGTTTCATTGATGTGCGAAAGCAAGGAACAATAGTTGT
This sequence comes from Rhipidocladum racemiflorum, assembly GCA_036346355.1. NCBI lineage: Eukaryota > Viridiplantae > Streptophyta > Magnoliopsida > Poales > Poaceae > Rhipidocladum > Rhipidocladum racemiflorum. The sequence goes on along the minus strand of CM070592.1, from coordinate 2,185,351 downwards.
TAGACTCCGGGTTGTTGTCGCGAGAAAGAAAAGAAGCAATAGCAAGAATCCAATGCATGAATTAGCGGTATATCGACGCCACTCCCTCACGAAAGCCGAACTCCCGGCTTCGAGGAAAAGCGGTTCCGAGCCTCAAGAAAGCACGAGCGAAAGAAGCGAGGGAGTTGTTTCAATGCATTCCTCACATCGAAAGAGAGAGACAAGCCAGCCCGGTTGGGTAGGGTTGTCTCGAACGCCACTCTGTGTTTTCGTAGTTAACACTATTTGAATGATCTGCTCACTTACCTTTCCTGGGCCTAGTTCTTATTCGCGAGGAAAAGCAGGAGTTGAAATACGCCAAGAGAAAGCAAGGTATGAGTGAAAGCAAGTGTTGAGGTTCGCGAGAAGGAATCGGATTTGAATCCAGGTTGAGATATGCCACTCGAGCAATAAGTAGAGGAGTTGACAACTATATGCAATGGAATGGACGCCATCCGGGTGAATGGAATGCACTGTTGACAACAAGTGCAAGGAAAGCAATAAATAGGTATCTACGCCAACCGGGTGAAGCAGGGTAAGTAGCAGGAGAAGCTCACTCCTATTCTATGCCCTCTGGGGTTGTATTAGTGAAGAATAGACAGCACGGTTCGGAGTAGACGCCAAGAACAAACAAACTTCGGAGCTCAAGCACAAGGAAAGCTATACAAAGACGGGAGAAGCCGGGAGAAGCAATAGTAGTTCTCTGAAGCAACCGAGAAGCGGGTAGTTCGCGAGGAGTAGATTCAAAACTGAGTCCGGAAGAAAGAAACTGCTCTTAATTAAGTTCCGGGAACTAATATAACTAATATACACACCCTCGGGGAATACAATACAATGCAAGTGACAATGCAAGTACAAAGCAATACAATACACCCAAAGGGGTTGACAACTATATGGAAAGCACGGCGAATCTCTTTCTCCAAAAGATTGGAAGATCTTCACGAGGTTAATTCCTAGCGCAGGCAAGGAAGAAGGATTGAAGTAAGTAGTAAGGCTGCGGCAGTCTCGTTGACAAGGGGTGTATCGGTTTGAGTTGATGGATCCGTTTTCTATTAAGAAGAAGAAGTCGGAGACTACTAGTCGTGGAGTGAAAGAACCTTGCCCCTTACGAAATAGTAGGTACAGGGGTAATATGACATAAGAATATAACTATTTCATAGTAGTTATGAATGGAGGAAGGCAAGCCTGCCGGGTGGGTAGGGTTGCCGGGGTAGTAGTTGTTTTCGTTTTATCATATAATAGAAATAGTATGTATATGATTTTGTTGTTTCATCTCTGGAATTCAAGCAATAGGTGGTATCTTCGCACAAAGAAAGGGTGAATGTCAATCAAGTAGTTCTTCTTCGGGGAACGTTGTTAGGGAAGGGGCGCCTCCGTCTCACCTAAAGCAAGTAAAGCACGGCTCGCCCTCGGGGGCTAACAAACAATAGAGGTACTCCGCTCGTGCTCCCTATTGAGGGATCACTCACTTGCCAATAGGAATAGACGAATAGCAATAGGTATAGGACAATACGCCCACAGGAAAGAAAGCGAGGGAAAAAAAGAAAGAAGTATCTAACTAGAGCTCGCTCCTTTAGTAAGGAATAGGGAAATTACCACTAGATGGCAGACAGAGAAAGCATAATCATATTGCAGACAAAGCATAGTCATGTGATATTACAGACTTTCCAGTCAATCTTACGCTAGAATAGAATCCATTTCTTTCGTATATGAACTGCAACTTGCCTAGGAAGCTGACCTAAAGGTCTCTTTCTCGGAACCAGCTCTTAGGTCTTCTTCGCCTTATTGATTAGAGCGAGGCTTAGGGCGAAGGGCTAACGGAAGACCGACCCTTACTTTCCAATCTTGAAATGAAAATCAAAGAATTTCATGTGTGTGTGCGTGAGAGCCTTTTGTTTCAACTTTATTGCATGTGAGTGGAGACAATGGCTCTTCTTTGCTTTGGTTATGCGATTAGGAAAAGTGATCCACTTAGAGATGAATGTGATGTTCTTTCGCTTGGCCCAAGAGCAGGCACCCGCTGTATGCTAATCCTTAGTATCTGTAGTATTCGAGTTGAATTCAATATTCAAGTCATTTTCATTGTTTGTTTTTAGTTTTGTTGTGGAGAAAGAGGGCTACTTAGGAAGCAAGGTAACTCTATCACCTTCCGTCCGTCTTTTCTTGAACATTTGACTTGAATCCTAGCTTTTATAAGGCTCATGCTTCGGTCCCGCTACCGCTCTACCACTGTGCTAGACTCCCATCCATACCGCTGGTCTTAATTTGGAAGATTGGATTTCCAATCAACGAGTAAGTAGCTCCATTTGGGCTAGGTCGAGCTGGCTGAAACATATATGTCTAGTTCTTTTTCCTAAAGATAACCTATTACACAATGACGGATCTTCTCGAACCAGGTGACTCATCACTCATCTATCCAAAGCTTGAAATAGCGCCGCTTACTGTCTCGGCTAGCATAGGACCAAGCAATCCCCATACCTGCAGACCCTCTTCTCCTTTATATTTCATTAGTCTGTAAGTGAGAAGTGAAGAAAGAAAGTTAGGTAAGTTGGGGCGCCGCTTAGCTGCCAAATGAAAGCGAAGCTCCCCACATCCCATAGGACTAAGATAGGGTCTGCAACTCTCGTGGATCCCCTTTAGTTTTTATTCAACTAATGTGTTATCCTGATCTGATATGCAACGACATCACCTAGTTTGGATGAACCAGAACAGTGTAGATTCCATTAGTTGATCTTTTTTCCGAGTTGTTAAAGTTACCTTGATGTGACTATTTTATTTGTAGGTGATATAACTTCAGTTGATCCAGATGAGAGTTTGCCGGTGAAACACTGATCCAATTCCATCTCATGTCAATGAGGAAAGGGAGGAGCCGGAACAAACTCTATGGTGACAAGGATATCAAGCCGAGCGAAGCTACTGACTTTCGGCTAGGAGAATTTTAGAGAAGAAAGTGCGGAGGCTTGAAAGAGGCTGCCGATATGACAAGTGGGGATCCGCAAGTTGCTTCTACAGAGAAGAAAAGTGAGTTTAAGTCAAGACATTGGGATAAGCTTTTTCATGTCACTTAGAACTACCGTGATCAAGAAAGTCAAATTGACTCGCCTTATTGATAGATAGGAGTCACCTATGAGTTGATGTCCGGATGAACAGAGTGGAGAGGGAAGGGAGGCGTTAGCTAAGCTTCAAATCCAGTAGTAGAAAAAGGAGGTATTTTTCTAGTAGTTCTTGCTTAGGTAGGAGTTGAAGCGGGACAGCTATACCGATCTGAGTGACTTGATTTATTTGTAGTATAGGGCTAGCATTGTGAGTTATTAGCATCGACTAGGCTATTGCTTGGGGCGTAAGTGGTCCTCTTAATGGGGATAGGGTAAGCAAACTGTTTGTTATCATATATGTATTCCCGGATTTCAAAGAAGAGCAGAATAGAAGTTCTTATAGATTCTAGAGAGAATTCTTCTACTCCAATCTATACTAGGCAACTCTACTTAGGCGATATGAGTTTTTCTTAGAGAAAATAGAAAAGGCATTGTTACTCAGTCAAATACTAGGTATTCGTATAGGCATAGGCTAGGTCATTCCTTCTTACTTTAGGATTACTTTCTTACTTTGAATTACTAATGTTGAGTAGTAGTTAGGAGTAGGGTGTGGATGGTCTCTTGTCTTCTCTTGCCACTAAGTATGCACTCGGGTAGGGCAAACGGATTTGTATTGATGGTGACTTGGGCAAGGAGTTTAATAGGTCTACTTAGTGGATGTATGACTTCTTCCTGCATATTCATATCTATGAGTGGGAGTTGGGTAAAGCAGGTCGAGCACTAGGTAGGGAAGCAGAGGTCACTCTACTAGAGAAAGGGGCTAGTGCATTGGCATAGGAAATGTAGGTACAGCAAGCGAGATAACTCTCTACTAGGTGTCCTATACGGTCTATGACCAGTTCCTTGTAGGATGTAATGAAGATTTTCTTTGTGCTCTAAGAGGTATTAGCAAGCTCAGGACTCCAAAACACTGAAATAGATTTTTAACTAACTCAATAGAGTAAAATTGCACTTGAAAGGACTTCGCTCGAAGGGTGTATAAGAGAAAGTAGATCTAGAAGAAGAGTGATAATACTTATTTATTAAAAGAGGTAGGAGTAGAGCTTGCATGTGTTAAGCATATGGAAGACTTAAGGGGGAAACAATATAAGTATGTGTTGAAAGATAGGTTAAATCCCTTCTATAACACTCGAGAATTCTCAACTTTCTCCTTAAGAGTTACATTGAGTTCATGCTGTTTTAGTCAAGCACTAGAGCTTTTTTCAGGATAGGAATGGCTAACGATAGATAAACCTGAGGTAAGTAGCTAACTGACTAGTGCTTCCAGGCCAATAGCTGGTTATAGAGCTAGGATAGCTATTATGGTTATTACTCGAGGTGCTTAGTCCTAGTTTTTTTAGGATCTAGAGTCAAGGCACGAGCGTGCTCTTTCTTTCGTGCTACTAGCTCACCTGTACTATCTCGAATTCAGGAAGGAGGCTTTGCCAACGGAGAATCTGTATGGCTCTTGCTTTCTGCGCTTCCTTCCACGTGAATGACATCCCCAGCCTATTCATTTCTAAGAGGAGGCTTCTTCGGCAACCTTGGCGGCCTTACTTCTTATACTTATTTCAGTGATGTTTATTTTGATCTTTGATAGAAGAAGCTGCTTACTTTCTACACCTTGCCTACTTGACAACGCTTTTATATGGAGTGACTTCAACCCGTCACGCATGAAAGTGCAAATGGATTTCTTTACTACAACTCTGAGTCGAATTTCACCTTTGCAAGTGGAGGCCAGCCATAGAGCTCGAGTTCTAGCCAACTATGTATACTCTTACTTGACAAGATAAGTTAAGAAAGATTTTCTTATTCGCTTTCTCTTTCACTAGTGGTCAAAGCCCATCCATCCTTAGAGACTCTTGCTGACTTTCAAGAACTCACTAGGGCTAGCTTATTCACATAGGGCTAGGTTATTCAGCTTGCTGACAAGATTAGTGCTTACCAGGCCATATTGTAAAAAGAAATTGCTTAGGGACTGTCAGAGTTAGCTCGATTCCTTAGGCAGGCTATTCGTAGAGTTCGGTATTCCATCTGTTTCCTTTCAATTCCATTCACTTCTCCTCTAGTGTTTGGACTTACTTGGTTGATAGAATTCCTTTTTGAGCATGAATCCATTGCTTGTGCTGGAATCTATCTTGTTCATCCTGTTTCTTTCCTAGTCTAGTTCAACCCTTCCTTTAGCTCATTCCAAAGGGGAGGGAGGCTGGCTTTCGGGCTCCGCTGCTAACGAATCAATCCGCTTTCCGGGACGAATCAATCCGCTGTTCTATTAAGTGCAGCTCGCTATATAACCACCTCGACTGGCTCGACTGTGTTGGTTTACGAAGATAGCCTCAACAGCGAATTCTATAACATCGGATTTGTGGTGTGGCATCAGCGTCTTCTTTTCTTTGTATTCAATCTCTTTTTTCGGAGAAGGAAGACTAGCTATATTAAAAAACTATCGCTTCCGGGGTATCATGTGCCCATCTTCCTAAAACCGATGCCTTAGCACTAGAGTCTTATTAAGAAAAGGGCTAAGTAGTTTTTTTAGATTGGGTGCTGGGCACTTATCTTTTAGCGCTTGAATGTTGGAGAAGAAATCCACTTCCGCACCTTAATAGCTAACTGGAGCAATGGCATGAGCTGTCTGTACAGCTTGTATTCGTGCTACCAAAGGGCACTCCGTGAGTGGTCGACCGGAAGTAGAAGGTAGATGAATGAAGGGACAGCTATCCGCATGACAAGACCGAGGAGCACGTGAGAGGTCTGAAGGGAGACGTGGGTGGCAAGACTCCTTCTATTTAGAGCCGAGAGGGCCATCAAAGAGGCAGTAGCCTTGGTCGATCTATCTTTCGGGTACCCAAAAAGGAAGAAAGAGTCCTACCTGCGGAAAGCGGACATCGCGACTATTGTGTGCAATAACTATCTCGATTTCTCCCCCAATGGAAATTGCTTCTTTGGAGTGAGCTTAACATAAAATTGAAGAAAGTCATAACCTTCTGCGAGTAAGAAAGAACTCACGCACGGGTTTAGGGCAAAGCCTTAAGTGGAAGTGCCCACCAGTTCTTCTTCCAATAATAGATTGACTTATTCCTTTAGTGCATTTGTGTTTGGAAACAGGGTAACTACCTTTCTTATCGGCCGGTCCGTCCCATCGATTTGCCCATTCCTACTAAGGAGACCAAAAGCAGTCAAATCAGCCCTACCGAGACTGACCCGCTTCATGACTCTTTCTATCTGGTCCCCACGGCCAAACCAGCCCGCCTCGGGGTCTCGTAATTATTTCCTTCTTCCCAGCAGTAGTAGTTGTTCATCGATCATTAACGATATTGGTTTTGCTGGTACGTAGACGCCTCCCTCCCTACCGTCCTGTCTTCATCGTGCTTGCCATACATTGTTTGATGGCTGGTCGGGTGGGGCCACAGACAGAGTAAATGCACTGACATACCTCTGTTTGCCACAGACTATACGTAACGCTACGCTATCTCAAGTACATATAATTCACTTGAACTACTATGGTCCCAGAGGGAGAACACGGACACATCGAAGCGGATACTCATTGAGCCGTAGGACTGGGAAGAACCGTTGCTTGTTGCAACAAATGGATTGTATGCATTGCGGACTCGTTTTGTTAGGAATCAACGTAGCTTAGTCACTCTGTGACTGAATTACTTAATAAAATGGCCTCTCTTAGAGACCACAGAAGCGTGCACTTGCACTTCCATGTCAGGTGCATTCTGCGAATATACGCACAACCCCGCTTTTCAAAGAACAAAAAGAAACAGCCCTAGGAAAGGTAATGGGTCGCAGTTGTCCTATCATTGGATTCTTCTCGTTGGGTTAGCCCTCCGGGTTAAGTTAGTGCTGCTATTGAGGAGCAGAGCACCGGGTGAACAAGATGGAAAAGCAAGAGCAAGTTCTTCATCGCGAGGAGTAGGCCGACCCAAAGGAATGGATGTTATCTACGAGCCCTAGGATTCCATTAAGTTCAGGTCAGGAGAAGCGCGAAGTGCAACACGTTCGTATTCGATGAGAAGCAGCAGAGGAGTTTAAGCATTTGCTCGAAGTAGACACCCTGCCTGCAGGGTTGACAACTATCTGGACAAGCAACTATCTTCAGAAACAGGAGAGAATTAGCTAGATTTTAAACATACCCCTCCAGGGGTTGTTATACGCGAGGGAGAAGATAAAGCTGTTTATCGAGGAGGTATTTACCCAGTTTCCGAGCCTGGGAGTTGCAACTCTGAGCTTTGTTCTTTATTATAAAGAAATCTTCATTTGAAGTAGTTGATTCGATGCCGCCCGCCCTGAACAAATAGAATAGAGGAGGCGTGGGCTGCTTTCGAACGCGCGGTATAGATAGTTGAGCTGGCGTTGATGTTGAGATTTGACCTCCCGGGCCAGAACTTCTTGTTTCAGCAGAAGGCAGAACAGAAAGAAGGAATGGACAGCTGAGGTGACTTCGCTTCCTTTCTTCTTTTCCTTGTGCAAGTGGTAGATCGCGGGTGGACTCGAAGCAACTCTCTTCCCTGGGCGAAAAGAAGCAGTCGCTAACGAAAGGAAAGAAACAGGGGTTGTTCCCGCGCCTCGATCATATAGTAGTGTGGTGCTTGTTTATCACGTAGAATTATCTCGAGTCGAGTATGGAGGATAAATCCAATAGCTCTAAGGAGGTACTCCGCTCCGGAGATTTAGCAACAGTTTAATCACAACTCCCTCAACTCTACGTATTGCACTAGTGGATTCAAATCAGGAATTCCTTCGCTCTGTTTCTCATCCTACTTCCGGATGGTTTCAATTCAATGCTGCTGATCCTGAACTACTTACTTAAGTTAGTTTCTTTTCGCCCAGGGAGTGCGATCTATCGAACGAGAAACCCCTGGCTTTTGTGAATTCACATATATAGAGAAGTATAGTTAGTTTCTGCAGCATCTGATAGGAAGTAGATCGAGGTTAGCGAGATGCTCTCGAACATTGAAGAATGGACTTTCAGGAACCCGGAACTGGGATGAAAAAGCTGTACCTTGCCTTGCGAAAGCTTGATCCGCTGATGAAGGGAGCACTGCAGGATGCGTCGCTGGCTATAGCGGGTAAAGCAATCCGTTCTTGTTCTAGCGTCTGCTATTTACATTATATTAGTAGTTTCGCTCTCCCGGAACTTGCTATGAGGAGAAGACTCGGCAAGAGAGGTTTGAACAAGAGGAACTGCCGTCTAGTTGAGTTTGATCATTCTCTCTTTCTATCTCTCTTTCTTTCAAGAGCTGAATAAGGGCATATCCGCAAAGGAGGCGGGAAAGGTCTAAAAACCCAATAGGTATGAACTGGTCTAGCCAGGGCAAGTAGAGGTTTGAAAGCAAGCTTGGGATGCATATTTAGGAGAAAGAGCACCGGTTTAGGTTTAGAAAGATAGGCAAGTATGTATGAACGGGATGATCAAGCTAGTCAAAGAGATTCGGCAAGAGAGAAGAAAGATCAGAACTCAATGGAATAAGAACTCCTCACTCGGAAGGTACTAAACTCGGCAGGTACTCACTCGGCAGGAATTTCACTCTATGGAGGAATCTCACTTCAGCCCTACTTTAACTACCCAATCCGACTTTGCCCTACTCTTCCTCTTCTTTCTTCCATTGTTTTCATTTTATCCCGCTCACTGCCCTATGGACCGCTTTCATCGATATTGGAATGAATTCATAAAAAATGATAACTAGGGCGTAGCGTAGCATAAAAGAGAATGAATAGTAGCCTACTTAAAGCAAGCTTTCATAGGCCATGTTACTCTTTACTCGGCTGTTCGTTCAAGAAAAGAAAGAAGAAGAACTGCCAACAGTCTCATGCAAATAAATCGTTCATCCTTCTCTCCCAGGGTTCAACTGAGCCAGCACATCTCCTCTAAAGTCATGGTTTAAAAAAACTATTAAAAACTTATATCTCGTGCAGCATACTCACTTGCTAAACTGGCTATTCCTTTACTTTATCCACTATTCCATACAGGCATACATACCTTGCTAACTCTAAAAAAACATATCTTGGCTATTCTCCCACCTACTATACCTGTGCTTTTCTTGGCTATCCGTGACTTATCTTTACTTACCTACCTTGGCTACTTGACCAAGCCCTTGTGACTGCACTTTCCATAGTTAGCTGCCCTATACTACTACTTTACCTACTCTACTTATCACGAAACGACGCATAAAGCTATGAGCTTATCGTAACAAACCATGACATTTTCGATTCCGCCGTGACTTAATCGGTTGTGAAGGAGGGATGGTGTGGGGATGAGGATACCGGGACGTGTGATGAAAGCAATCAAAGGATTGGAATACCCTCGAAATCCTCTCTTCCCCGAAGAGAGTCTTCCTCTTCACTTTCTATACTTTACTTTCTTCTTTTATTTGAAATACTAGTTTTATCAATGGTCTATTCCCTCTCATTCCTCCTGGATTCAATCCAGCCCCAGGCGTACCTGATACTACGCTCATATACGTCAATTCAAGGAAAGGAAGGTGGAAAGGAAGCTGTTGTTTTGCCGTTGTAGGAATCAGTTCCGAGTGGATAGAGGAGGTTCTGCCTCTGACCAACGGCCAATAGCTGGGCCACCGCCTGGATACATTACTAAAGCTATTCTCTGGTTTTGCTTGCGGTATAGGAACCCTTCCCGTATAGGAACCATCGCCGAGGCGTACCGTTGTTTCCGTAGAGGAAGCCGCATCCCCGAAGTGCACCATTCCTTCGATCAATAGAATAGGTTATTTTCTGGTTGCCGTATAGGGAGCCTTTGTTGGTAGGAGCCGAAACCCTGGATAAAAACAAAAGGAACCGGATTGCCGGTAAATCTCAATTGCTCCAGAGGAGCCTCTAATGACCTTTCCACACCTGTTGAAGGGAATCACTCCTGGCAACTCCTAGAATGCGGTTAGAACTTGTTTTTCTTCAGAAATATGGGGAATCAGCCATCGAACTACCACTGCTATGATCCGTCTTCGATTCACCAGCATCAGCTATCGGCTAATGGCATTTTAGAAAGCATCTCTTCCCTTGTTGGCTTGGGTTCCTACCGTTTACTAATAATAAGAGGAGTGGTGCCTTTAGATTGATTTTCTTGCCTTTATGCATCTCTCTTATCAAGTTATTTCTGACATCACCCTGCTCGCGAACATAGATCCAGCCCTTCCTATTGAGAACTCCACCTTGTATCCCCAGCTCATTGTGAATAAGCAGGTGATACATAGGAGTGAAGAAAGAAATTCCCCGTGCCGCTTGCCGTTTCAGGTTCAAGGAATGGGGAAGTGTTCTGTTGATAAATGGAGGTTTCACTCATGGGCGTAATTCCCTGCATTGGTGTGTGAGAATTGGTGCCTAAGCTAGCTTTATGGGAGAGCTGGTTAGGGCGTACCCCCGGTGGAGCATGTAGGTGGTGAAGGAGGATATCGTTCAGTGATGCTATGACTACTGACCAAGCTGATCAAGAGTTCTTTACGGCGCAGATGTGCGTTAGGTTTCCTAAACGTTATCATTGATAGTGGGGGATCTCTAGGAGGGAGGGTTATTTCTATTCTCAACAAATGGATATCCATTCTATCTAGCCGAGGGAAAGTGCCTTCCAGAAGGTAGGAAGTTTCTCCTTCCGGCCAAGGAGAAAAAGACAAGTTTCCACCTCATCCGAGTCAGAGCTCTCAGTGACTTCCCCCATAGCAACGGGAGATGATCAGCCCATCACCCTAAAGGAAAGGAAATTAGAAGAAATCAGATCTTTCAGTGAAATAAGCATCTACTAATCTAACTAGCGAACCAATATGTCTATCAATAGCCCTGGGTTCTTACCTTGTCTTGACTCTTCACCGAGTGAAAGTGATACACTACTACTTTTGGTTCGAGTGATACACTACGGCATGTTACGAACATTAAGGCACCTATCCTTTCAAAAGGAATCAATGGCGAACGTACGCTATCCAACAGAAGTCCCGACCGATATGACTATTCCTATCCTTTCATCCTTAAGCGAATCTTTGGAACGAAAGTAAGGTCTTCCTCGAAGTTAAATAAAAGCAAAGGGTATTGCAAATCAACTAATTGTTCTCTAATACCACCTCCTCCTGTATCTACTATTGGTTGACTGAAAATAAACCAAAAGCAAGGGTATCCTTCGTTGCACATCTTCTGAAAAGATAAGGGCTCGGTATCGGCTCAATCGAACAAGCTGAGGTATATAGGGAATAGTAGAACATATTGATTATCCTATTGGATTGGTTCCGCTCAGTCGAGATATGATGACTCAATGGGCATTGAGAGTTTCGATTCAATGTGGGAATGACTAAGACAAGTTAGGCGAAACAGATATGCATGCACCATAGAGGTTTATCCACCATAGGTTTGTACACAAGAATAGTAGTCACAGCGAGGGATGCACATAAATCAGATCTGCACTGGTATAAGTGATAGGTTTTGGAAACAGCATAATGAACGTAACGCACAGAAGGAATAGAACTAAATGGAAAGTCGAGCCTGCTGATAGGGAATCACCTTCAAATCGATTTAAAGTGGCCTTAAAAGTGGATTAAAATGGGTTTATAAATAAGTGCAATAACTTAATTATCAAATGCCAGGCTTATACCATTACGACTTGTGATTTGTTTACGGTATGGACTATTGAACAAGTAGTTTTACGGTGATAACAATAAGAAGAAACAGTTTCCACTAATGAGCGGAGGTAGCCGTCACTCAGTAATTCATGTTATCTCACTAGGCAAGTCATCCCTACGCCAAGTCCAGTTGGCTACCGGGATCAAACCGCTTCGCTTGCACAGGCCTAGAAATTCTAACAAGAACAACTCCCTAGCTGACATCTTAACCAACTACTTCGTAAGAGCCCCACCTCCGATAAATTACCAGAGGATCAACAAAGCAAGACAAGCCAGACCCTACGGCGTCTTTGTCTATTTCGTTCACTACTCCTCCTGAAAATGCTAGGCTAGCCAGTACTATTGAGTACTATGGACTATGGTGTACTATCGAGAGAAAAACAAGTCCATGAAAAAAGAAGAAACTTCTATTTAGGAGGGAAACGAGAAAATGCATAGATCAATATCTGCATGAATAGCCGCTGCATAAACAACTCTAGCTCTAACTCAAGAAAAGAACTACAAAGAACAAAAGAAGAGTTTCTCCTCTGCAAAGTAACAGCAAGTGAAATTAGCTCCCTGTCGGGATAGAGATTCTCTATTATCTTGAACTCACTCACCAATACTTTAAGATCGTCAATAGCACACTACCTCTCCAAGGCAGTGCACTATTTCCTCAACAAAAGAGAAGAAGTAAACGATTGCCAGGTTGTAAGCACTTTGAGATATTGGCCTTCGGCTTAAGATAGTTACTTGACTTAAAAGCATTCTCGAGATCCTTATCATTTAAGGAACAAGAAGAGATTGTCTACTCTCGGCAATGTAAGAAGGTTCGTGAAATAGCACCCTGTCGGGGATCAAGATTCTCTATTATCCAATCCCCATTCCCACTCTCCTTATTCATACATCAGTTCAGCTACAACAAAGAAGATATCCTTCCCATACAACGGAAAGGAGTCGTCGATAGGCACACTACCTTCTCCAAGGCAGTGCACCCATCTCTTCGAGAAAGAAGAACAACAGAAACAAGAAAAACAAGAGAGATTGTCTACCTCGGTAATGGAAAGATAAGAATGATTGTGAATAGCCCCCCAGTCGTGAGGGACTGATTCTCTATAATCATATCAACTTTCACCCTTACCTTAAAGAAGAAAAGAAAACATAACTCTCTCTCCTGTAAGGAACAAGAAAAACAAGATTAGTATTTATCCCCGAAGGGAAATCAAGAGTGCATTTCCTCCTGATTGTCTACCTTTTCGGAGGCACAAGTAGTTGATCACTTATACGAGATTCTGAAATGATTGTTATCTCTAGGCACATCTTATGGGCGGCGTCTTTTCCTCCGGAGAAGCTGTCGAAGCGATAGCCATGTCTTATCCTTTCTCGAGCAAGGTATTATTAGTTTAGTCTGGAATTAGACCTGCTGCCTCTGCCTCTGGCTTGACCCTTCCCCTAGAAGTATGTGCCCTTACCAATAACTCCCTGACTCTCTCTAACCACTGTCCTCAGCCTGCAGTACTGAAGTTCCCGATTTATTTATCTTTCGATTCCTGGCTCAAGTCATCTTCTTTTCTTTTTTAAACAATTCTCTATAGCTGGTCTGCCCACTGGCCTATCCTACTTTGGTTAAGGTGATTGGAGATTGCTCAATCTGAAAAGGAAAACATTCGATCCTTGCAAAGCTTCAGGACATGAATTGGAATGAAAAAGAAATGATTACTTCAAACTTTAAGAGAGATGGAGGACTCCCAATCGGTTTAAGCAAGAGCTTTAAAGTTGAGAAAGAAGAAGGGCCGAAGGCTTTGACATTCAATCAACGGAGTTGTTTTGTATTCGATTCTTTCTATTTCTTCTCTATCCTTCTTCTCTGCCAACCCTAGCTTACCTTATTGAATGCCTTGCACTTGCTTTCTCGTCTCAATCCGACGTTCTTCTTTCAACGTGTGAACCTATGAACTTCTCCAACGTCGTAGCTTTAGGTCAATCCCTAGTACCTTTCTTTACCGACCGAGATTACCCATCACTCGCCTTCCTACTACCTACTATAGGCTTGCTCCTGAAGCTGGAAAGTAACGAACGAAGTGAAAAACTGGAAAGTAACACTGCTTCATCTCTAGAATGGGCTCTTTACTCACCAACAAACACCATTCCACAGCTTCAACATGCTACCAGTACAATCTGAATTGGAAAAAGGATGAGAGTGGCATTGGCTTTAGGGGATGTTGCTGGCTCTATAGTAATTGGATCGGTCATGGTGCATTTTATTTTGGAGAAGGATTGGATTGGATAGATAGCTTCTACCTCTCAGACGTGACAACTGTAGGTTATGGAGATTACGCCTGATCGACCTCGTCAGACTGAAAGAATTTCCATGCATGCGTTCTTTCTCTCCTCCCCTCAGCCACACATCTTTTTCGTTCGCTCCCCATTTTTTTCTCTATCCTTTGGACTTGAACGATCCAATTTCAAATCTTGTTGGAGCTACTCCTTGCCTTCTTGTTGTACCAGGGTTCTAATCTCTGTCATGGAGTTTATGAAGCTAGAGGAAAGGGAGGGAATCGAGAATTCAACTAAGCTAGCTACTCTGAGTTACAGTTGTTATTTACGCTATTTCCCCTTAGTAGTGATTTACGCTATCTCTGCTTCCTTAGTTACGCTAGTCCTTCTTCTTTGTCTTTACGCTAACTGAGTTCAAGGAGTTAAAGTTAGTCCTTTGCTTTGGTTGCATTCCAGCTGTTGCTTTGAGTTCATAGTTTCTCTCTCTGTAGCTAGCCTGGCTGCCGTAGCTAAGCAGTCTTCTTCATAAGGGGAGCTAGTATTTATTCTTTCAGAGCTTTTCGTTGGAGTTTAAGGAGTTGAGCTATTTCCTTTGTTTTCCCTGGAGTGGAGCTATTTTATTTTCCTTATTCTGAGGTAAGAAGCTGTCCCTTACGTGATCAGGTAACAAGTCTAAGTTCTGCCTTACTGGGATCTGGATTCCTGGCATCTGCCTAAGCAATGCATCTCATTTCCCTTCTCGATTCATTTCCTTCACCAGAACCTGTCATTCTGTTGGGCACTTTAGGGATCTCGTCGACAAGGACACCTAAGAAGAATAACAAAGGAGTAAAACCTGACCCTAGTATTAAAATAACCCTGAGCTCCGTGAAACAAGAAATTGATTGAAATACTAAGAACGTTAAAGCAATAACCCTTATTTATTTGTAATAATCTATAAGCTATGAGGGTAAACATCTATAGCTAAAATACAACTGTAACAAGGTACCGTCCCCAAGATTGGGGATAGCCGAGTGGGGTTGATCTTCCGATCGGGTTAAGATACTTTTGAGAATGCTAGAAACCATTCCTAGTTAGATTGGAATCTAGTCCAATAAAAGAGCATTAAATCGGTAGCAAAATGAGAGCACTAAAACAAATATATCTTATTTCCTTCTGTCTAGTGATAGGCATAAGCCGAATCTAGGCCCTTTCAGAGACCGGACTATTCCTGACATGCCTGAGTTTGTTTGTTGAAAGTAGGTTTCTTCCTTAATCCAAGAGCAGGAGTGATGAGTTATTGGTTCCTCTGTTCTATCTTTACGCTAAGGAGTTGCTCTTTTCTTTGTCCCTTCTGAAGAGCTAAGATGGGTCTTTCCTTCCTCTTCGCCGTGTTAGTGAGTTATGAGATAGGAGTTGTTATTCGGTAGCTGTTCCTTGTCACGCTTTTCCCTGCCAGACGGATATCCCTTATCAATGCATTTGAATTGGCTTTCCGGACATGGGTAAATCAATCAACTCTGTTCTGAGCTGAGACAATCCGTTATCATTTCCCTAACCAAAAGGGGCACTTATCTCTAAATGGGTATTCAATCGTAAGGGTTATCGGCTGTGAAGAAAGAGAGACCTTTCAGAGACCGGACTTTTCATAGATGCCGTTAGGGCTATGAGTTCGATTCCTTCGTTCCTTCTTACCGAGCTAGGTATTCCTTCTGTGTTATTGAGTTCAGAGTAAGGAGTTCCTTTAGGAATACTGTATCCAAAGCAAGTAACCAAAGCAAGAAGTATCTCTTTTCCTTGTCTCTCTCTGGAGTGTAAAACATGGCAAGCTCAGCGAGAAAAGGGGTACTATAACCAAGTCTTGTTTATTCGGGGAGTTACCTTTGTAGGTAGTAGTTCCTCTCGGTATGAGTTCCTTTGGTATCTAGTCTGTTCCAGTTCTTCTTAGTTCCCAGGTTCCCGAGTTCAGGAGTTAGGAGTTGGTAGTCCTTTGAGTTGGGAGGCAGTTTCCTTCTCTGGGCATTCCTTTGTTTGTGGTTTCTATCTCTGCGGGTCGCTGTGCACGGTAACATTACTAAAGATGAGTGGACAAGACTCTGTTTGCAAGAGATAGACGCATTGGAAGATGCCTAAACCCGAAGAAGAATCTCGAGCTATATCACGTATGAGGCGGCTTATAACTAGTTAGTAGCGGAAGAATGAATTTCTTATAGATCGGTGAAATCTACTACAAAAATACCTCTTTTTTCCTTGCTTTTCTGTTTTCAAGTCACAAGGTTCAAAGAAAGGGCGGAGCTAAGCCTTCACAACAAGAGTGGAGTAGATCGGATTGGCAAGCAAGAGGTTCACCGATGAAAGTGAAGCAGAAAAGTCTAAAGCAATAAAGTAGGCCTCAGGCAGGGTGCGCACAAAGGAGAAGTCAACTAAGAGAAATAGAATTGAGTGCCGGTCAAGTACAGAATTGTCTTTCCTACGCATTTCCGAATATATAGTGGGCATTTGCAACAAGGAGAATCATGTGGTGTACCAGTTATCGTGCCTACGGTAAACGCTGGGTAGCCAAGTGCGGAGAGGATAACTGCTGAAAGCATATAAGTAGTAAGCCCACCCCAAGATGAGTGCTCTCTCCTCCGACTTCCCTAGAGCCTCGTAGCACAAATGAGACAATGACGGGTTCTCCACCCATACGGGGATGGAGCGACAGAAGTATGGAAATAAGATAAGGTAGCGGCGAGACGAGCCGTTTAAATAGGTGTCAAGTGGAAGTGCAGTGATGTATGCAGCTGAGGCATCCTAACGAACGAACGATTTGAACCTTGCTCCTACACGACCTGATCAAACTGATCAGGCACTTGCCATCTATCTTCATTGTTCAACTCTTTGATGAAAAGATGAAAAAACCAAAAAAAAGCTCTGCCCTTCCATCTCTTGGATAGATAGAGAGGGAGGGCAGAGGCCTTTGGTGTCCCTTCCAGTCAAGCGTAATACGATCAAAAGGAAACAAGCTTAGGAAACAAGCAACGGATTGAGCGCACTAGCGCGAAAGCCGTTGCGCGTTAGCACACGCAGCCGTTTTCTTGCTTGAGCGCACTAGCGCGAAAGCCGTTGCGCGTTAGCACGCGCATCCGTTTTCTTGCTTAACTCCAATTACTTCTCTATCCTTCGGCCGATCTACCAACTCCCAGGTGTTGTTCTTCTCTATCATGTGGATCTCATCTTCCATAGCTTTTATCCAATTCTTGTATTTCTCAGCTTCTTCAAAGCTTTGTGGTTCAACTACAGAGAAACTACACGATTCATAAATTTTTGCGAGACTTCTTACCCGCCTTGGAGCTGACTCCGGTGTAGTCGACTGTTCTCTAGCACTCGGGCTAGAACTTGAACTTGAGCTTGGACTTGAGCTCGAACTTGAACTCGACCCATCTTGTCCTGGAGCACCACCTTGCTCCTGCTGCTCGATTGCTGGAATCGTCGGTTCGCCTAACGAGATAACAGTTGGTACCGACTTCTTCTTACGCACCTTCTCTTCTTCCCAATTCCAGAAGCCTTCTCGTCAAAAACGACATCTCTGCTGAGCTTTTCCTTCTTCAAATTATATAGCCGATATCCTTTCGTGCCATCAAAGATAACCAACGACTCACTCTTGTCATCCCATTTTGATCTTTTCTCATTTGGTACATGTGCATAGCAAACACAACCAAATACCTTCATGTGGCTGATTACGGCTTCTCACCAAACCATGCTTCAAACGGTGTTCGGTTCCCTTTGTCGGACTTGCTCAGAATAGAAACTGCTGTATTAACAGCTTACGCCCAAAAAAAGTATCGCATACCTTTCTCCTTAAGCATTGACTTCGCCATCTCGACTATGGTCCGGTTTTTCTTTCGGCGACACCATTACATTGAGCACTTGCATGATCGTCAGCGCCTTCGAATACCATGTTCTTGGCAAAATTCTTTGAAATCATCCGAGTAGAATTCACCACCTCATTACTTCGCAATACCTTCGCAGAACCTTGGAACTCCTCTCTTGAAATCTCCCATGCTTCCTTCGTGCCGCCAATAATTCGCGGAAACAAGCTCTCCGCAACACCTGCTGAATCGAAGCAGGGCTCTGGCGTCTCTCATCCGATCTTCCGCCGAGTCTTCTTACGCTCCGGCGTGAAAACTTGGTCACGGCATACTCGGTATAGCCGTTCTCGACCACATCCCACAATCCTTGCGATAGTAGCAGCGTTCGCATCTTTATCTTCCACATATCATAGTTTTCTCCCGCAAAACACGGGAATCATCGATCGCGCCATCTGGCGCCAACACCTGAAGCCATCGAATCAAGTGGCTTCAAACTTCACGAACGCGACTCGCTACTTCGCTACGCCCGACTCGAACCTGGGGCTCGATACAGCTTGTTGGGGATAATGGAAGGAAGCAACAAAACTGAGAGAGGATCAAGTGTAATCTTAACTACATCTCAGCTCTTATACAAAAGCTTATGTTACAATACATGGTACCAGTCCAATTTATAGACTCTAGCAAACCGACACAAAGTCATTATCGACTCAAGTAACAACTATTTCGATTTTGTTCACAGCTCATTCCTAGCTAAGACATGCGGATCTCCATACAAAATTTGACACGTCTTCTTGTGTTTTACCGCCATTGACCATCTAGCACATAACCAGCTCATTGAGATATTAGCTGTGTTCAAATCTTTTTTGTTCTCCTCAATAAATTTAATTAATAATCCAACACCTATAACAAATCAGTGGACTTTGTCACCAGAGACAAAAAATAGAACGGCCGTATGAGAGTTGACCCACCCTGCCATAACCTAAACTCTCCTATGAAAAACCAATACCCCACAGAATGACCTATCTTTTGATTAGGACCAACCAAGATCAGATAACCAAATAAACCAGACAAAGCATCACGAAAAGTGAAGTGACGGTCCGTTATTATCTCAATCCGTATGTACATTTTGCTTTCTTTCGCTGAAGCGCAAGCCCTTGCTTGTTGCTTCAGGGACTGATCGAGCAAGACTACGCCCTATCTATCTACACCTCTCCAAACACAATATCTTGAGTACCGGAACCATGTTCGATGCTGCAAAGCGTATTTGTAGCCCTCTTCGGCTCCTCGCTTTTATTCAATTATGAAATTACTCATTTTGATGGAGATTTGTAGCATCATTCAAGTAAATACAAATTGAGATCGTAGAAACATGAGCTTGTGATATAGCTACACCTAATTCCAGACAGGTTAATGCTAGAACTATAAATAAGGGACCAAGATCTCCTATGAAATAGAAAATATTATTCAGAAATAGCATAGTCCAAGCAAACCCACTTAAAATCTTTCTTGAACTATGACCGGCCATCATATTAGCAAATAAACGTATTCCCGAGCTTAATGCGCGAAAACAATGAGGGATTAGCTCAAGGAGTACTAAAAGGTGCTAACGGCGGTGGGACTCCCGCAGTAATAAGAAGCTAAAAATGAAGCCCATGTCTTTGAAATCCAACGATCGTAATGCCTATAAAAATAGAAAATGAAAGAGCCAAAGTAATGAGAAAATGACTTGTCACTTTGTGAAGCTAAAGGGTATCATACCTGGGGATTACGAAATAACGAAAAAGTAAAAGTGACCGAGATGCGAGGAAAAACTTTTGTTTAACATTTCGGAAAGACCACCTATTTGTTCGTTTACTGTGTTCAAAGACGAAATCATAAATAAGCTCTACCAAGGATTGCCATGCATTTGGCACTCGACTTTTCCCCCTCCCTTTTTCGTAACAACAAAAAGAAGAAGTAGGACCAAACCGAGAGTGAGCAGCATAGACAAGGATGGATTTGTGAATGAGAAATAATAGTTGCCTATATTCAGAGGAATTATTGGGTGAATGGAAAATTGATCCAGTGGGCTCTCCGAAAAAGCAACCTGAAAGGCCTCACCTGCTGTCCCGTAGGTCTTCAAATCTGCCCACTGTCCTTGAAGAAATTCTATGCTATTGCTTTCCCCATGTACACGTTCGGCCGCAGCTAGAACTTCTTGGGGATCCCTGCCAATCATCAATCTTTTCAGTTCTTCGTGTATAGCCGCTTGACATTCTACGACTCTTTCATTGGAAGGATTAAGACCTGGATGGTCTTCATAAATTCCAGTGGAATCTCTCTGAATACCATTAAGATTGGTTGTATTATTTGTATTAGATCCTTCCGTTCTAACAGAACCTTCGGAAGGATTAGATCCTTCCGTCATCGTACGAACGGAACTTTCGTTAGAATTCAAGCTTGCCTCATCGAATTGAAATATGCGGCGTTCCCTTTGGCGATCCGCACTTTCGTTAGAATGCAAGCTTGCTTCATCGAATTGAAATATACGGCGAGGACTTCGGCGATTCATCATGGTAGCATTTCACATCTTTTGTTGCTCTGCTCCCGAAAAAGGAGACTGATCTCAACTGGCCTTGGTTTTTCCAAGGAAACTCTATCTTTAGTAGCGATCACATGACGTCGACACCGACCCAATCAAAAAGGAAAACGAAACTATATATGAGTTTATGAAAAAAATAAAGTAAAAACATGAAATTGAAAGGAAACACATGACTGAGATCGAAAGCCAAAGACTCAAAGCATGCAAGGCAACAATTTGGAGATACAATGGACCGACCTGCAAGCAAGAAGATGGATATCTGGATCAGCAACAGAGAAAAAAACCGAGAGGTGGTTGCAACAATCACAAACCATAGAAAAAAATTCATATCCCGTGTGTGCTCTAGTTTCGGGTTCTCCTAGACCACCATTATGAACCAAAAACAACCATACCTAGTGAAGTGATGCAGTCGACCTGGAGAGGAAGATTTTTCTTGTTCAGTAGATAGATGTATAACGCAACTGATTATGCTTTAACGGAAGGTGCATACGGCCTTTCTTCATTGCTTTTCTTCTTCAGGTTCAGTAATATCGTAGATAGACATCTTGCTTTACATCTTGGTTTTGGTACCTGATCGGCATCAGCGCTGACCTATGTTACTTTTTATTAGCTGAACACTTGGTTTTTTCTTCTTAAAGAAATCACTCGCCTCCTAGATCCCTTCTCAAATAGACGACTGCTCTTACCCGGGGCCAGCTCTTTAGCTCAATATAAAAGGTAATCAAGTCAAAGTGGTCCTTCCTTTATGGTTGTACTGGTGGGCCCTCTTTTGAAAGATTTTCCCTTCCTTTCTTTCTCTACACTTATCCGAATAGGTTGGTGTGCCTGCTTCTTCTCCGGCCTTCTCCTTCGCATCACCCCATTGTCCTAGCTTTGGTTTCAAAGTCCCCTTATAGTATTAGGTAGTAGAGGGCATCGCCACTCAGAGATTCTACGATAACCCGCATATTCTACCTGATGTTCTCCTTCCTCAAGCCCCAGAACACAGTTCGTCCCTAGTAGCACTCCCATATCTTCTTCCAAGGATGAAGCCTCAATGCCATTCCCTTTTTCTCAGGCAAAGAACTCTCTTGAGGCAACGAAAAGCATACCCTATATATGTGACACCTTTAGAAGAAAAAAGTGAAACCATACCTGCATGCAATACACTATTACTTATGATCCATTACTTCACTGAAGAGATATGACTCCGTATATCCACCTATGATATTACTCCTGATTGGCTAGGGTGGCAACCCGGTAGAGAAGCCATATTATATTACCTATCGGTAGAGAAGCCATATTCTATTACCTATTAAGTAAGGGTGGATTTCTATATTATCCGCTTCCTTCGAGGTCCTCAGAAGAGTAGCATACTCGAAATTTCTTCTTCTGTCGGAGGCCGCTAAGGTTGTCGTTCTCCTTTCTTTATACGTTACGTCTTTATCCCTTGTAGTCCTATGCATAGTCAGTACTTAAGCCCACCAATAAATCAAACCAAAATTAATACAAATCTGCTCCCCTTGGTATAGTTTTGATTCACCCATATCCCTATACAGATCATCCCGAAGCATTTCCATTTTGCTTCCATTCTGTTTGATGATTTGCCTCAGAGTTCAAACATTTCAGATCAGAGGTGATGTGAAAAAAAGTAGCTGTGACCCTGAGGAATATTTAGATGTTCCCATATGAAAATCTCTGATCTAGATTTCTTTCTCACACTAGCACACGCCATTGCTTCTGATTTCTTTCAACATTTACTTCGAGAAATCAATTTGAACACATCTCTACACACCCAAGCTGATACTAAACTTTAGAATTCTATATAGAACATCTTGCTAATCCTGACAGATCTCGAAAAGGGACAAGAGGTTTGTTTTGCTTAAAAAGGGTTTTAGTGAGAAGTGAAGAGGTTGGATTAAACAAGTGGTAGAAGGAGGTGCAGTGAGTATCAATATTAATGGGGAGGTTGGCCCATATTTTAAGAGCTACAAAGGATTGAGACAGGGTGATCCTCTCTCACCTCTTCTTTTTAATTTGGTGGTGGATGCTTTAGCTAACATACTGGAAACAGCTAAATCAAATGGGGTGATTCATGGGCTTGTGCCACACCTAGTGCATGGAGGTGGAGTAAGTCATCTGCAGTATGCAGATGACACTGTGTTGTTTGTTGAAAAGAGGGATGAGGATATTCTTCACCTGAAGTTCCCTTCTGTACTGCTTTGAGAGTATGCCAGGTATGAAGATCAACTATCACAAAAGTGAGGTGGTGGTGTATGGTCCTAGTGAGGAGGAGCAGCAAAGAGTTGCAGATATGTTGGGGTGCCAGTTGGGGACATTGCCAATGAAATACCTAGGACTACCCATCAGTGACACAAAGTTAGTGAAAGCTGATTTGCATGGGGTAGTTGAGAAACAGGGTAAGAGGTTAGGAACTTGGAAAACACCACAATTATCAATGGGAGGCCGATTAATCTTAATAAATAGCAGCCTCACAAGTTTACCCATGTATGCAATGCTGTTCTACAGACTCCCTGAGTGGCTTCATGCTGTTTTTGACTCTGCTAGAGCTCGTTTTTATGGGGTCATACTGAACAGAAGTTCAAATACCTTTTGGTAAAATGGGAAGCTGTATGCAGGCCCAAAGAGTTTGGAGGGTTAGGGATCTTAAATACCAGAATGATGAATGATGTGTTGTTGAACAAATGGATTTGGAGACGAGGTCAGAAGAAAGCACCGAATGGTCGATTGATTGCCCACGCCTCTTTCTTCAACTTCATTGGATATTGGCAACACGACGCCCTCTGACGGACAGAAAATCAGAGCCAGGAAGCACCTCTCATTGGATTTGATTCTACGCTT
Organism: Rhipidocladum racemiflorum; assembly: GCA_036346355.1. Classification (NCBI taxonomy): domain Eukaryota; kingdom Viridiplantae; phylum Streptophyta; class Magnoliopsida; order Poales; family Poaceae; genus Rhipidocladum; species Rhipidocladum racemiflorum. The sequence goes on along the minus strand of CM070592.1, from coordinate 2,162,127 downwards.
TGAACCTGCAGCACGCACTGGAGTGGAGACGAAAGGCTAGCTAACCGAAAGGTTTTTGTTGCACAGTAAGTACTCAATCCCGGGGTATGATGATTTGTCTTTGCGCGAGCTGCTGATTTTCATGATTGAGTTGATCTCTCAAGGCTAGCTGCTGCTTTTTCACCTGCATCTTGACTTTCGGACATCGATCCAACAAGATCGCTTTATTATTCGATTTATGAAGTAGTGGAATCTCGCTTCCAACGAGGAGTGGTGGCTCTTGGCTGACTTGACTTACTTGAGTTGGGCTTTCTTGAATGTTGAAATGCTTTTTTTTTTCCCTCATCTCAGACTATCGGAGGAAACTGCAAATTTCACACTTAGAGATTGAGCTCGTCAGTGATCTTTTCCATGCTTTCTTGAGTGCCGCAGCTTTGAACATCAAATTCGTGCAGGAAGAGTGAAAAGAATGTAGTTCAAATCTAGGCTAGGAGGAATGCGTCAGAGCCGAGGTCAGGGAAAAGGTTGCTGGATCTTTATGTTTGCCGGAAGTTATTTCTTTTCAATGAGGTTCAATGTTATCTAGATTGCTTAGAAGTAGCCCGCCTTACTCGAGCCAACTAGGATCAGAAGGTGTTGATAGGGCTAGACTTTCTCTCATGGGCGTGACCATATTAAATAAAGGGTCTTTTCATCGCTTTGGCCTGGAGCCGAGTAAGTAAGGACTTTGCCAGGTTTGAACTCCAAAGTCATTTACGCCCAGTATTTCCTTTGATTCTTATAGCCTTCGTGTCAAGGAGCGATGCGAGCGGTCCAATTGCATCAATAGCAGCTGCTTTTCTCTCCGCATTCACTAAACGAAATGCTGAACCCATGTTGGTAATTCCCCCGGTACTATCATATGATTTCCCTTAGACTTTTTAGGAACCTTTTTATCTTGTGCACTCTGATGTGCGGGGACCAGCACCTACTACACCTACAATGGGTGGCAATATTTCATCTTATTTTTTTATGATTTTTCTACTTTGATTTGACTTGGATTATCTTTTCAAACATCGCTCAGAGCTCACGAAACTTTACTTTGATTTGATTTGAAAAAAAAAAAAATAAAAGTTTTAGTTACTAGAATGCTGCTGAGTACACAGATTCCTCTTTCCTTTCAAGGAACAGCGAGCGTTTTAGGGAAGGATATAGGGGCGAAGCGGCTGCTAAGGTCCTCTTAGACTAAATATCTTTTTATCAAGCTATTATGATGCTCGCTTCTCTTCGGTTGGATTCCTCGTCATTAAAAAATTGTGCTTCTTCAGTTCTACATTAAAATTGTGAGTAGATTCTTAAGTTTTAAGCTGAGAAACTTGGTTTCGGGAACTTTGTGGGAGAAATAGAGCCATTTGGAGCGGAGGGTAATCGGTTTATGACAAAGACTGTGCTTTCAAACACGACACCCAGGGGAATGGAGGCTTTGTACATAGTTGCAAGACGTTGCTCTACAATGTGTCGGTGTTGACGCTCTGCGAGGCCTTTCTGCTCAGGAGTGGGGGGACACGATTTCTGGTGAAGAATAGCGGGGAAAGTACGATTAACTCTGTTTTTGCTTCTTTAATTTATCTCTGCGTTGGCTCGCCCATCAGCCTGGGCAATGGCCATTCGCCTCAAGTACTCATGCGGCAGGATCTGTCGCTTCTTAAACGAAGTCTAAAGATTGAAAGACTTTGGGCAATGTACACTAGGGCCTCTTACCCTCTCGAGCTAACCTGCTTGTGGGTCAAGATCGTTCATATCCCATACCCGCTTCAATAGGCTACTCACTAGTACGTAAAGTTGATATTGAAAAATAGCAATTAGTGCTTTAAGAATTTAGGGATTCTATGCTATGATAAGCCTATCGCCTGACTTCATACCTTTCGCTTAGCTCAAGTGACTACGTGCCTATCGCTTCGCTCGACTGACGACTACTTACCTTTGGTATGGTTAAACATACTGTTAGACTGAATCTTCGATTCTATTTTTCATTGTCTCGAGGTTGTAACACCTCTACTAAAGAAGAGAAGGAGGAGCTACTGAGACGGTCAAGCTTTCTATGGGACTTGGTCTGCTCAGCCATGGCCCGTATCTGCTCTTGCGAATAGGCGCCAAAAGCAAAAAAATAGGTTTCAGACCATAAGAGTTCCCCTTTAGAGGATAACCACAGTCGTTCTCTAGTGTTTATGCTGGAGGGATCCTGATGTCCAGTACTTGATCTTTATACAGGGTTTGGCACACGGACGGACTTTTCTAGTAGTGAAAATCCCACGAATCGTGACAGAGTGCTGTTTATATTCAAAGCCTTTCTCCTTCATGCCTAGATCGAGATTGTGTGGGTGTTCAGTCTACCGCTCATGTTCACGTTCTCAAAAGAAGGCTTTCCTCATTAGAAAGAATAGATAGCCCTGTGCCTTTAGCATAACTATCAATTTTTTTACCATTTGCTACAGTCACAACCATTGGATTAGTTTTCACTAATTTACACTTAATCCCATCAATCACCACTGGGTTGATAAAGCTGTGGGTGCTCCCACTGTCTAACAGTGCAAAGATAGCTTTATTAGCTACTACTTCCCCTTTCAATTTCATTGTAGAAAGATTAGGATTAGATGAGGTTGCACACATGGACACAATGGCCTCATCAGCTTCCACTTATTCTACTTGCACTGTATTCACATCCACACCCTCTACAACTGGTTCACTACTGTCACCAACCTCAAACTCACCTTCTTCACTGCCTACCAACATGTGTACCTTGATTTTTTTTACACTGATGCCCACTTATCACCACATTGAAAACATAGCCCTAAAGCTCTCCTTTGTTCAATAAGGGCATTTCAGGTATTCATGTTGCCATTAACTGGCTTTGCATCTGAAACCTTTTCTCTATTATTCAAACCCCATTCAAAGTGTTAGTATTTTTAGGCTTAGTTGCAAACTTCTTCTTCTTTGCATAATAGTCCAAAGCTATCCCCATGTGTTTGGCTTGCTCAAAAGCATCCAGGAGATCAGTTGGATGTTTGGCCAGCACCCAGTGTTTAATGTCCTATCTAAGGCCACTTACAAAGGGAGTTATGTAATGGCTTTCAGGGAGGTAAGGTAACTCAACTTGTAACCTTGACTGTATCAACTCAAACTGATGCATGTATTCTCTGTTGGTCTGAGAAAGTCTCTTCATTTCCTCATAAGCCCCTCCTTTCTCAGATTTACCAAACCGGATTTTCATCATCCTAACCAAATCTGCCCATGGGGGATGATCATGAGTTGACCTATAACCTCTATACCAAGCACCAGCCTGATTAGCAACAGCTTGTACTGTTTTGGGTATGAAACAATTCAAAAGAGATGCAATGTAGTAAGCTGATTCAAGGGTAGCTGGCTTATGTGCCTTCACTTGATGTTTCTTCTCTTTCTTGTTTCCGCTTTTCAAGCTTTCAATTGAATGAGAATCACTCACACCTTATATTACTTTACAGACACTTTGCAACCATCCGATCAAGGAATAAGAAAAACCAATTCCCGAATAATACATCGAGCGAATAATAGAACCACACAACTACCTCTTGTCCGGTACTCTCTTTAAGAATTTTGATCCTTGGCGGCCTCTCTCTGAGTGAGTTAAGAGAAAAAGTAGACGGAGACGACATCAATCCCGAGAAGTGTGTTTGCTCTAGCAGAGCATGAATTTGAACTATTCTACTTAGCAAATGAGTTTTTGGAAAAAGAAATGACAATGGGAAATGAAGCCAGGAAAAGATGAGTTGACAAACTACACTACACTCTATATGATTTTGGGTGGGTACCGGCTCAAAAGCAAAGTGGCCTTGATCTTCTTTCGGCTGGAAATTGCTGTCATGAAGGCTTATCTCCGCTTCTTATTGAAAGCAAATAATAAGATCAAAACAGATTCTAGGGATTGCGTTCGTTGGCGGACTCAACCTGACATCTTACGACCTAACTGCTCCCAAAGAGGGAGGCCTAGGGCGAAAAGCCACTATTGAAGTAGTGGATGATTGTTTCGTCGGAGATGACTTATATAACTACCACTGACTTGATTCTCTTGGTGCGCTGCTGGAGTGGATGTCAAACCGGCACTAGTGGGGGACTCCTATGAATTGTTTGGTTTGTGATCTCTTTGTGAGCTTTGGATCAATGACCAGATTCCCGCTATTATAAGTTCGAAGAACTTGCAGCTGATCGATTGCAAGCTTGTCTAGCTTTTCCTCTTCCCCACCTAAACGAATGAAATGGATGCTCGACTCCGCTCTCGGGAAAAGGGGAGCTACTTAAACTGACAACTCTATGCTATCTTTTATATTAGGCCCGGAAAACTCTTAGCTACTTTTAGGTTGGGATCCAAATGAGAGAAGATTGAGCTACGCCTGTACTACGTTACTTCGGATTCACTTATGGGTGTCTTGCTAAACAGCCAAGGTCGGAGCTTTTTTTCAATAAGAGTTGAAAGCAAATTGGTAATATAAATGCTATTACTTAATTCTAAAGCAGTTGTGTACAGTGTAGATAGGAATATTCCAAATCATACAACATTTTCTAACCCATGAAGCTAAAGAAGCATCCTGTTGATGAATGCAATTAGCGAAAGTGGCCCTCATACATAGATTTCAGTCGATCCCGACTTTCTGTAGGCAATTGAAGCGTTATTTGATGTCTCTTTTTCGTCTGACCCAAACAAACATTGATTGATTTCGATTTCATGTAGTCCTGCACTATAGTAATAGACCAACCTTCATAAACAACAGGTATATCCGGTATATCCATGTATCCAGCGAACATAAACAACAGGTATATCCGGTATATCCATGTATCCAGCGAACCTTGTTGACTAGATTCATTAAGATGGAAACTTCTTGTTCCAGAACTGAGGGTATAAAACACCTGCAACCTGCTCTCACTACGTTTGATGATGAAATCTAGACTTTTTCGCACATCTGAAGATGCACTATGTTGTGTTTTCCCTCGGAAAGCGATGAGTTAGTTCAGTAGAGAATGCAATCCCGGGACTAGTTGATCGAGCAGTACTAGTGTAACGAATAGTTAGCTATGTTGCTTAGTGAGATGCTTAAGATGAGTTCATTCCACTCAAATACCTTTGAATAGCGTTGGAGATATCAAAGCTAAAATGGAAAGAATAGAGTGAGGAATGATGAGCTATTAAGCTAGATTGATGAGCTATTAGGCTAACCATACCTAAAAATAGGATAACCTGCAAAATATCGTAGATAGAAGGAAAGGAGAGATAGCCTCTCTCAACCTATTAACTTACTTCTTTTATCCTACCAAATGTTTTTTCATTTTCTCTTAGAGAGAATGCCGTCCTTCGAACTCGTCATGAATTGGTTTCAACCAATGTCTCACTGCGACTTATCCAATTAGTCGATCATGACGGAGGATCCCCACCACGGGTCCCGACACCCTCCCACCATTAAGTGAGATATTTGCCTTCCCAACCCATCATTAAAAAGAAAGAAAAGAGAGAATTTCATAGCCTTCTCACATGGTCGACAACATAAAGACACGAGTTAATCAATCGCATGCAGCCTCACATAAACAACAAATAACAAGCGCATGCAGCCTCACATAATCAAAAAATAACAACGCGCACAAGCTTAACAAACACTACCGACCACCGCTGGAACTTGGCTCTCGCTCGGTTCACTCCCACCCGTCTTCCCCAACCATAGTGAACTTGAAGAAAGATCCTTCATTTCACTACTGTTGGCACCTCACTTACCTTCTCGGCAAGTTACTCTAAGCAGGGTCCCCGCCGCTTTACCTTTCCCTCCCAAACAAAGTCCATCGGGCCGACTACAACCCGCGGCGCAAATACCGGAACTTAACGAGAAAAATTGATCTCTCCCTCACTTGGTGGCACCAAGAACCTGTTAGCTGTGCCAGGGTGCGCAGAGGTGTGTCGGTTCAACGCTCAAGCCAATGCCGGTCATCCTCTTATGTAGTTTTAGAACTAGACAGAATAATCAAGCCTCGATAACTATTTCTCGCTTCCTTTCCAAAGCGAATTTCATCTCTTTCAATTCGAATTCCTTCCTTTCCAAAGCGAATTTCATCTCTTTCAATTCAAATTTTGCCGATCTATCTAGATAAAATTATAAATTCCTCGAGGTTTGGCGCCCTCGGTTATTATAATGAAAGTGAAAAAAAGTGCTAATTGAGTTTTGTTAAACATTGAGTCAGTCCATGGTTGATCTGTTACCAACGACTCCATGTTCATAGCTTTTGATAAGATAGGATCTCCATTAACAATCCCTTTCACCGCATTCACGATGTCCGTATGCTCAAAGCTGCGCAAAAGCAAAATCTGCATCTACCGGACATCCGCTGACAAAAAGTTTATAGTTCGGAATCACATGAAAAGTAGTTTCTCCTGTGTCATCCTTTAGAGGCCAGATCGCCCACCAAAATTGACATCCAACACCTTCCGTAAATTTCATGATAATTCGAACTCGATTTCCAAATCCTTCTGCAAATATATCACAAAAATCTTCTGACTGGAGGAATTTTATGCGATTCAATAGGCTTTGTTGCATTGGATTTGGACATGCAGAATCAACCAATGGTGGAGCCTTTGGACATTTTGTCTGTGAAAATCGCTCCCAAACCTCCCACCAGGTTGTAGGCAGGAACTGCCGCCACTTGATTCACCTGAGCCTAATCCAATGCAATCATTGTCTTCATTCACGAAATTAATCACATAATGGAAACTACAATCTAGGCAAGAAACCCATATATTTGAGAATTTCGCTACTTAGCCATCTTTTTCTATCTTTTTGAGCTTTCGCTAGAGATTTCAACATACATTTAAACAGAAAATCTTCCTCAAATTAACGACTACTAAATGCTCGGCTAAGTGCTCTCCCTTTAGGCTTTGTATCATTCTATCTCTCGTCATCACTCGATCAAACCCGAGACTTGACATTGTTTCACGCTTTTCCGATGTAGCCATTCCCAAGTTTTGAATTAGTTTCATGCTTCGCATTTTACTTCTATTTACTTTTAAGAAAGAGATTATTATTCCTTTTCTCTTCTGCTATGTCGAAGAGATTTACTTATTTGCCGCTCCTTGGCTGTCAAACCTTCCAATTCCAATTTCAAATTCCAAATCCCACCCCCAAAGACAAGCGGCGATGATCCGTACATCGAACGCCTTTGTTTTGAGAAGAGGGCATTGCTAGGATGGTTTGATCGAGGGTCACGACCGACTAGACCCACACATCCTAGCAACGTGGACTATCCTAATGAGCTAATGAAAGAAAAATGACACGAAGATCGACATGAGCTAGACATGGATGTATCAAGCCTTTCCTTATGTTCTCTCATACAATGAACCTCGCATAGGAAGGGATTACTTAACCACGTAACTATACCCACTCGGGATAGGTGTGAACGCATTCACACAATCCGGGATGAATAAAAGGAATATCTCTAGCAAGGGAATGTGCTTTCGAACTCAATCGAATTCCCAACACTAGCCTGGTGAACTAGTGTCATCATATGCATTTCCAGGATTAGGATTTGGAAGAAAAGAATAGGAACGGAACAAATGAACAGCGATAGCGAATCGGAATAGGGAAGGCGAAGTAGGTTTTAAAGCAAAGGGGATAAGCTGGATAAAACCAAAAGGACAAAGAGCTACAGGCAAACGAATCGCGAACTGGTTTAAAAACTAGGGAAAGTCCAAGTGGTATGAATCAAAGTTTGCTCTAAAGCTTAGTACTGGCCCTTTGCGGTCTAATCGGAGCTTAGGAATGAATAACTCACCCTATCCCTTCATATTGATAATCGTAAAGCGTATAGTACTCAGGCTTGAAATCGGAAGTGTTTAGCCATTCCGAGGCCCGCTTATGATGGTCCAAAAGCCGCCCTCAAGCCTCTCTTAGGTTCAAGTTTGAATCTATTCGCTCACTGCCTAGTTATCCACGAGCACGGTCTCCCTACTTGAATGTGTGATGTCCGTAGGGTATCATCGTAGTTCAAGCATGTGGGTGCCTATGTCTCGTTGTGTTAAGTCAACCACGAGAGTATAGCCTAGATGCTAGGAAGAGGAAGACTCTCCTCGGGAGGAGAGGCTTTCTCGGAAGTAGGGTATTCTAGGGAACAGACTGCTTTTCCGACCAACCCTTAGCCGCCTTCCTAGGAAACGGACTAGCTTCGCCGAGGATAGGAATAGCTCTTGCGCTAGGAATTGATCGCCTCGCTATGGTACGAGACCTCCACCAAAAGCAAGTATTGGAACCTTACCTCCAATGGGAAACCGAGGAAAACAGATACGAATCTTTGAACGGAAGCCGAGTAAAGGCAGTTCAGCCGACCTTTGCTTTGAACTGGGGTAGCATTATCAAAAACCATTGCTCGTAAAAGGGATCTCTCCTAAAAGGCATATCTCAGACGCTAGGGAATGTGCTTCGCTTCCGCCTTGTCCCGAGCGCACCTAGAGAATTGATTTAAGCAAGTATTGGCGTAGGAGGAGCTCGTTAGCGTACTAGTCCTGGGGCAAACCCTTTGCTTCAATTGATGATTCAGATTAACGCTCTAGCTCGTGTAAACTCTATCGCTAGGTCTAGGAATAGCTCTAGCGCAATCCGATCTGTTTGGAGGGGTGTTCCGTTATTTCCGTTAAGCCGTGTAGCAATCCGATGAAACCTTAGCTAATGTGCTTTGCCCGAGGATACGATGCAAATAGCAAGTAGAGGCAACCGTTCTGTGTATTAATCCTGGCCGTTGATTTGATTGGTTTTAGCCGTTGGAAGTTGCAATTCCAACTATTTAATTAGATTTATTGGCGACGTGGATAGCACTAGGTAAAAATAGCTCGTATAATCTCTAGCTCGTAGGCCGTAACTAAAAGGGAAAGCGATGTGTCTAGCTCGAATAGCGCTAATTCGTATTTAGTATTTACAACGTAGTATTTAACTAAATCGCCTTGTTCGTAGGATTCGTAGCGCCTTGGTTTCGATCAATGTCATTTCTCAAATCTAGGATGGGCTTGCCATAGGAGAGGTGGGAGCCGTTAGCCGTTCTTGGGATTACCGGTGCCCAGGAAAGAATGGATGAAGCAATGCCGGTACTAAATTGATCAAACATGATGGTGATCTGCTACCCACCTACTCTAATAGAAGCACTACAGGGGTATCAACTATTGAAACAAATGCTCAAACCAACTATTCAAATAGCAGGCTTTATCTTTTAAAACAAGCAGGATTCCAGGAATTGGGAAGAAGAGAAGGTGCGAGAAGAAGAGAGGGAATCTAGATCAAAGAGAAAGTAGGGAAGTGTTGCTCAAGACGCTTTACCAAACAAGTAGTGGAGTCCGCCCCTATTCGTAAAGCCGGGTAAGAAAGGTGGTGTATCAAGGAGTTACGGTTGGAAAGCAAGAACTGAAAACAGTTCAATCCAGTTCTTCGATGATAGGAATCTTCCCTTTATTAGGTGGCTATAGCATAACGAAACAAGTAGGTTGAGTAGTTTTCAAGAATAGGTTTGAAAGTAGTATTTTGGAATAGGTCAAGTTGGCTTGTTAGGAATAGGTTAAGTATATCGATTCACGGTCAAAAAGTATAGATGCAATCAAGTAGTCTAGTTGTTGGAAAGGGATAGCAGGAATTCCAGTAGTCAACATTCTAAGAGATGGTTTGAAGCAAGAAATGCCTTTCCATAGGAATCGTACTCTTTGATATCAAAGTAAGAGACATAAGAGTCTTGCTACTAGGGCTCTTTGTCAAAAGATGCACGTCCGCCTGATCAAATCTTATTGTTTCTAAATTGAAGAAGAAGGGTATTAATTTGTCCTTCTCTGCAATAGAAAAGGCATGAAAGTAGCACGTATGGAAGTCAAAGTAGCACCAGGCCGGATGTATAGGTTGATTATGAAAAGAGAGACATGCATGGTATAGGTTTTGTCACCGAATTCAGAGTTGTTTGTGAGTCTAGGAAAGTCAAGGGAATAGTATGCGTGATAATGTGTCAAGGCCTAGCCTTCACTTAAAAGAGGTACTGCACGCGCCTTGTTCACTCTAAAGCTAGAACCGAAGTCTTTGAAAGTAAGAACAACGTTAGGATGAGCTTTTCAAAGGAAGGTTCCGCTCCTCTACCTATCGCCTTCAACACGCCTGAACGAATAACTGGCTAAGTAATGGATTTTGTCCTGCTAATCAAGAAAAGAAGGGAAAATACTGCAGGCACCACTTCTTTCCTCAAGGTTGGTCCAACTTCTTGATGTCGAATTAAAATAGTCAAAGCCTTATAGTTCTAACGTTGAAAGAGCTTAAGGATGCATTTCTTTTGAAGGAGGAACCGTCCGGAAGGAAAAGGAGTTTCGATGCGACTACTTAATTCGTAACGTATATAAGTCGTGGGGACACCAAAATACCTCTCTTCTCTGTCGTCGCAATAGAGCAGCTTACGATATCGCTTCCAAGGAATACTCTTTTCACCAAAAGCAAAAATCCCTTTCGTGGCGGAGGAAGATAAACGGCGATCTGATCAAAAGATAGTTGGTCGTGGTGCTAGTGGTCAACCTCTTTGATAGAGCAGGGAAGTCGCCATTGGGCATAGTAGCTCACGTTGTATTGAGGCAGATTCTCCATCCAGGAATTCCAGTCTTTGACTCGAAACGAAGAAGGCCGCATTTCACTTATTATTAGAGTATGAAGGCCGAAGAATTCAATGGAAAAAATGGAAAAGGCTGGCCTGCCAAAACCAAAGAAAATACAACATGGTCGCTGCCTATTCATAAAATGACATGGATCGCACAGGCTTTATAGAGTGGAGGATAAAAGCGCTCTTTCAAGGAAAACGTTCGTTCGGAGAGCCTGGTAGTGTAGCGAAGGACAGCCGAGAAAGGCTCGGTCGGGATATTTAAACCTTCCCATTCGGTAAAAAAATGTACCTAGATGTATGGCGTGCTTAGCCACAGGTTTACTTTGGGATCGAGTTCCCCCAGCTTTTACGAGAAGCACAAACTTCGGTTGGGAGGCTTACTTTCACTTACTTTGAGGTTGACTTAGATAGAAGTCGAATGTTGAATTAGACTTGGCCTTCATATACATTCGCCTTTTTCAGGAAAAGGGATGAAAAGCAAATTAGATAAATGGTTTGGCAGGAATGGAATGATCCGAGCAAGAAAACTATGGCGCTTAAGTGCTAACGCGCATCCGCTTTCTTCTGGGAAAAGAACCTCCTTTTCTTACGCTCCTCTTTCTCGGAGAGATGGTGAACTTGCCCTACGGCCGTGAATGATAACACGGGAGGTGTACACCCCAATTTTCTAAAAAGATTATGGAGAAAACGAGACAAAGTGAAGCGAAAGAATTTTCTTTGTAATCTTTGTAATTAGGTCTACACTATCTCTAAATAGAATGGAAATCAAAAAAAGGGAGTCGGGATTCCATTGGATGAATCTTTAAAGAAGACATGGCACAGAGGGAACAAAGGCTAAACTAAGCGCTTTGTTTTGAGCAAAACGGATTCTTGTTTCAACGAGGAAAAGAGATAAGTTCTGGATAAATTTACAATGCTGACTTGAATTGACTAATTCAGTTCCGCCTAGACGGCCGCATTTGTTCAACTTGAAAGGATGCCTTGTCAAGACTTGGCTACATTTCCAAAGATCGAACTGGTGTCTCTGCACAAAATAAGAGAACTGAGAATGTTTGAGAAAAAGAGAATGAAATGAGGGCCGTAGCAACATTGAATTTTATGGGGAAGGTATTTAGACTTGACTTTTCCAGCCAGATAAACATCTACTAGAAAAATCAGCCCGCTGCAAATCTTTGCACTATAGCTCTTGCTATTCCGTCAATAACCAGAAAATTGGAAAAAGCCAAGGCAAAGGAAGAGTTCGCATCGCACATTTGAGGCAATATTTTACAGGATAAGTACCTTATCAAAGGACAAGACCACCTAAGCCTGTCCATTTGTGAGTACGGCTCGATGTTGCGAGCTTTTATCTTCGCCAAAGCTTATGCTTCTACCCACTTCGTGAAGTAGTCTACAGCGATCAATAGGAACTTCCTTTTCCCAACCCCGGTGGAAATGGTCCGAGGATGGTTGTGGACCATTTTGCAAACGTCGCCCAAGGGGAGTAGATTGCCAACATATCTTGTCTTTGGAGCCTGAGGGAGACGTCAGTTGGCAAACTTGACATCGGTTGACGAGGCTCTTCGCGTCTTCTAGCAGGCCAGTATACTCCTTGTCGACTCGCTCCGGGTTGGATCTTCTTTGTCGGCGTAGTAGGGCTTGAAGCAACTCACCGAGCTGGAGCATCTTGACATGTGGTCATGCACCGGCTTGTCGTCATTGCCGGATGGGATGGAGTGCCTGACAGCTCTGAAATTATTGCAAATCTTGCTGTAGAGAAAGACTCAGTCCATGATTGGTTGATGGCCAACGTTAGGGTGCTTGTGTAACAGAGAAAGACCATAGCTTGCATACAAATGAAGAGGAAATTGAAGATCAATAGGGATCAAGAGCGGAATGATGCAAATCAAACCTCAATTAGGAACAGACATGTTGTAAAGTAGTAAATGGAATAAAAAGCCCTTATCTTCTATTGTAAGCAATTCTTGGTGAATGATTCCTAACCCGGGATTCCATCCACAAACGAAAAGTTTGTGGCTGACCGATATTGCTCATGCAACAAGACAAGAAGTAGGTTCATGTCAAATCCTGGAAGACCGCATTGGGAAGCAGTGAAGTGGATCATGAGATACCTCCGTGGGAGTTCGAAGCTGAAGCTTTGCTTTGGTAATGGAAAGCCTGTGTTGGTTGGATACACAGATGCAGATATGGCCGGAGATGTTGACAGCAGGAAGTCCACTTCAGGGTACTTGATCACTTATGCAGGGGAGCAGTTGTCATGGCGGTCCAAGTTGCGTAAATGTGTTGCATTGTCTACAACAGAGGCTGAGTTCATTGCAGCGATCGAGGCGCAACCGCAATTGTTTGCCGGTTCGTCATTCTATTCAGATATTTAGGACCAAGAGGTACTGGATTCTCTTCGGATAGGCCCTGAAAGGAGAAGAAAGGCTGAAATGCCAACGGACGCCTGTCTATTCTCTAATTCACCCGATCCCTATCCGCTTTCCAAAAAGGAAGAATGCATGAACCACGGCAGAGGAGAAAGGACGGATCACCCGCCGATCTTTTACAAAACTATGCCAGAAAGGATATAAAGATTGACGGTACAAAAGCCATCTCCATCAATCTACGCTCATTAAGGAGAGGGTTCCATAGAGAAAAAATGGGGAGCGAACTAAAAGATGTGTGGTCGAGGGAGGAGAGAAAGAACGCATGCATGGAAATTCTTTCTGCCTCCTGTTTGAGAATCTATGATAGGAAGGACATCTAAGGCTAAGGAAGAATTCAAGAAAGTCCATTCTTGAGAAGTGGTGATCTCATCTCGCCTTGCTTGTCGAGAGAGGAAGCTCCTGACCACCTTTTCAAGCCAGATAGCGAGCGATCACTCAAGAATGATACCGCCGGCCGAATAAGTACCTATCCCTTACGGAATCGAACCCGTGTCTTCGACATGAAAAGACGATGTCCTAACCACTGGGACGAAAGGGACCAAAAAGCAATTCTTCATATACCTAAGAAAAGAGAATAGAAGTGGTTCCTTTTCTTTCTATACTAAATTCGACGATTTCGTTTGTGTTCATGTTGGCGATTTCAGATGTGAATGAGGCCTATTGCCTCCCCTTCCTACGGGTTCCCAGTGACACATCAACCACGCCTTCCTTTTCTCCGATCATAAATAAAGCCCCTGATCTCTTTCTTTGTCTTTCATCCCCTTCTTTCTAATTCAAAAGAAAGGGGGCGGTAAGGCGCCTATGGTTTGACAGGCTCGCAACTTACAAAGGGCACTCGCTGCTCGCAGGCCTGTAGAAGGTTGGAAACTCCGGACTATCACCCTAACCTAATTCGCTATCCTTCCCTATTGGTTCCGAACTCCACTCATATTCGAGTGGCACCCAAGCAATCACCTAGGTGAAACGTACTCTATCTATTTGGTGGTTTGGCTAGCTAAACAGGTAGGTCGATACAAGAAAGAAAAGAGAAGCGTCGTAAATAATAAGAACTTCATTGGTGTTGCTCTAGCTCACTTGAATGGATTCCGTATTCTACGCTTTCTTTCCCCTTATGTCGCTTCCTCGCTAGTACCAGACGCCCCTATGTCTAGCTTTACGATAGAGTGTTCTAGTAATCGTGGGAAAGTAACATGCTTGGCCGCGTTTGTGGTAGGGATAGGCGTTCTCCTCTACTTGTCAGATTTGTTGTTTTGCTTATCTAGGGGCTTTCTTTCGTTGAGCTATCTCAGAACTCTGCATCCTAATCTTTCTACTAAGTGTCGTGCATAGAAGATGGCTCTGTCCCAGTGAAGAGGATCAGCATCTAGGGTAAGGCTTCAGATATCTTTCCAGCGCTATGCTGTAAGGGTCGGTCTAGTCTAGTAGTCCAAAGGCGCTCAGAGAATTCTCCTCAGATCTCTCATAAAAAGGAAGACAGAAGATGAGGGCTTAGACTTACTGTGGGTGTTGGCTAGGTAAGCTACTACTAAAGTGAAGCTCCTGACGTATAAGAAAGAAGTATAACTGATTCCTCGCCGCAGCTTGTAAGTAAGAAGTAGTCCTGTCTAATGGGAGTAAGTATGTAGTTCCAGGAGAAACTCCTAAAAGAGCTCGTACCATGCTTTGCGCTCGTTGAAGCACCTTGCTTTGTTGTAACACCGTGAAAACCGTGCTAGCTTCAAATTACCCTTGTATTCGTAAAGTATGAACCCGTGTATTTGTGGCTACCTACGAATGCCGCTCAGCATCGTAGCCTTGGCGCTTTTGCTTTCAGTAATAAACACCGTGTTTTTGGCTTAACCGCACATTCCCTCTTGAGCGCATGACTGTTTTTCCAACAATGTCCCGGACCGCTTAACCTCAAATTCCTCCTCGTTAGGGCACTCCAGCTTTGGACGAAATGCAGGAAACCCCGTGTTTCAACACAAACGAAGAAAACACACTATTGTAGATAAAACACAAACACATGATCCAGAGAATGAAAGAAAGCAAGGCAACTTTCAATAACAAGTGCTTATCCGCTTTGTCGCAAAGCGAAAGAATTCGATCTCGGAAAATCAATGAGTAGATGCGCCAGTGGAAATTCTTCTTGATGATGCTTTGGCTTGTGCTTCTACTCAAAACCCTACAAACTCTCTCAAAATATGATAATATGTGACGAGGGACAAGACGACGATGAGGTGAAAACGTGAAAGTGATGGTGTTTTTTTCAGGCAATTAGTGAATTTCTTTCACTCCAGCCATCTTTGATAGAAATTAGTGAAATTCTTGCCAATTCTTCTTCTCCAGAGCACTCCGCCTGTAATGAAAACAAAAGCGAGAGGATTGCCCTAAGTTCAGATCATGTCACCGAGCGGCATCACTAGCTACCGAATGAGACAGAAAGACTCACCATTATAATCCCCAGATAAGAGTTGTTTAGCAGCCATATAATAATCCGACGAATCCGTTAAATATAGCACTAGCACTTCGCCTTCCTGCACTTCATCTACTCGGACCAAGGACTCTCTCTTTGCTCCCGCCCCAGCAGCCTTGAGCAAAATGACTCGCTGAACTACAAGGCAACATAGGTAGAGGCTTCTGCACTAACATAGACAACTAATGTGCATACGAAGATCTACCAGCTTTTTCATAAAGATTCCGTCCTTCAAAAAAAAAAAAGGTGGCTCGATGGCCTGGATCTTGCTCGATCTTACTTGGCTTCCGTGCTCTTTTACACAACCATCTGCAGTCTTTACTTAGCCGCCTAGGAGCTTAAGTGAAATAGAACTTCCTGTGATGATCGGCCTAAGATCTATACGAAGGCGGAAAGATAGAGAGACCGAAAGATTTATGGAGCCATGCCGCCCGATTCATTCCTTTTCCGAAGATCTCGACCGGTCTTTTCGGACGATTTATGTGTCTTTGTAGGCATTTTCTTGAGCTCAAGCCCACAAGCGCATACGACTTCCTTTAGCAATGACGAGACCCTTACATCTACGTCTCGGCTATCTATGTAAGTTCCACTCGGCATAGTAAGGATGGAACTACTCTTTCTGTGGAATTGGTATGCCCTGGAGAATCAAGCGTTGCCACGGGTCGTCTACCCATCGGTCCAAATTCCTCGAGCCGTAAATAGTTGAATAATGCCTTTTTCCCCAAAAAGATTCAAGTTCCAAACAATGATCAATGATGGAAATTGCCAATAGGGTAGGACAAAACTAAGTAAGGCAATGCAAAGAAGACCTATAGTTGTTTCCTCGAACACGCATCTTACACCCCTGCGGAGAAAGGAAGGGAAAGTCAAGTATTTCGGACTAGGTTTTGTAGAGTATTCTATTATGTGCCGAATAAACCGACGACTTTGCTGTTAGTTTATCACCTTTGTCAAAGTCTCGGCAATTAAGTGGAGGGCTATGTGCAATAAAAAAGGCCGGGGTCGATTTCAACATTGAATTTCATAGTTGTTAGCGAACTTCCCTCATGTTAGGCTCATATGTCGTTGGCAGCTTTGGTACGAATCGGTACTATTTGGTACGAACGGTACTAGTTGATTGAATTCCTTACTCCTGCTCTTCTCCTACCTTGCTTGAAGAGCTTTCTTTCCAGCTTAATAAGAGAGACTTGAATTCTCAACTACTAGATTTACTTGGTAAGATATTATCTCTCTCGTCGTAGCGAGGCACGTACTAATGTTCCTAGCTTTAGTGGTAGGTGCATTGTTGCAACAAATGGATAGATCGTGGCGGACTTCATCACTTGTCCTGACTTACTATCAAAAGCTCCCCACTCAAGTAGATGTGATTGTAATTTCCTGCTGCATTTACTAAGTGGAATTTCCTTCCTTCCGCATTTCATAACATGTAGCATGGAAAATCAGATCCAAAAGCAGGATGTTCTTGCTTGCTTATTGTCCATTGCTTTCCTTGCTTGACTCATTTTTTCGGAACAGCTAGTATCTTTTTTAACAATCCAAAGATCTGGACTGCTAAACGGTCTTTGTAAGAAATTGCTTATTTCGGAGAAAGGATAGTGCCAGTGATGAGAGATTCAAACTTGCTCGCCTAGTCTCCAAAAGATGCTTTTGCCGCGTTGTGGGGGTGTTTAGTTCTAAGAAATAAAAGCACTTTTTGAGAAAGAGGATGATTTCTGCCGAGGTAAGCAATCACAGGGCTAGTGAAGTTTCTAAGGCTATGTCGGCGAACCATACTTTTAATGAACCCTCTGGTCGCTTGGTTCCACACCAAATTTTTCACCTAGGAAGTCAACCAAGAGGGATTATCCATCGGTTTGGGGAAGAAGTAAACCTACATAACCTCTCCATTTTCGACTCTCTCAACATCTCCATTTCACTGAAAATATAAAAGCAACTGATCCACCCAATCAGCTATAAGCCCAAAAGACAAGACAGATGGCTCACCCGCAATTTACACAAAAATAGAAACAAACTCAGATAAGCGGCTAATATCCCTTAGAGCTCAGTACAACCCATATTGGTATTGTGATGGAGGTCAAGACAAAGGCACGATAATAAATCGGGGTAAGCGGAATTCTTCACGCCCTCGGCAAGTTGCATGATGACCGAGATGAGATCGCAGAACCAACCCGCGCGCCGGTTTTACCATCTTGCACTTTCAATTTCCGTTCTTTCCAATATACACTTCATCCTTCTTCAATACTCTGTCATTCGCACTCCAACCTATGCCAACTCTGGCGCCATTAAATAACTTATTTATTTCCAGCTCCAGTGGCACTCCAATAGATTTGGAATTCCTCTCTTTTTTATCACGAAACATTATCCGCTTTTTCCACTTCTACCAAGTGCATGACATCAACTTCACAGTTGTAACACGTCTTTGTGTTTCTTTGTGCTTGTTAAAGCCGATGGTTTCAGCTCTATCTCAAGTTTTCTAGAACCAAATTGTGGCTTCGGTTTGTTAAGTAGAAATTTCATGTGTGAATTTGGTGGTATAGTTTGATGTCCATACAAGAAACTGGTATGAGAGCTAAAATATGGATGAGAGTCACCAAAAGTTTATAGCAAGGCAGAGTGTTATCGAATTCTGTATTTTTCAGAGTATTTGGGAGGGGTTTCAATGTTGATTTCTTTTTTCAAATGTATGAAATGACACCATTACCAGCAGAAGCCATTGTTATAGACATATTTTGGTTTCTTTTATTTTGGGAGCTTGATTCTTTAGTGACTGGTAATATGGTTTTATGTTTTGGACTTAGCACCGTGATCTTGGCACATGGTTTTGCAAGGTTTTTCGAGGTTGGACAAGATTACCCTTGAAATCGCTGGATTGTATCGGTAGGCTGCCAACATGTATCATCATGTCAACTTCTCCCTTCTATTTTTATACGGTGATGCCCTTAGCGGCCTTAAATTGCCTCCTTTTTCAGATTGACAGCTTGCTTTGTTTGCACCCTGTAATGCATATTCTTGTGCACCAATCTCATTCTCTTTTCTTTTAATGAGCTCTTTTACCTTCATCTTACCTCCTTCACATCCATCGGTAATATTTTACACCCGATTTGTTGCTGAACTAGAGTGGCCTCTTCTTCAAGTGTTGCTTGTATACATGATGGCAATAAAAGCCGTTGTCTCGATTGGTTAGTTTATGAATGAGAGGTAGGTGTAGAATATTGCTTTCCGATTTCATGAGAAGCACCTTTTCTTGTTGCTTGTGCTTTTTGTCCACCTTCTCCCACCGACCGCCAATGGTTGCCACTGTTGCTCAAGCATCCGCTTCCAACCTTCTTTTAATCAATGCCTCATCATTTTCATCCGCCTTTTCTCTTTTCTTTTACTCGATCTTCGTTGCATCCTTCTTAACCACCTTGCAGCCACAAACTTTATTTGAAATCTGATTCTGCACTGAGATGAAGTGGCTTTGTTAGAAAATTCGAGTTCTATATGTGAAAGATCTGCTACTGGAGATGACTTGAGGAATAGGGAAGAAAAGCCTCACGAAGGCGAAGAGAAAGAAGGGAGAGATAGTAATACTATGTTTTAGTAAAGGAATGGTGGTGAAATAAAAAGAGTAACTTGGTGTAGGCAAGGTTTCTCGCTTGTAGTCCATTTCGGTGTGGTGTTGTGCGGAGGCGGGAGTAGGTCGTCACGGTGTCCATTGGTTGTGGCGGCGGTCACGGTCTATCAAAGGAAGATGCTAAATAAGACGTGTAGATTGGGTGCTTTGATTTGGGATAGGTAAGGATCAATTTAATAGAAGATTTGGAGCCATAGTGATCTTTTTTTTTAAATAGCGCCCTAGTCGAGGGGTGGTAGGGGTCGGTCACGCTAAGTATAAAGATTATGTCGCCATGTCATTGGTCGGATGGCTAGACAAAACTGTCCCATTTCAGATAATGAGATGTGGTTTTGGGTAAGGCTTGGCTACAAATTGTCTTTCTTCTTTCCTCGCCTTAGCAATTCCTCTTTGTCTTTTCCTGGTAGGATGCTCAATCCCATTCTTTCTCGCAAGGCACGGAGCTGGATCGAATCCTCGACAAAGCATTAGTTACGTTCTTCATTTCGTTGGTATTTCGCTTTGCCCAATATTTCTTTAGTGGGCTTAGCAGAAGCAAAAAGTGGAAGAATTTTATATCATTTGCCTCTAAAATGCGCCCGCCAGAAGGCCGCGCTTATGCAAGCACTCCCAAAGTAAATAGATGTTAGGGCATTCATTGATAATGTGGATCCTGGTGCACTCTTTGGGGAACATGAACTGAGATATCTATGCGGTTCCTGCATTTTGTACTTTTTGAAGAAATGAAATGGTAAAGACTGACCGACTGCTTTTTTCTACCACAGACTTATCACGCCTCTTTTACCACACTAAGTTAAACAATTTCTTCTTTTGAGACCGGACATGCACCGACACAAGAGGTACTCAGACGCCTCAGTAACACCACTATCTCCTTCACCAACAATGACCTGGTGGGAACAACGGACCACAAAAGACCCCTATAAATCACCGGCACCAAGGGCTTCAGTGTTCACCTTCTTGATGATCCAGCTCCATCAATCTCATGCCATTGCAAGACCGGCCTAACACCAACTTTCTACAGAAAAGGTTTCAATTCTAGGCTTTAACCAGAGTTCTCAGAAAGCGTTGGGGGTAGTCACTCTACCTCTGAACCAAGCCCAAGTAAAGTTTCACTTCATTTTTGGCAATATTTACTAAAATCAATTCCTTGGATGCATGAGAACCAAGAATAGGAGTATTGGCTTAGGAATCGGAAAGAAAGCTATAAATAAGGTCATTGGCTTTAGTAGCTGAAGCTGGAGAAAGCAAGTCAGCTGGTAACAAAGCAACAAAGGCTGAAAAGGTGAGTTATGCCTGGCTTATCAGACTTACTTTCCGATTGCCGAGTCCGCTTGCTATTTTTGAATTATTCCTAATCACCGGCGTGATTCCTCTTCCTCTCGTCTCGGTCACTAGCCCCTTAGGTCTATCGCCTATAGCCTCTCGCTTTGGTTACCGATGTCGAGTCAGATTGATTGAACGATTAGCTCGCCTTTCCTTGCTTCCGCACTGACGCCACTATATCCATAGCCTCGTATTTTGAATCAAAGCGGCAACTCTTGCCCTATAAGTTTAGTAAGCGGCCTTTCCTTAGTCTCTTTCCCTCTATCTTTGTCCTTTCCCCTTCGAAACTCTCCCGAACAGACCCGCACTCGCCACCTTCCTGTCGCTTAGCAAGCCGAACCCGCTACAAAGAAGACAAAGTGGAATATTATATGAATGAGTCTTTGCTTCTTTCTTTTATTCTTAGCTCTTCGACTTGTCTCCTGTCGCCTACTCTCGCTTTGTCCCCGCCACTACAATCGAAACCGCCTCTGCTTCTTTCCAAGTCAGCTCTAGTCTCTCGTTATCGGTCCAAAGATAAAGACCCTATCTCTTCTTATGAGCTTAACGCAAAAAATGAGCTATACTAAGCTAAGCGTTTTTTTCCTTTTAGGCGGGTAGCGTTCCTTGAATTCGATTGACGTGGTTCTAGCTCGCTTTAAGGAGCTTATAGCGAGTTTTGCTTTGTCCTCTTGACGCCGCTGGTCATCCCAACTCGTATTAGCTATCGAAAGCCGTATTTACTTTCCCGCTTGCCACAAGTAATCGCTACAGAAGCACCACAGCCACAGTACAAGAACCGGAAGAGCAATCGGTCTTTTCTCACTCTCCTCGTAGTCAAGACGTAGGGAGTATTATGACCAGTTTCACCGACATCCGCTGCCTCTCGCCCTTCGCCCGCTATGCTTCCTAGTAGGTATGATGCCCAAAGAACAGCGCACAAGCAGGACTAGCTTATTGGTCCACCGTTGTAGCAAGAGGAGCTGGATCAACCAATGACGCCGGGCTGAGAAAGAAAAGAAGGAATTTTAGCACAAGGTTCGCCAGACTTGCTTCTCGCGCCGATCAAAGAAAGAGAAATCGAACAAGAGCGGCCGACCAAGAAGTCATGAAAATCCATCTCCAGCCTAAGGAGAACTTTTGGGTGCTTCACTAAATCATATCGTAGTCAAAGGAGAGGAAGATAGAAGAAAGAGGTATGTATAGCTAGCTATAGCGATGCACAAGAAATAAGGCATTGGTGATGAGGAAAATGCTGCATATGACAGTGGTCATTTTTTTGTTTATGTCCGAAGGGATCAAGTGTGTTTTCCGGTGTGTTCAAGTAAAGTCGAGTAGCTTCTCCCACTTGTGAAGGTGTTGGGGATGTCTCGTGCAGTACGCTTGGTGCAGGATTGAATCCGTGGAGGAATGAATAATGAAGTATGTCGAATGGCGGACTCTTCAGGGTCAATCAACAAATGGCCAGGGAAGCTGGTAGTGCTATCCTGATTCCATAAAAAGCGGAGTGGATGAGGGAAGGCATACTGCACCACATAGGTGATCCAGCTTTTTACTTGCTTGGTCCTTTATGATTAGGTAGGACCTCAAGGTCATCGACACAAATCAAGATATTAGTCAGTTGTTTTATGATAGATTTACCCTGGTCTCGATAGAGGCTTCCACGAACTATCCATAGCTTACTATAGAGCCGAGCCGTAAAGAAGCATCCAACCAATAAGTCTACTAAGTACTCGTGGTGCTTATGCGCTGCTTTCCTTAAATCCGCTTTTTCTTTTACTCAAAAATGGTGAGAAATACAACTATTGAAAGACCTTGTTACAGCCGGATAGATTAAATACAATACTGAAAGAAAAAGAGACTCCAACGGGAACTAGGCCTTCCTCAGATACCGTTAACTACTTCAGAGGATCGATAAACCCTTTACAAAAGGGAAGATCTCTCGGAACCGCCGATCGAATAGCAAAACCAGGCGAGAGGGTGGGTAAGTAAGAAAGGAAAGGGGCAATGGTCGCGAATAGGTTTGCATAAAGGCACGCTTTCAACGAATCTTGATGTTGGTCGAGTCCCCTCTTCGGAGAGGGAAAGGTATGGAGATTGGAATCAACAATAGCATCAGCCCTTTCTTAAGCATATACGCGGCTAGCATCCCATTCACTCAGCGATCTTTTATTGCTTCGTTTCTTCCCGTTGTCGCCAGGAGAGCTCTTTCAGAGCGGATTTTCTCTTCACTCGTTGTGGAGCCGGGGTTGCAGTCTACCTCCTATATCGCGAAGTTTTCTGGTAGTGACTCGGGTGCATGGATGCGTGTTCAATGCTGCTCTATTGTCCCCTTGTCGGTAGTGGCCATTGATTGAGCTTCCGCAGAAAGTGATTGGTGGGCGTGGAAATTCTTATTTTTCGATTGATGTTAAAGTTTCATAGCTAGCGAGACTAAAAGCAAAGAGCACAAAGTGCTAGAGCCAACAGGCATTAAACAGGCATTAAGGAAAAGAGTGCTATAAGAGCTAAAGTAAAGCACAAAGGCGTAAGGAATGCATTTTTCTTTTAGAAGGGCAGAGAGTGGGGAGGAATGATTCTGCGAAAAGGGTAGGGTTAGGGTATTGGTCCATTAGCTCGGAAGCTTTGACCCGGTATCAATCCGGTTCGGGGAAGACTCCATTCAGAAAATGAATCCTGGTCCTACTCGGGCCGGTCTTATTCAATTAAACCTAAAAGGGCGGATGGGGAAGGAAGAGCTTTCTGTAACTATTACATTAGTAAGGCAAGGAACTTCTTAAAAGAACGGCAATTGGTATTTCATTTGCTTTGTGAAAGCATCCGCTGCCGGCAATGCAATCAAAGTCGAAGCTCTTGATGCAATATAGACGAGCTTATGTAGTCCTTGAGAGATCTTCTTTCTCGCTTTATTGACTTTACAGGAGAATTGAAAAACAAGACATATAGTCACCTAACCTAACCGTAAGGGTAAGAAGCCGAAGGCCAATGACACTAGCTAACCAATAAGCATAGGTCGCAAGGGAAAAAAAGTACATCCTAAGAAAGATGCTATACTTAACACTTTTAATAACTGCATGGGCTTATAAAGCAATCGAAATGGAACTATTGAGACTACCACACTGTGGCGATCCAGTGGTAGTCTCGACTCCTCCTTATTACGCCAAATGAGAAAAGGGAGAAACCGATAGCTGGAAAGGATTAAACCATTAGGCCACCCCACAGGCTTCTTAGTATCCTCGCCTACTCGTCTTTAATCGCCCAGCTACATGATGGAACTCCTCGGCCAATCGTCACTCGACGACTCCGCATTTGCTTAGGAAAAAGATGTTTGGCCGAACCCCTATCTCTTGATTGATCCGATCGACGCTTGCTTTTTCCCCGCGTGCTTGTTCGATTGATATTCATTCTACATCTATCGATTTGGAGCCAATTAGGTATCACCGCGTGTCAAATTGTGTCAAGCAGGAAACAAAAGGAATATTCAGCTTCTTTCTTTCCAATGAGAACGACGACACGCGTCCTATATCCCCATGTGCGAAGGGATGCCGTTTATGCCAGCCCGGTTTTCAACAAACTTCTTTGGTGTAGGGGGATTTTGCCTATCCAAAAATTGTCCAAGGTTCCGTAAATCTTACTCGATCCTTCCCAAGATGAACAATAATGAGGGTTTAGACCCGAGTAGATACAATACATCTACGCCCAGCCTCGGAAAAGTCCTTCTTAGGCCTTATTCTACGCTTGAATGCGCAAGACCGAAACTCAAGGAGATAACCTTAGAACTGAAGCCAGGAGGTATTCGATTTATCGGATTTCGAGCTAGCTGCCCTTTTCTTTTTTATCTCATTCGGAATGGAGGAAATGGGATTCAAATGGCCACACCCAAAAAGTAACATACACGACAATTCTATAATTCAGAGTCCTTTTCTTGAGATAACGCGGAAAAGTCTCTTTTGCTATGGCGTATGATTTGATACTTGCCAACACGGAATAGAGACTCGCACTTGAGAACTTTTAGGAGTGGTTCTAATGTTAGTCGATTGACTTCTTCCCTAACGCGACGAGCAGATCAAGTATTTCAAGGATTGTAAGGTGATACCGGAGAGAGTGTAGCAACCCAACATAGATTTTGAGTACTCTATCTTAGTATTAAGAGATGGAAGAGAAGGAGCAAGGGAGCCTAGGATTAGGTGGTGGAATTTGAAAGGGGATAAGCAAGTTATGTTTAAAGATAAAATAATTAATGAGACGGAGTGGAAGTTAGGTGAGAATGCTAACTCAATGTAGAATGAGATGGCTCATTGTATCACGTCGCTGGCAAAAGAAGTTTTAGGTGAATCGAGAGATCGACCTAACAAAAGAAACCTTTTATCTTTCTATTATATATATAAATATGATGAGTCATGATCCGGCACAGTCGACTCCAATCATGACTATGGGACCTTTTATCGAAAAATGCATTTTATCTCGCTTTAGTACTTTACTTGTGTAAACTCTCCCTTTTCTTAGAGAAGCGCAGGATTCCCTTTCTTCCCTAACACTAATACAATCGCACTTTCTTCCTTGTCCCGCTAACCTATTATTTTTTTAAGAAAGAATTTTTAGCTTGAACTATCAATACTAGCCTAATTGATTGCCGGAATGGAACTTGATGTAATCGGCAGGTGGACCGCTTATATAGAACGCTTGTAGGAACCGAAACCAACCTGCTCTGCTAGGAAACGACTCGGAGACCAGCCTGATAGACTATATCTATGAACTTCAAATAAGTCCCTACTTTCCTAATAAGGGTACGGCTCATGAGGAGAAAAAGAATGGCCCTAAAAAATGACTCTCCTAAAATCAATGTCTGGAAGTCCTTTTAAGATAGGTTAATATAAGATATGCTTAACACTTAGGCTTAGCAAGAGGGACTAGCACGTGAGACCGAGATCGCCATAGATTGATTGTGCAGGCAGGTAATACTCATTTTAACTAGAAAGAGGATATTCTACATGAGTACTGGTTATAGTCACACTCCCAAACTCCCGAGAAGTCTTTTTTACTTAACTCTAGGGCTTGCTATAAGGATGGATTGCTTTTACCCTAGAACCCTCTATCCCGATCTCGACTGCGCTTGGCGCCCAGGTTGGGCACAAACCCAGGTAGCCCCTAAACCCGGGCTCACCAAGAGCGGCATCTGAATCCCGCCGCAATCCCTCCTGCAGTGGAGAAAAAGGGGCAAAATCTCAGTGGCCGACCTAATATGTTGGCTCCACTACCCGAATCTATTCCCCTTAATCCTCCAAGCCAATCAATGCCCCATACCCTTATCATGGTCAGTCTCATCTTTAGTGACTTCCGTGGTAAGGGGTCGAGGGAAGTGGTGTGGTGGGCCCCTCACTTTTTTGGAAAGAAGACAGGAGAAATTCTTTTGCATTTTTGGAAGAAATCTTCAAGATGTCTCTTCTAGTAAGAATAGAGAAGATGTCTCATCTAGTAAGAATACACTTATTTGTGATCCTCCCTCTGGATCGCTATTTGCAACAAGCTTCGATTGGATGATTTTCGAGCACATAACCGAGCAAGCACCTTTATCTTTCCCTTTAAAGGTGCCTCCACTTATGATGGATTTCCAATTTGCTATTCGATTCTTTATAAGCGAGACATACAACGTTCTTCAGGGCACCCATGCCTCGAAAGACTATGGGAAAGACTAGCTCCTCAACATTTCATTTCAAATGTTGTTCTGATTTTGGAAAAGAAAATGATAGGATTTACCTTTTCGTAAATCTTAGCAAAGGGCTTCCATACTCATGTAAGAATCTTTCTTGTATTTGTTGTTGGGGTGGGCTGCACCATCCGGTGGTCTCACGTTCCTCCAGGAGCCCCAATGGTCCCTACATTTAGTGAAATGAATGATTATGTCTCTTTTCTTCGGGATACTTATCCCCATTTAGGCTTTCGATATGCTTGTCTCTATGATTGCAACATCCATGAGCGGGTGATATCAATCATCAATAAGGAACCAATGTTTAGTCATGTTTTAACCCCAGAGGGATACCTTTGGAAAGGAGATCGCTTGACAAAGAGTGGAGTGCAGGTCTTATCTTTGCAAAGATTGTTAACTACGGAGCGTTAACACCCGAGGGATCTATATAAGTTATTAGTTCCTATCTTTTTTTTTCACAAGAACATCTTAGATGCCCTAACAATCAGTCTTACGTGTCTTAGTGTAGTGTTTTTATTCTTGAACGCCATAGTTCAAGTAGCACATTGTGCTTAGCATATAAAAGCCTTCCGTCATTGTTTCTCGGTAGAGAAAGGTCCAATGGACTTTTTCGGTTCAACCCCTGCCTGGGATTCGAATTTGGGGTTCCAGCCGAACCACTTCGTGATAGAGTCGTGGACAAACAAATTTGTGACGGTATACAATTAATAGTTTGACTACGAGGTAGTAGTGGGTACGTACATATGAATCACTTGATAAACGCCGATCAATTAAATGAGTACTGATCTTCCACGCATACCAATAACCGATTTTCCGGTCATGAAATGTGCCTGTTGGAACCAATGTCCGCTATTCCTATACTATCGTAAAGTAGACTATCCTAAGATTCGGGTTGCGATCCTCAAGGAAATAAGCTTGAATCTAAAAAGACTATTAGAGTGGGAAACTTATAGCTACTGCTCTTTCATTGAAATGAACGACCATCGCCAAGATATCCGAGAATTCATTGGTTCAAGGTGATGACACACCGCCTTTTGGCTTGGTTCAAGCTCGCTTTCCAGCTATCCAATTACCGTGGAGAGCTCTTGGACCGTTAGACCGAGTAAAGGTATTTGTCCCCGCCCCTTACGAGCCAGTGGGTGAAAGTGCCCTCCAATTGCACAAGTCTCTCCGGTCCCAACAAGGGACAATCAATCGATTAGCCAATTTTGGAAAGCTTTTTAAAGTGCTTTACTAAAGAAAGTTCTCTTTCGGCCATTGAGCAAGAGCAAGTATTCAAGCAGGAGTAGAAAGCTTCGATGCATTGGAAGTTCGTTCTTCTACTGCGAGTTACATTCTGACAATTGGGAGTACCCTTTTCACCGCAAGTTCTCTTACATCTAGTAAGTTGACTTAGGGGTGCCAACTCTTACGAGATCTCACCCCGATTATAGTGAGTGCTTATCCCTTGATCTTCCCTTGGAATGCCAATTGTATAAGAAAGTCTTAAGCAAGTATATTGAGAATCTTAAGCTCATCTAGTGCCGGTGCACGTCACTCTATTCCCTTAGGAAGCAGTGTCGACAAGTGGGACTTTAGGTAAGAAAGAATCGTTCTATCTGGACTCTTTCTATAGGGTGTCACATTCATTCCTCGTGGGAGTGTAGGATTCCTATTATCAATAGTATTAGTACCCATAGCGTAGATCCTCGAAATCTTCTTTTTTTAGATGATATGGTGTACTCTCGATCTGGGATATGCTATAGTATATTGCACGGACCAATGCTCTTCTGACCAGGAGTAATACCTATGTCTAGTGGCAGTCCTCGTTAAAGTGGCCATAGGGTGACCGTATCGTGCCATTGACAATTAGTATATACTACTTTCATTGCTCCTCTTGGCATTCTAGGAGGAGGGCCATTTCGACTTCCATGGAACCTGTTGTTCCTGCGATTCGATCTGCTACGGTCTTTGGTAAAGGGGTTTTATGGACCAGTTCTTTCCTGGAAGTTGAAGGCTGTTTACCTTTTCAAATCGGTATGGTAAGAAAAGACGGCGAATCGGATCCAAATACGCAGCAAGAGGACTCACGATGAATGGCCGAAGGAAAAGTGATTAGAAAGTATGCCCTCGATTGGGCAAAGGACCGACACACTCACATTGAGTCGCCGATGTTATAACAGGTAGTGGTCAGTCTGCGCAAAGCCATAATACCTGATATCGGAAAGCGAAGCGTGGTGCTAACATGACTATAAAAACTATTCGGAAATCTGTCTTTCTAACTTTTTATCATGCGGAACGAAGAGAAGTTAGTAAATATGTGGTAAGGGAACTTTGAATGACCTTCGACTGCCAATCAGTAGTGGTTGGGAAAGAGGTGCTTCAATTCCAGAGTATAAGGGCGTCTTGAACAGGAATGCTTCTCGCTATACAGCAAAAACACGAATCAGAGAGTCTTTCCCTGAGTTCGAAGGCGTCCAGTGTGCCGTAAGATTACCGAATGGGGTGCCGTTTTTTAGTATAGCACGAAAGCAGAGAAGCTCCCCCGTGCCGCTTCTCCAAAATCTCTACGAGGGATTCCGCTTGAAACCCCCCGGGGCACCTTGTGTGGAGTGAACGGCTAATCTCCTGGATCATGTCGGCAGTTTCCTCGACATCCTTGAGAAGCTGTTGACAATCCGCCATAGACACAGCTCCAACAGGATGCTCCTCTTGTATAGGGGGCTGGTGAACGGCGGGGGGGTTATTACCCTGGGCAGCAAGTTCATCCCCTATGGGCCCCTGAGATACGGGGGAAACAACCATGACGTCTCCCCCGGTTGGAGCCGAGGAAGAGGCCCCCTGAGCCTTTGCTTGAGCCCCATGATTCTGCTGTGCTTCGTTACCCGAAGCACATTCCGCGGTAGGGAAATCCGTGGAAGAAAGTGCAGCCCCCCCTGCCATAGTGAAAATAGTGAAAACGTGAACAGCCCAAACGGGGCAACGCGGGAAGAAAATGCGAACCAAGATCCGGGATACGAAAACCAAAATAGGAATTAGGAGTTGCATAATGCGAGGATGATCACATATCAGCGAACAAAGTTCACTGGAATGGAAAAAGAGTTTCCCTAACAACTTTGACATCAAACGTTCCAATCCCATAAAACCCCTCTCTTTTGAAGCTCTGCTCCCGAAAGAAACGGGATACTTTAATGCCGAGTTGGCGTTGGCGTGGGTTCTACCAACGAAATGAAGAACGGAACGGAAACAAGCAATGGTAGATCGAACACGCATACAATAACTCACTACACTAGATCTACAATGCCATTATCGAATGGATAATCAGAGAGAGAAAATGTAGGAAGGAGAAAGTTGGTTTCAATGAGTCATGTGAATTGTAGAAGAAATAGGTAAACAAGGCGGGTTAATATATATACGTTGAAAAGCAAGGGGATAAATTGAACGAAATGAAGAGCAATCCAGAATCCTATTTTGTATACTATAAGAAAAAGGCATCAAAACTTGAAATCAAGATGAAATTGCAAGCTTAATTTCCCTACCTATGAAAGAAGCAAGGGGGAAGCTAATACACGGTGAATCGCTTTAGGAACTCATACCATACTAGTCAAAGGCTTAGCTTAATAGCCGAATTAGCCGAGACTACCCTGAAAAGTAAGCAAGGAGAAGAATGAATTACGAGGATACCGGCTACTTGAAGTCGGTCGTGAAAGATTGAAGCTTGCTTTGAAGGAAGAAAAGAGGGTGCTAGATTCTATGCCCTAGAAGCTCTTAGAATAGAATATATGCAAAGAATAAGAATCTTTTCATTTTTGAATTGATAAGCGCAATAGCCATAGCCGTAGGGTCAATCCCTGCACTGTGCCATAACCATAAATGGCGATGAGAGAAAAGCTATTTCTTTACGCTAGCCTACTTCCCAAGGGTGGGAAGAATCCTGTTCACGACAACGACTCCGCTCTTTGTTGAGTGGGTAATTTCCTTTTCTTTAAAAGAATAGATTCTAGATTACTGGTCTTAGCGGAAGAGGAGCTCTTAGCGATCCCCCGCTTTTACTTCTTTCTCTCTTTCCTTGGAAAGAACAAGAGTTTATTAAGGCCTAGCTTTTGCTTTTTTAGAATCGACTTTGAAAGTGGAAAATAGGTCTCTTCTTTAATGAAGGCGTAACTATTCACTAAGCCAACAGGTTAGCGAAGGAACTTTTTCGGTCTTGTCGCTTTAAAGCTTAACGAGTCTTCCTTATTCCTATGGTCATTAGAATAACCTATTCATCCTCTTGGCCACTCTGAACTCATAGGTAGGCGTGGTTCGGTTTACCTTCTTTCGCTTTGCCTTGGGTTCGGTGGTAGTAATAGTCCTTCTTTAGCTCGCTTCTTTGAAGAGGAATTGCCCTCCCGCCGCTCTTGGTGGTTGAGTTAGAGTCGGGCAGGAGGATTCCACTTTCGCTTTCACGCCTGTCTTTACTTTAAGCTCTTATTCAAACGAGAATTGCTATAGTTGAGCCGAAACAGTCATTGCGAGGAAGACGGGAATTAGCAATCGTTAGGCCTATTCAAGCCGTAACCCTCAAACTGTAAGCGTGAAGAAGGCCTCGAAAAATTACCTTTCCTTCCTAGCTTGAGAGCAATACTACCTCGTAATAACTCAATGAACTTATCCGGAACAGTGGCATAAAGGCATTCCACCATGGGACCGAAAGAAGATGATGAAGATTTTCATTCATATCCCGGAACATTTTCACACCCATCCTTTACGGCATGCGATCTAGGGTTTTCTAGCTAAAGGATGAAGTGAAGCGATCAAATCGAGTTCGGTATATAGACGTGAATTGCTCCGTATATCGGAAAGAGCTAAGCATTGCGGCGAAGACCGTCGTGACATAACGAATCCATTCGATATTCTATGGAATCAATATCAAGATTTATTAGAACTAGAAGCAGATTCCATCCAGCAGACCAAGTCGGGAGAAATGGCAGATTGGTATAGGGGATTCGACCTACTCTTAAGAGAATAGAATCATCCTTTTTTGGAGTCAAAGAAAGCAAAGCTTATGAATGAATTGTGTGCTCTGAGGAACCTATTTCCCGAACCATTTGCATCATTTACAGATTCTCTCTCGATCGAGGACCCTCTTTCCTAAAGGCCCAAAGTGCATCATTCACCGGATCAACGATCGCATTCCATTCCAAGTGAGACATCGCAATATAGATAGAAAAATGGGTAGTTCTATTCATTTAAGGTCTAAATTGATTAGAAAGAAGGGCACAGAAGCCAAGGACGGATGGCTAGTCTCAAGACATTGACCATCCGGAGCGAAGGACAGTTGGCGAAGTTAGTGAGAGAAAGCTTGAAAGATAGGATTTTCTCGTGTGGATTAGTTGAAAACGAGAATAGAGATTTGAGAAGTCAAGTCCTTTGAGAGCAACTCATGTTCAGCCTTGTCGGAATAAGCGCAGCTAGCCCTCTTTCTATTGGAGGAAAAACGCTATCTTCTTCTATTTTTAGATTCTCACCGCTAGCAATCATTAGATCATCTTCCTATTTGTCTTGGGTTCACCCTTTAAAGTCTTACGATATCTAATTAGAATGATAGAAAAGGATTATCCGGCAAGTTGACTTGAACAATGTAGGCGTCGATGTGGGATGTTTAACGGCGTTGCCATACAAAGTCAGTCTCTAAGCGTGGATTGAATGTTACCCAGATTGAAGAACCCTTTTTCTCACAATCGGTATGAATCTCTCCCAACTTTCTTCACTAATCGCTTGTGCTTGGCATACCTCAAGACGTGTGCTTTACGAACTCATCGAAAGGATCTCGGACGAGGGTCGAGGAAGACATCCAATTACTATTCTCGATTCTCACAGCGCGATCATGACAGGCATCGCAAATCGCTATCCTCACGAAAAATCAAAGTCAAGACCTTCCAAAGTTCCCGAAAAGGCTCCTTACTCCTTCTCTTGTGGCGCCCCTTCCCGACGAGGAAGATGCTAAAGACGGTTCGATAGACTCCTCGAGAGCCTGCTCAAGCAATCCCTTCGATCGACCATCCCTTGCTTGACGAGCAGCTCTTTCTATTCGCTTGACAAAGCCGCCGCTTCTTTCTTAATGCCTCACCGCTCGACCTTAGAGAAGACGAATTAGATCGCCTGATAGACTACTACTTCCTTTTCTTACCCGCCAAAAAGCTATAGATTCAAAATAAGAGCACATCGACTAGGGCCCAACTATTGCTTTTTACTAATAGTTAGCGGTGTGTCCTCGTGAACTCAATCTTATTCCGCTTAACTATATGTTAGACGCTCGAATTTCCTTTTTCATTTTTTCTTTCTCAAGTTTACTATAAAATAAAGGCCTTGAGTTTTCAAAGGACCTGAGAGTGCTTTGGATGTCCTCAAAGGATATGACATGATTTTAGGCCTTGATTGCTTTACCGGTTTGAGTCCTATGACGGTGGATTGGGGCAAGTGCGTAGAAAAAGTTCCAATTGGGCATCCTGCTCGCGATGAAGCATACTTTTGTGTTCAGTCTGGGAATGGAGTGGAGTGGATTTACCCAAAAAGAGGAGGCCGGGATCCACGACCCAAAGATATAGCAATAACTCAAGCCGCAGAGATCTCCCTTTCTCAAAGTTGTTGAGCTCTCAAGCGGTGGCTTATCGGGTTATTCCTATAGTCATGGCCTCATGGTCAAGCCGTAAAGGAAAGTACTGCACTTATCTGCGCGCAAGCAATAAGAATAATAGGAATATTATGCAGGAACACGCACACGCGGTTTTTGAATAATAGTAATCGGCATATTTGGAAGAAAGACAGGCAACCATCATATTAGCTAGCAAAAGCCAAGAAAGGGGAAGAGCTCAATTGCATAGTTACGAGTTGAAGCTTCAGACGCACTCGGCTACTAGGTATCCGGATACAAAAATGGGATGATTCAAGCTTTTGAAATAGTGAGTAAGTCTCCCTCCACATCTATAAAATCACACTCTGAGGCGCTTATTAATATTCCCACTTGAAAATCGACAAAGGCTCTGCCAGTAACTTTAGTTAGGTCAAGCCCGCTTCGCACACTCTGTCATGTCCTCACTTCAACCTCCACTCTTTAGGCACCGTAATTTCGCGGCTTCTTTGCTCTTCCAACCAGACAAAACGTATGGATCGCTTCCGCTTCTTTTCTCGATGTTCGAATGGTTGTCATTACCATCCGAAATAGACTGGCCGGCACCGGACTCGAGGCATCCATTCCTCCATCCGTTATTTTTTCTATGTCGCCGAGGGAAGTCCCGCTTAACCATTTACTTGAAACCGCCACTCAATTAATTGGTGCCACCAAAGCGAGCACGAGTCTACATCTATTATGCACTTCGGCTTAAGAGCCACTCCAATCCCATTTACTAGCCATCTTCGCATTCATCCTTTGCTCGGCATTCACCAACCAAGTATAGGTCAGGTCGGCTTTGTTTATTAGTAGGGCTAGAAAATAGAGGTTTCTTTATAGCCAGGATATGCTTAATAGGTTATTGATTCATATGAATTTGAGTCTGCACGGCTAGGTTTATTACAAACAAACAGGCATTTGGATAGCATGATAACCGAGCTAGGTATTGGGTTTATGCCTGGACTAGTAACAAGGGCGGTGAGTGGTTGGTTCATTATCCAAACAGATGGATTCCTATCCGCTTAGTCTTCCCGATCTTCAAGGAATTCGATATCTGCTACCATTGGTCTTGACTTGCTCGGAGAAATCCGCCACACCTTGGTATTAGGCTTAAAAATAGCTTCTTTTCCAAATCCTTTCAAGGCTAGGGAAGAGAAGGCTCGGAAGAGGGAAGAAAATAGGATCCTTTATTAGAGAACCAAGAGGAAGCATCCGAACTAGGAGCGCACGTCCATACCAAAGGTCGATAAGGTCGATAATGTATGGTATCGAACTAAGAGGTCTCGGTTTTGGTACATCAGTCGAATCCTTATCCTTGCATATCCGAACTAAGAAGTAATGCATCGCCTATGGAAGGGCTGGACTTCAGGAGTTAAATACTCTGGTTTGATAGAACGTGGCATTTTCGCCTTTCTCCATTCCAGTACATTTCTCTGCTCTACTTTGAAAGTAGGATCAAATGTGGGAAAGGAAAATGGTAGTGTGATCTCACCGCGTAATCAATCTAATGTGTGAAAGCCTACTGCATCAGTAAACTTAGGAGTTCCAACTAAAGGCGAACCACCGATTCCGGTAAAGTAAAGGAAAGAAAAGAAAGGAGCCCACCGCCTTACTAAATCGTAAGCAAGGACCCTATTTTTAGAATTCTCTTTACGTTCCGCACGGAAGACAAATGCCGGATCGGTCAAAAAGTAAGAAAATCGCGATCTGCGTCTCGTGTAAGGATAGAAGTGACTGAAAGGAGAATACACTCAAACTATCGTTTCACTTCACTCCCTTTAAGGAAGAAGGTTATCCCTACGCTCGACTTGGTCTCGTGCTTCCGCCGCTTCTTGTTATATCGTTCGTGCTCACGGATTCAATAAATATATCATACCCCTGCCCAGTCTTGTGTCCTCCCATAAAGAGTGTCGAGTGTCGAGATCGTCGCGAAGACCGAAAAATCAAAAAAGGCAGAAATGATGTCTTTAATGAGCAGCTTGAAACCACCAAGCAAGCATCGCGCTACCTACAAAAATGGAGGGAGGACTACTATAGGGGGCCTCTTCCATCGACGACGGGAAGTCAAGCGGAAATGCAATTCTCGGGTTGTTAGTAGGCGGGGTGGAAAAAAGTGAGGAGGTGTGTGGGGCGGCGGCACCTCTTGATCAGCAAGGAAGGCTCTCTACTGGAAAAGTTGTTGACACCTAGTAGCGAAGAACGAAAACATAGTCAATTTTTTCCCTTACACCTTCACCTAGGCACTATTCTCTACTGTTTTATGCCCATGGGCTAGGGTACACTACCAATAACCATTCTTTCAACACTTGAAATTGCCTATTTTATCTATTGGTTCAAAGAGAGCAAGAAGATTGCTTTTCTTTTCTGAATCCGAGCAAGAAAACGGCTGCGCGTTATTGTACTAACGCGCTTAGAGCAAGAAAACGGATGCGCGTGCTAACGCGCAACGGCTTTCGCGCTAGTGCGCTCAATCCGTTGCTTGTTCTTTATAGCTAGTGCGCTCAAGCAAGAAAACGGCTGCGTGTGCTAACGCGCAACGGCTTTCGCGCTAGTGCGCTCAATCCGTTGCTTGTTTCCGTTGCTTATTCTGTCTCCCAACCTCTTTAAAGCAGCTACCTACCGTGATCTGGTCTTGGGACAGCATTGGCACCCCCGTTTGCTGGATCTTCTAGGCACTCTAAAGCGCTTCCACGAGAGACAGATGGACTTTGAGTTATAGACGGAGAAGAGCCTTTAGAGGATCAAGAGTGATTCCTCAATAAAACAAATGGGATTTTGAGGGAGGGCTGAACGCGATGTACTGAAGGGTTCGCTACTGATCGGCGCCATCTTTTCCTTTGTGAATTTCCCAGGTCGAGAGGGGCCCTTTCCTTCTACTCATCTGAACCCATTCACCAATGATTGGATCACTCAAAGCCAAAGACCAATTCCTTCCTTTTAGGTGGTCTAGGTGGCTGGGATACTATGCCCTTCTTTTTAGAGGCTCAAAGACAAGTTCTTTGAAGGAAGCAAAAGAACCCATGTGTCTCGGATGAAGTCTACCCTCTTTTTGTGCCGGGAAGAAGAATGAGATCCAACTCAAAGTCAAGGAAAGCGGCCTAGACCATCGACTTTTGATGGAAGGCTTCAACATGGATTGGTCTGATAAAGCCAATTAATTTTTCGGCGAATCAAATATTTTCTCGAGAGCACTAGACCTTCTCTCTTTCAGGATTGATTCCCACTCACTGCCTGATAGCAGGCTTGGCCCATGAGACCTATTGTCTTATTGTCCTGGCTCACTTCACTACTTTGGAGGATGGGTTTTTCCCCTTTTTGGTTCGCAAACGCTCTAACCCATCGAGAAGCTCCATCCAAATTGGAGTTGATGTGAGCACTTCCCCAGAGGCAGAGGCTGAGTCTACAAAAGGGTGGGAGCATAAAATGTAGGTGAGTCAATTGCGTGTGGCCTTCAAGTATTTCGTATTGTAACAATATTCGATCGGCATCCAAACAAAGGTGCATGTACGGTTCCTAAGGGATACAATTTTGTCCTAATCATCGAGAAAGATTAAATAAGTTGATAGCGCGATCTCGTACTAACACATACTCTCTAAATATTGAAGAACTTGCATGCGGCCTTCAAGCCACAACCGCGGTATGAGTTCAGATCTCAGACTTTGTTTGGGGTCGCTTGCCCTTCGCGTCGACAAGGAAACTGTGGGCGACAATGGGTTTAGAATTAGAATAGAACGAGGACCCTATCGAACAAATAGAGGAAAGGGCAGAAAGGGGAAAAGTAAAGTCTAAGCGACATATGGCACGGTAAAAGGAAATCCACTTTGGTAAGACTTGATCTGAATCGTAGTTCAGATCCAAGTCGGTTCGATGAGGGCGATCGCGAAAGTCACCGAATGGGTTCGGTCCGTCTTTTCCTGATCTTTGTTTGTCCCCAAAAAAGGCGTGAGAGGGCGTTGCAGATGTCCGGACGGACACGACTTCTTCTAACGCTAGAAGACCACAGAAGAAACCCGACGAGCATGTCGTGAAAGACGACACGGGCGGGCGTGCTTCGACCGTGTCTCCGGCACGCTTGAATGTAGATATCATGAACGCGAGGATAAGGATACCAGGCCGAGAAACCCGGGCAAGTACTCCCTAATGTGCCGATCGCTAAGCGCATCCAGTGGCTCGGCGCCAGCTACCGGAGAGGCCGCCATCGATCTGAAAAGTGCGTCTGCGGTTCGGATAGACTGATTCGCGAACGCCTAGCCCCGTGAATCAATAAAAACAAGTGCTAAGTTTCATTTCTGATCGGTGAATAAACCGAAAAAGAGACCTTTCGCCGGGCGCCGCACTATGCTCCGCTTCAACAAATGAGAGTTTTCGGTGGAACCGTGAACCACGCGAGCTGGTTAGATGCGTGGGGCGAGGGCTCAGAGTACTGATAAGCGCAGCTATGCAGTGGAAGGAAGGAGCCTAAATCGACCCCTTCTTTCTTTTTTATTCAAAGACACAAAAGCACAATTACAAAGAGATTGGACTCTCGGATGAGACTAAGCAGCTACTGCTCCGACGCGCCTCGACCCTATCTTGATTAAAACCGAAAACCCTCTCTAAGGTGGAGCCTAGTTGAAGCTGTCATTCAAAGAAAAATGGGAATCAAAATCCACTTTTAGGGATATAGATGAAGTCTCGCTCAAGAAAGAGAGTTGTAGATTCGTAGAAGAGGATCAGAGTACGCGCGCTACAAAAGGCAGCTAGCCAATGAAAGTAAGTGGAAAGAATATAGTACTTTTGTACTGACCTCCGGCCCCGGTTGTTTTGGCGCGCCTACCCCAACGTTAGACTATTGCCTTTTAGCCTACGCTGTCGCTTGCAGCATGGATTCGATAGATCTATCTTTTCCATGCTTCCCCGCCTCGGCGAGACTCTATCCAGATCTCAAAGAATAACGAGCTAGGCGGCCTAAGGGCAAAGAAAGGGGCGGCCGGGCCGGCTGGCCTTGGCGACACGTTCTTCTTTCAAGCGCTTTTGCCAATAGAGCGAGGGCGCCCTTCCGGGCGGGCGTTTACTTGAAAATGACAACCGCTGTTCCAAAGAATGGGGCCTTGCACGAAAGCAAACCGCCCGATGTTGTAGCAGCTTGCTTCACGATGGGAACGTTTGGGGGCATTGTCCTCGGTTCTTACCAACCTCAGGTGTGTAATCGACATCTAACTTATTATCTTCTTTTTCATGCAAGCCTGACCTCACTGTCCATTTCTTATTCATTCAGGGCACCTAGTGGACTTGGCGGTGCTCCTTTCTCAAACGTAACAACTCAACGTTAGGGAAAATAAGGGAAGACCACCTGAGCGAACCGACCGAAGGGACTTTACTTATCCGAACCGAACGTTAGCGGCTTAAGCTAAGCCTATCACGAGCTGCGTTGCTGCTTGATCGGGCGGGAGGAAGATCTCAAAGTATGGGGCAAAGGATCAAGCGCTTTGACTTTGCTTTGTCCCCGGATCCACCACAGGTTGGGTTTGAGAGCCGTGTGATGGGTGACTATCTAGCACGGTTCAGAGAGCACGTGTATGTAGTCCGCTACTGGTGAATGGAAGCCCCGCCGCAAAAAGAAGCGGCTCTTCCCACGGCTCTGTCACCATTGACTCTATTTATTATTATGGTAAATCATTGTATCAAGATGTCAATCTTAGATCTTATTTCAGTTCGATCGTCCACCTACGATACTCACCTTTGGCTTTCGTCTCGGTAGGTGTATTATTCTACATTTTCCCAAAAGGACATTCATTCATTTCTTTCTTCCCGTCGACCACTACGACTAAAACGACGCGACAAATCAAGACCGGAAAGGATAAGGGCGGTGGTGGGCATTTGGGAAAGTCGGGCCGATCGGGTGTCTTCATTCAAGCGAGGGTACAGAGGAAGAACGAAAGCGAAGTGAGAGGCCGGGGGGCAGGGAAAAGAGTCGAGTCGATCGACCGGGAGAAGCAAAACGAAATCAGGATTTGGCCGAAAAAGATGCAACGTTATGGATACCATGACCGATCACCATCGAGAAAGAAGAATTTTTCTAAATCACTTCGGGTGAGCGGGCCTTCAAGCATCCGAATACGCCGGGTTGTAAATGACATAGCTTTACCGATAGAAAATGACGACTCCTTCCGTAAAAACAAAGTTATTCAAGTTCTTTTTACCAAAGAAGTCCCGCCTGACGGCCCGACGAGTCATCTACAAAAGGACCCTCTCACAGGCGCCTCCTTGAATTATTCGGTTATGCAATACTTTTTTAATACAAAGA
The DNA here is from genome assembly GCA_036346355.1 of Rhipidocladum racemiflorum. Classification (NCBI taxonomy): domain Eukaryota; kingdom Viridiplantae; phylum Streptophyta; class Magnoliopsida; order Poales; family Poaceae; genus Rhipidocladum; species Rhipidocladum racemiflorum. Next base: position 2,123,063 of record CM070592.1, on the reverse strand, counting down.
ACAAAATGCATTTCGACCCCGTCGTAGTTCTCAATCATTTCGTGGCACCGGGTGTGGCTGAACCATCTACGATGGGGGGAGCGAAGGGAGGAAGCTTAGATAAGAGAATACGCTCTCGCATCGCTTTTTTTGTAGAAAGCTCGACCAGCGAGAAAAAGTGTTTGGCCCGAGCCAAAAAGAGGTTGATCCACTTCATTCGCCAAGCGAATGATCTTCGCTCATGGGAACAACAAAAACCACCATCTCGCTCTTTCCTTTCTTCGGTGCTACCTTTTTTTTTCCAAGGGATGGGGTTGGGGTGTATAATAACCCTTTTTTTGAGTATGCCCGGGAACAACTCCTAGGTCAATTAAGGATCAAATGTAGGAACCTCATGGGTAAGGATAAGGTAATGGAATTGATAGAGAAATTCATAGACCTAGGTAGGATAGGCAAATTGATAAAGGGAATAGAGATGATGATAGAGATCATACTGAGAAAGAGGATAATTCCGTACGGTACAACTCTTATTTGAACGAAGTGCAAAAAATGCGATCTTTTTTGTCTAATAGAACAAACACTAATACCTTAATTGAGTCGGTAAAGATCAAATCTGTTTATCAAAGTGCTTCTCTGATTGCTCAAGACATCTCTTTTCAATCGAGGAACAATCCAATCTCATTTCGTTCCATTTTTAGTCAAATAGTGAAGGATATTCCATTAATAATGCCAAAAGGGGTGGAGGGATACGTATTTGTTGTTCGTCGATTAGGGGTGCGGAAATAGCTAGAACTGAATGCGGAAAGTATGGAAAAACATCTTGTAATGTATTTAACCGTAAAATCGATTATGCTCTGCGGAAGTATCTACCGTGAACGGAATTTCAGGTGTCAAAGTGCGGATCTCATATAGTCAAAATAAGAAGGGACGTGCTATATCCGAAACGCATTTAAATATAGTAAATATAGTAAATGCAGATGTAGTAGGGTCGCGAACCGGATGGTACACAACTTGGTTTTGGAAGATATGGCACCAAAAGTTGTAGAGCTGGTCGTCTTTCATATCGAGCCATTGAAGCAAAGCGTCGGGCTATAATCGGACAATTCCATCGTGCTATGAGCGGACAATTCAAGAAATTGTAAGATATGGGTAAGAGTTCTCGCAGATCTTCCTATTACGGGAAACCCGCAGAAGTTCGAATGGGAAGAGGAAAAGGAAATCCTACGGGTTGGATTGCTCGTGTGTCCACGGGACAAATCCCATTTGAAATGGATGGTGTGAGTTTGTCAAATGCTCGACAAGCCGCTAGATTAGCGGCGCATAAACCATGTTCACAACCAAGTTTGTTCAAAGGGTCGTAACGTAATTGGTTAGTGGGGAAAACCGGGCCGGGACTCAAAAGAATTTGGCGAAGTGTTTGTTCCTGAACGAGGGAAGTGGAAAGACAAAGAGGGATAGGGAGCTCGCCTCCTTCTTTTTTGTAATCGCCGAAATTGTACGACGACCCTTCTTGTTCCAGGCATACGACCCTGAGACGTGACGGTGTCACTTTTCCGGCCCGGTAAAGTGACAGTTATATAAATAAGAATAAGAAAGAGAAGCGTGATGTTGTCGTGTTGTCAGCAATCAAATTATCGTAAATAGATAGTACGGTTGCGTTGTTTCAATTTCTGTTCGTCGGTCCTTGGGTTACGAAGGTGTGGGCCCGCTTACTAATACGGAGAGGGTAGCAAGTCAAGCAGTGCCAGATACGGAAACAATAATGGCAGTCAATTCCTTCTGAAATCTATTTCTACGGGACCATTCGAAGCAATACCTTGTAGTTAGAGTCCTCTGGAAAAGCAGAATCTTAATAGTTGGAAAAGATAGAAAAAAGACAGAGTGATACCCTTAGAGCCAAAAGAAGATAAGTCAAGCGGCTAGAGCGAATCCTGGATAAGGCTCCTCTTGCCTGAGAGAAAGGGACTTCTTTCTACAGCCGAAGCCAAGCGCAGACGGCATATGAAAACCCGTCTTTAAAAACCAGGAAAGACACTCACTCAATCATAAGATTTCCAAAGAAAGGAACGCTCGCCAGAATGAAATACTTCAATTAGGATGAGCTACTACATATCGTTCTGAAAGGGGCCTGTGAAACTGAAGCAGTTCCTGCAACCATCAACGAAGTCAAGACATTACCTATAGCAAGAAAGACTACCGATAAAGAAGAGCCGAAGCCCTACCTTGTTCCTGCCATCCCTTTCCATTCCAACTTCATTTTTTTCTATCTCACAGCCGCCTTTCATAAGCCCATTCAATGAGTTTTCGGGACATGGGTCAAAGCGATTTGTAGACCAATAGCAAAAGCAGCAACGATTCGATGCTCGAAAGCGGATGGCTTCCTTACGAAAAGAGTAAGAGCGCATTAATGGAAAAAAGAGGAAATCACGATCCCGGTAGAGGGAGGAGTCGGGGGACATTGGTTCAAATCCAATTTTCTCAGAAATTCACAAGGCTTTTTTTCTCATTTCACTCTATACGAAAAAGTGCGCGCGCGTTAGTTAATAGTCAAGTACACTCAAAGTACGGGTTGCACTCGCTTTTCGATCAACCAACAGCGGAAGCAGTGTGCAGTCATTTTGACCGAAAGACATCGACTCGGATTTCTGTCCGATCATTGAATTGGTGTAGTTGTAGGTTAGAACAATGAATATCATATAAAATTGTGCAGTTAGTCAGAAGTAAGCTAGTTCATCATTTGTCTTCCCGCTTCTCCACTCTTTGTTAGTTTTTCCGGTGTTGCGGCTCAGCTGGTTTAGTGAGATTGTGTATCCTATCCGTGGCGTTTTGGGTAAGTAAGGGCTAGTTCCGGCTCTATCTACCTTTCTCTAAGCTCTGTCCCTGCTTTTCGGTTGTTAAAGTAACTATCGATCGAAAGTTCGTATCGCTTTCAGGTTCGCCGTATCATTCATTGGGCTCCGATGCTCCGTAACTGGATTAGGCAGTTCGCTTAACAGTAGTCTAAATGTTGACCCTGGAGCATCTCCTCCTTCGTCCGATGCCAAGGCATCTACCTATAATTCAATTCAGAAGTTGGAGAAGACGCATCAACAGTTCAGTGTTACCATTAAGAGAGTTATAAAAACAAAATATTAAGTAAATCTTCAATACAAGGACGGGCATCAATGATGCTTTTAATGCTTTCAGAGCATCGTTCGTTGTAGCGAAGTCAGTGCTTAATAATTTGTGGACGCTTAGCCGTCAAAGGCGAGTGGCACAGGTAGGGCAAGTTGTCCCAAGGCTTGGTCCGAAGGACACCACCGCCCGAAGCAAACCCCTTCTTTGTGTTCGCGAATTGGCTTGGTGAAGCTCTTTTCTTTGCTGGGCAAAGGCTTACCTGGTTTACCACATTCATTGATGTCTCGCACGAGGAAGGACTGATTGTATGCTACGAAGAAATGAGATGTTCCCGTCCACCGCTGTTTCACAAAGAAGACCCTCAAAGCGCCGCATACCACGTATGAGAGATCCGGTTGCTGAAGAAAACAAACCAGGTAGCATCATCACTCAAACCAAATCCGTATAATCAAGCGGAGCTTAAAAAACAACTCCGCCCGACCTTTAGAGATGCATGGTTTGCAGCAGGCTTTTAGCGCATTTACAATGAATGGATCTATACCATGCAAGAAGCAGCTTTCACAGCCGGAAAGAAAGAACACTAGCTAGCCCTTCTGTTCAAACTACTCTTCCTAAACCTTCACACCTGTTCATACCGATACATACAAGGCTATCCGTTCGTGTCTATCTCTTCCAACCATAAACCTATCCGGATACCTGCCTACAAAACCAGGACTTGATGAGGTTTGACTGATCTATTCGCAACTATTCCATTGCTTCTTTCTTTCAAGTGGTATAAGAAATCGCATCTGCAACCAAAACCCCAGCTGGCGCATAAGCAAGTGATTGGTCTTTTTCAGTCTTTATTAGCTATTAGCTTGATCGGCAACTGGGACACAAACGAAGGAGCTTTTAGAATGACTTCAATTGGCACACACAACATTACCCTGCTGTTGATCAACTATTCCATAGCCTCTTAGACAGCCTTGCCTGACCTTGAGCTCTTCGCTTCGACTTCCATATTCTCTTACAGAGCAAAAGCCCCCAAGTGACTTAAATGAAAAATGATTGACTTCCCTTCCACGCCCATCAATCAAGCATGAGCTGGAACGCTATTAAGCCATCGGCACAGATACATCAAAAGCAAAGGTCTATAATCTATAAGGTCTATAATCTATACTGAGTAGGAGCCGGTGCATTGGATTTGATAGGAGCATATGTGGATACTGCTGATGTAGGATACCTTTTCATTTCTTCGAAGATGTTTTCAACATCGTAAACTGTTTACGTCAAATTTGACTATTTTACCAAATAAATAGAATAGGCTTTTTAGTAATCCTTAAGCTAATCTAAATTGAATGAAACTCATTCCCAGAGAGGTGAAAATGTTCACTTGACTACCATTGGAAATGTCGGTGCCGTATTTCTTTTTCTTGTTTGGATGGTTTAGCCAAATAAGCGAGCTAACCTTTTGACTTATACCCGCGAACTTTATGATGGAAATAGAAAAACTTTATGATAGGAATACTCGAGAGCCAGTTGTTAATGTCTTATAGCCCACGAAGAAATATTCCTTGGGAATGGAGAGACCTAGAGGAAGAAGAACCTGCCGAGACTAGTGAAGTGGTTCCGGAGTTACCGGATCCAATTGGTTGGCACTTAAAGACTCCAGTTGTAGCCATAAATCCCCTGCTGTTCCGAAGGCTTCGCGCAATAGTTCTCTCTATCGTCTTGATCCACCTTTCTTTTCTAACAGATCGTAGTGTACGGAACAAGGGTTTTCATCAACAGAAATCCGAACCGATTCATATCTGAAGTCCGCTTCAACACAGAAAGGATATAGGATTGGGACCGGGAAGGACATTACCAGAAATTCCATCCATGATCCTCCCTCGGCTGGCAGACTTGGACTACTAGTAAATCAAACCATAATATAGCACCAATGAGATTGACCTCCTACACCAACCCAACAAAACAACTTATGAGAAGGAGAAAATCCGAGGTCAGGTGAGCCATCACCACCGTAGGAGCAGTAAAAAGGGCTGTCCTCACGCAAAGGCGAGAGACAGTGTAACCGTATAAAGCCTCAAACGGTGAGCATTTTAATGAAGTATGAAAGTTGGTATTGTACTGCATGTAATTCAGCCAAAGCCAACCATCTTACCCATTTTTTGAACTTGAAAGCACATGCATCTTAAATAGTTCTCTATGCACCGATTAATTCTTTCGGTTTGTCCGTCAGTTGTGGGTGATATGTGGAGAATTTCAGAGAGGTGCCAAGCAGCTTGAACAATTCTTTCCAAAAGGTACTTGTAAAAATCTTATCCCTATCTGTCACTATGCCTCGGGGTAGACCATGTAATTTATGCACATTATCGAGGAACATTTTTGCTATTTGTGGGGCTGTAAAGGGATGAGCAATGGGAATAAAATGTGCATATTTTGAAAGCCGGTCCACAATAACTAATATCACATCTTTGCCATCCGACTTGGCGATCCTTCAATGAAATCCATTTCAATCTGATCCCACATACTAACCGGTATCGGTAAAGGCTGTAACAAGCCTGGGTAAGGAACCTTTTCACTTTTGTTAATTTGGCAAACTTCACAATTTTTTACTAGACCATCAACATCTTTCTTCATTCCTGGCCATTTCAAACTTCTTTTGATCTGTGATAAGTTGCCAAAATAATTGAATGCCCCCCAAGTGGTGTTCCATGCACTTCATTTACTAGCTTACTCCTGATGTCTCCCTGTGTTCCCACATATAACTTTCCATCCTTCTTCAGCAACTCTCCATCCATATGCCACCCTTCTAGTTTGTTTTCTCCTTGTGATAGTTGTTCTTTAATTTTGTTTGCCACCTCATCTCCCTCATAGCTGTATATTACTTCCTGCATCCATTCGGGTACCACTTCACTGAAAGTAGCATTCAACTCTACTTCTCTGGCTCTTACCCTTCTAGATAAGGCATCTGTTACCTTATTAGAAGTTTGTATTCAATCTAAAAATCGAGTCCAAGCAAGAAAACTACTGCGCGTGCTAACGCGCAACGAGCAAGAAAACGGCTGCGCGTTATTGTACTAACGCGCAACGGCTTTCGCGCTAGTGCGCTCAATCCTAAGCTTGTTCTTTATAGCTAGTGCGCTCAAGCAAGAAAACGGCTGCGTGTGCTAACGCGCAACGGCTTTCGCGCTAGTGCGCTCAATCCGTTGCTTGTTTCCTAAGCTTGTTGGGTCCCGCGAGTAGTTTGTCTTGTTTCAGTCCGTACAAGAAGAGACTTTCAGGGTTGCCCAAGAAGGAACGGGCCTATCTATTGGTGGTACTAGTTCCGCGGGAGGGGCAGGATTTCGGTGCCGTCAGCATGGGTCCGGCTATCGATCACAAGGGTCTAGATACGGGTCTCGAATGGAAAAGTATGCTACATATTGCTCTGCTCCAGTTCCCTCTGATTACACCTGGTCAATTCGTTGATCGCCCCTCTTATTTCTTATTTTCAAAAGGGCCTGCTCTGCCTCTCACCGACGAAGCCTTTATCTCTGTCTCTGTTATCCTCGTACTACGATCGATCTCTTCGATGATAGAGTCTATGCTATTGGTGAAGCTGGTTCTACCTCAACAACAAACAGGATCTGCAAATGGATTTTCAACTAACGACCTCTGCTTCAATTTGTGATGAAGGGTCGACTAGTTTTCACCGAATCTTCAATTACGCACCGTAACTTTTTCCATTTTGACCTGTTACGCTCAGTTCAAGGCTAAAAAGTAGACTTTCCGAAGGCCTAAAAACTATTCTATTCTAAAGTGGAGAAAGCGGAACCTTTCTTTCCCAGAGCGCTGTAAGCCCTTACGTCCCGCTTTGGGCCTTCTACCTGTCGAATCCAGACTCGCTTGAAAATCAGCTTCAAACGAGGTTGCTAGCCCCCATTCCCTCCCTCTTTTTTCAATAAGAAAAAGTAGTAGTCTTCCACGGCGGTGGGGTCTCAATGGAGGAGAACTTTCCTGTTCATCCTATCGCATAGGCAAGATCTCATCCTTGGCGAATCTAGGGGCTCGGAAGAGTGCTCCCTACGACGGGAAATCGGGGTCCAAAGACTATCTCTTCGACGACGTGGACACGGGAGGCGATCCGACAAGAGAGATGCAGAAGAATATGCCCTCCTCAACGGGTCAAGCCCTCGCTCGAGAACTAAATCATCTGCGGCACTTCACCGCATGAGCTCATAGGGCAAGATGAAGAGAAGGAGAAAGGCTAAAGAGATCGTCAACTTCACCTTGGCATGCTTCCATCAGTAAAAGACAAAGCATTGAACGAGAAGAGAACTAAGGCAAGGCCGGGTGATGTGCCACCGTATGGGGAGCTCAGAGAAAGTAGAAGTGCTTTCCTTCACGCTGAGCGTTAAATCAAGATTTCGCTATACGAGGAAGATTGCTTATGACATCAATCAGCTAAGTCCGTCTGTCGAATAATTTTTTATTGCATTCGATGTTTAGAGTAATAGTTTAGAGTGTTTGGTCTCGCTTTCAAGTTGTATCGGCTGGCAATATGCCATAGCGGCAGGTTCTGAATCTCCCCCTCGCGAACCTCCACCCGCGGACCAAGACTCCAACCGAATGCACGAGAATTGGTAGTCGGAGAATCAAGAGCTTGTAAATCGATTTTCTGTTATGCGATGCTCGTAATTCTCAATAGGGCCCCTTACATTAAGTGAAGTGAGGCGGGTCGCGAACGAACGACGTTAGTTTACTTGCACGCGATCTCCTTCCAGAGCCAAGACATTAACAGTCTAGAATCATTTTTCTATTTTTCTGTTAGGTTCTTATCTTAGATTCCGTCATGACCTTTTCTTCTTTTACTTCACACAATAGAAAAGAAATATACACAATATAAATAAAATATAGATAAATAGATAATATATTAGAATAAATGGGCAATAGTTAGGAGAGGTGCGCCTAGCTTTTGTCTCTTTTACTACTGGAAGTTCTCCAAAAGTATGAAAGGTGGAGGGCTTTGTACCAACCATTCTAGTGTGGTTGGATTCTGCTCAACAGCCCAAGGACTTTCCGCACATCTTTTGTTCTTTCCATCGCTTGAAGTGATTGCGACAACTACGAAGAAACGCATTTAATCCCAACTACGGATATATAAGAACCGAAACTGCTCAGAGCATTCCATCCGGCGTAAGCATCTGGATAATCTGGAATGCGACGTGGCATACCCGAAAGCCCTAAGAAATGCATGGGAAAGAAGGTCGATTAACCCGAAAAAGTGATCCAAAAATGGATTTGGCCTAAAGTTTCAGGATATGTCCGACCAAAGATTTTACCCACCCAATAGTAAAATCCAGCAAATAAAGCAAAACGGCTCCCATAGAAAGTACATAATGGAAATGTGCAACCACATAATAAGTATCATGTAGAGCAATGTCTAGCCCAGAGTTTGCTAGAACTATTCCAGTGAGCCCTCCTATGGTGAACAAAAAGATGAACCCTACGACCAAATAACATGGGTGTTTTGTATTGTATCGAACCTCCCCACATGGTAGCGATCCAACTAAAGATTTTGATTCCGGTGGGCACAGCTATGATCATGGTAGCTGCGGTGAAGTAGGCACGCGTATCAACGTCTAAGCCCACATAAACATATGATGAGCCCAAACTAGAAATCCAAGAACACCTATACTTATCATGGCATAAACCATGCCTAGATACCCGAAGACCGGTTTTCTTGAAAAGGTCGATACGATATGACTAATAATACCGAATCCAGGCAGAATGAGAATATACACCTCTGGATGACCGAAGAACCAAAAGAGATGCTGGTATAATATTGGGTCTCCCCCTCCTGCAGGATCAAAAGGTTGTATTAAAGTTTCGATCGGTTAATAACATTGTAATTGCCCCCGCCCGATCGGAAGTGATAATAAAAGTAGGAATGTCTTGTCACTAGAACGGACCACACAAAAGTGGTAATCTATGCATAGTCATTCCAGGTCCACGATGTTGAAGATAGTAGTTATAAAATTGATAGAACCTAAAATTGATGAAACACACGATAGATGAAGACTAAAAATTGCTAAATCAATCGCTCCTCCGAATGGCTGGTAATACCACTTAAGGGCGGATAGACCGGCCCACCCAAAGGTCGCTGCCCACTTCTACTAAGGCCGAGCTTAATAGGAGCAAGAGACTTGGTGGCAACAACGAGAATGATATATTATTTAATCGTGGAAATGCCATGTCGGTGCACCTATCGAATCGGAACAAACCAATTACCAAATCCACCTATCATCACGGCATAACCATAAAAAGATCATTAAAAAAGCGTGAGCCGTTATTAAAACATTATAAAGTTGATGATTCCCACCAAGAATTTGATCGCCGGGTCGGGCTAATTCCATACGAATCAAGACGGAGAAGCATGTGCCCATCACTCTGCAATGGCACCAAGATGAAATATAGAGTACCGATATCCTTGTGGTTAGTGGAGAAGAGCCATCGGACCAGATTTGTCATTTTATTTTCGTTTTGAAAACTTTCAAACCTTATCGAGAGAGGGCCGGGCTGGAAGAGAAGAACCTTGATACTAAACCAAGTTTCGATAACTTCTTCTCGCTTTCATTTCCGAATTTGCTTGCGAGCGATCCTTGCATTAGTATGAGTTCGTTGACCGCGTAAGGGCGATCCATCTTGATGACGAATTCCACGATAACGAGAAATAGAAATTAATCGCTCGATGTCCGCCGTTCTCCCCTCTTCAATTCCCAATGAACAACATGATCTTGAGCTATCATTTGTTCAATTTGGTCGATCGATACTTAGTTAACTCATTCATCTTGATGTTCCCACCGATACCTAATCGATAACGGTGAATGGCTTTTTCGGTCCAATTCCATCCATTTTTGTTGAGGCAATTCGACTTGTTCATCGGGAAGTGATCTAGCTCTGAGATATATGACATTCTTTATCCTTCTCTTTTCCTGGTCTTCTCGGCTGGAATCTACAATGGTTGTCTCGAACCTAAGACTATATCACTCGGGAATGCATCGAGGAACCGAGGACGTTTCCAATACCGACGCAGCTCCGGCTGAAGCAATTGTGGCAGCTCCTAATCGACCAGAACAACAAATACGTATCCACTCCACCGCTTTTAGGAAAGAAGCCGGAAATTCTCTTTCACTTGCATTTGATTTCGTGAAGGCTCGCTCTCGCTCAAGTGGATTCGAACCAGGATTTAGACGCTAAGCAAAAGAGGATTTGAGTCCTCTGCTCTAACCAGCCAGAACCAATAAGGAAGGGATTGTGACATCGAACACCCGATTTGACACAAATAGACTTGAAACATCGCTTGTCAAGTTAAGTAGCGACCACAAAAGCGGATTCAATAGCTGCCTATTCATGCCATCTTTTCGTAGATAGTCCGAGTTCGAGCATCGGGTGGCTTCGGCTTCTTCCTTCGAAAGTTAGAGTGCCCAATGCTAATATTCTCAAATGTCTTAACCGTAATGGGAGTGGCACATTCGTTTAGACTTCATCCTATATACGCTATGGACAAAGGCGTAAATGAACGGATACCATTCTCCAGAGATAGTAGCTTAATTAGCTTAGGTTTCAATCCTAACGCACGAGAAGAAAACGAAAAGCATGGGACTTCCAAGATATAGGGCCGGACCTCAATGGTCCTTTATGTCTCAAGCGGATGTGGGCGTGGTCAACCGACCGAGCCGTGTGCCTCGCCAGCGCCTAACGCATGTCGGAGCACATAGAGTGGGCGGTGGCAAAGCGATCATCGCGCGTGTGTGTATCTCTCCCGAGAAGAGGCGCATGGGGTAGCTAGGCAAATCGTGTTTCATCAAATGTGACATGTCTTGAGATGAGTTTTTTGCGTGCGGGGATCATAACAGCAGTACCCCTTGTGCCGATCACTATAGCCAACTAAAATACATGACTTTTTCTCAAAGGATTGACTTTGGCCACACCGTCTTGATCAAAGAGCTCGGGTTACA
>CM070592.1:2086982-2104482 GCA_036346355.1 Rhipidocladum racemiflorum | reverse complement strand
GTACATAAATACTTATTCCTTCTAATGTATAGGATCCTAGTCTTCTTATAATACGCACAACTTCAACATCTAGTTTTTGTCGAAGTAATCCTAGCCGTAGATTCCCATTTTTGACAAGCAACCGCAAAGAAATCAGAGCATTCGAACATGGACCCTTCTTCGAATCCAACAGATAATCGCTCAATATGCAGCTCCATTTCCATCCTTTTCTCAATAGAACTTTCTTCATAAAGAGAAAGGTTTTCCTTTAAGTAAGTGAAAACTTAATTTCGATTTGGCGCTAGCAGATTCCTTAGTCGTATCCCCAAGTGTCTCTCCTAATTTGTTCCAAGAAATTGGTTAGAAACTCTTGCTCGTCAACACTTAGGTTAGTGCTAGAGCTAGAAAAATAATCTTATCCCGTTGCCCACTCCTTTTGACACACTCAACCCGGCATGAAACGAATCCAAACGAGTAACAAATAATGAGTTGTGAGCGGCCATCCTAAGATACGACTCCCATAAGTAGTTATAGTAACCATTTCGATCTCATTAACAAGGGCATATTCGATTCTCCTACTATGAGTTTGCATACTTTTGAATACCTCTTCAATAAGTCTAATAAGCTTTCCTTCCATCCTTTCGTTCGGTGAGTTCATGCTCGCTCAATGCCTTTCACTCAATGCATTCCGCCCTAGAGAGAGTGTCCCACGATTGCTTCTCAACCCGACCGAAACTATAGCTTGAGCCTCTATATAGCATATATCCTTACTTTGACTTGCGATCGACCTACTACTTTAGCTATTTCTAGCATGCTTATTCCTTTCCGGTGCTTAGTTCTTTCAAACGTCGTAAATAAACGTCACCTAGCCAGATGCCGATTTCAAACACTTAGTCAGTCCTAAACCAACGTTATGCATTCCGTGCTTCTATACCCGTGCTTTGTTTACTAACTTGGCTAGCTATCTCCTGCTTCTACTCCGGCTATTCGCTCATGCCTCTCTTGTGACCTTTGCAAACCTACTGTACATATCTTGGAAATATGCTTACCTCTACTCCTAATACGCCTATCTTGTGACAAGTTATGACACAACTACTTGACCTATTCCCTAAACCTTTACAACGTAATTAATCCCTCTACTTTTCCTATAAGCTTTTAGACGTACCTTGTCTATGCTTTGGACTATTAAAGAAAACCGTAATATACTTATTTCTATTACTTGTGGTGCATATACCTCTCGGCTTGCCCTTTTCAACCCCTCCCAAACTATTCACAAACACGCGCTCCACAAACAAGTTACAACTTTTTTTTACGTCGAATGCCTACCTAGCTCGGCCGTGGTGAATCCCATGCTTGGAATACCTTTCTATCTCGGCTATTGAAACCATATCTCGCCTATTTTTAGTAGCTTACCTGCTCATACTGCTTCTCAACGTTACACATACCTTGAATGCCAACCAACAACTTGTTGACCTAACCTCGATGCCTATACCCAGACGTGCTTCTTTGTTAAATACTATCCTCTAAGCTATTCCATGCCTTTCGGTGAAAGCCTATTCCTTACTTATACCATACATGCCTCTTTCTAGTCCTATTACATACACATATTACACCGCATCTCCTTCCTCTAACAAATCCTAAAATCCATCTCTTCTCACACTCCGTCAGGTGTTTTGCTTGACTTATCACGCATGCATACTTGAAATACTTTACTTAGCTTTCTAAACCGGTACTACTCAACCTATACCATTGCCATTCCGTGAACTATTCAGATTCGCCACCGTGTATAACAGATTCCGAGGGCTACCGACACACTTCGATCGAGGGTGATTTATCTTAGTTGTCGTGAATAAAAGATAAGAAAGATAAGTTGTGCTTTTGTGTAATTCCATTCCACTTATTGTTTTACGGACAAATGAATGGAAGAAATGGAGATGTGCCACTATCCGACCTATCTTGATGAACCGAAGTGAGAAGGGCTGGGTTCTTACAGGAGAATAAAGAGCATCAACAATTTCAGAGATTTACTTATACGGGATATACACATGATCGGAGAATAATAATATATATTGTATTAACTACTGTGTTTTACACTCTGGTTTAACAATAATCCCCTTGAAGTACCTCGGATCGAATATACAAAGAAATATAATACACAACCGCTACCTTTATCAAATATCACATTTATTAATGAATCTAGATCGAACTAATGGGGAGTTATTAATACCATCTACGTCCAACTTTATTTCAAAAATTCCTCATCATATGTCACCTAATGATTTATCCAATCATTTCAGTTCGATTTCTATTGAATATGTTAAAGAAACCTTTAATCAAGGTAGGAGTGCACGCGAACATATCAGACCTAATGAACTAGTTCAAGCTATAGTGGATTTGGAAAAAATCGATCCACTAGTTTACGATCCACTGGGGTTGAATAAACTTCGTGAGGAATACCTCGAAAGGGCAACTCTAGACATGAAATCTACATGGGAGTCACATAATACTATGAGAGCGAAGTCCTTTATTATATGCTCAGGTATTATTATTCTCTTAATGACATTAGTAGAGTCTACTCCAGGTAGTATAGCAGCATAGTCTATTAGCACTTCTAGCGGGTGAAGGAAGTAACATCATAGTTCTTCCTCTATATAAAGAAGGGGTTCTAAACTAGTAGATTCAAGTCAAGCAGCAAGGAAACTACGGATACGCTAGCGCAAGCAAACAACTTCTTTCTCTTCCCTCTAGCTCAAACTTGTTCTGCTTCCGGATCAGATTCCCTCGTAGTCCATCCCAGCCTCAACTTTTTGATCAAGATTTTCCCTCCACTTTAGCCTTTCAGGGTGGCGCCCTTCTCTCCTTTAGCAATAAAAAACATATATTTATAATCATAGGAAAACATGTACTTTATATTCAAGGGAAAGTGCAGAAGTCACTTACAAAATCTTAAGTTCCTGTATTTCCAATCATTAGTTGGAAAGCCAAGGTACGGATATCGATCGCTTTGCTTGGGTAGCAGACTCTGAACAACTCTCTTGACCGCTTTTTGGTGAGGTACACATGCCGTAGTGTACCTCTGGGAAACTACTAATGTTTCACTCTATTAAAGACATCGGGATCCTCATGCGGAGAATCCCTTGTTTCACTTCTCGCTTCCCATTCAGGCGTTTCACTCCCGGTCCCACTCACTAAAGGCTTCTCGCTTCCCAAAGCAAACGAAGGAAAGTGATAAGCTTTCAATCAGCTGTTCTTCTTCGAAATTAATCATATCTGTGATTTGGGTTGGGGTTCACCTTCAAATTGATCGATCTACTTCCTTGCACTAATTGGGATATTCATTTCTGATTCAATCCCATCAGGAAGAATATGAATTCACATATCAAGATCCGTGTTTGACAGCACTTACTTGAGAATCGAAACAACCAATGCTGACAAGCAAGAAAACGGATTTAGTTAGCGCAACGGCTTTCGCGCGCCATACTACCTACTTGAAGAACAGGATCATCTGCTTGACTTCCACCAACAGCTTCCTCTTCCTCGAAAAACCAACAGCTTTCTTTAACCAGGAACTCATGCGCTTGCTTGCTTGAAAACAACAAGAGTCGAGTCGAGTTCAGCTTGCCCAGTGGAGCTTGCTTGTCTTTAGCTCTGTCTGATCTTCAGATTTCAAATCCATCTCGCTTTCTCGGCTCAAGCAACAAGGCATAGCTCATATAACTGCACTTTCGACCGGGAGGGAAACAGCTAATGAGAGCGTAACGTATAATGTGTAGGTCCAACCTTAGAGCTCCGACGGATGGCTTCTCGTTTCAAAACTAGAGTCGAGTGGAGCAAGCCCAGATCCAGATGAGCTTGCTTGCTTTTCCTGTACTTCCGACTACGCTTTCTTGAAAACCGGCCTCAAACCGAACAGCCTTTTGTTAGTCTTTGTCTTGCTTCCCAACCCATACCAAGATGACCAAACCATAGGAGCAAGCCGCTTGGGTAGCTTACTCTTTAGAACTCAAGACCGTGAAACTTCGTGATCCTCATCAATCGCAATCGTAGATTCTAGACGAGATCCACCTTGATCGGCTCAAGCGGCTTAGGGCCTATGGCGCCCTCCAAGAAAGACCACAATCCTTCCTCTTTACAACTTAGTGATCGCTACACTTCGGACCTCCCTTCTTGGGATGTCCTCGTTCCACTCTTGGTTTAACACGTATGAGGAGATATATTTATTTGCTTATTTAATCCGCGCGCGGCTCTAAGTATTAGGGCCTTGGTTTGCTTTTCAAAACCCAGTCCGCTTGCTTCAATTGAAACAAACAAACCTGGCTTTCTTTTGTAAGGTAGTCGGCCGATTCTTAGGATTCGCTTGCTTGCTTTTCCTGTATTTCCTTCTCCGCTTTCCTTTCCCATGCATGCCGACTGCCATCGATCCGGAGCAGCGGGCTGGAGCTTTCCCTCACCTTAGGGGACCTGCTCAACCGTGCTTTCCTGCTTGGCAAGCACTCGTCTCACTCCTCTTGTGACCGTTCAACGAAGAGGAAACGTACTTCCCATTCTCGCCCCTCTCCTTGGCAAAGAACAGATCTCGCTTTCGACGGATGGCGCCACGGATGTTCGCTTGGCAACTGATATCGCTTTCCTTTCGCTTGCAACGGATGTGAGCTTGGCAAGCCATCTTTTCTTTTCTCTACTCCGGGAGAGCGTAACTACGGCATGTTACGGTCCATCCATTTCCTAAGGAACCACGAGCCGAAAGGCTTCCTCATTCACTCGTTTCACTCTTCGAACATGTGCTTGAGCAAGTGGATTAGAAAGTCAGGTCTTTCTTCGCTTCGCTGACATGCTTCTTGACTCAGGACTGGGTAAAGGGGTCTTCCTTTTAGTGGCTGCCACGAAAGACAAAAGGAGAAACACAACTCTTAGTTTGAAGGAGATTTGTTTAGGCAGTGAATTACTAGCGGAAGTTTACTACTTGGTCATCGAGCGGATTGACATGGTTCATTGTTTTAGCATGAAGTTACAAACTACGGTTAATTGAATTTCGCTTTTGCGGGCCATGGTTTCCACAGAGAAAGAAGGGCTCTTCCGGCCGGCGTTGGCATATCTATCTGCATTAGGCAGTCTTGCTTTCCAATGAATATAGGGTCGGGCGGTCCGTTTCTCATCTTTTTTTATACTGCTTTGACGTTTTTGCGCTTCTTGGGTTTCAGCATATTCCCTTCAATAGTGTCCATCTTGCTTCTTTCGTTGGTCCCATGTTGCCTATTTCCTATTCACGCTCTGGTAGGTAGGGGCAAGAGGCTCGCTCGCTACTTTCAGAACCGGAGGGCAATAGACCTACCTTGGCAACCGATATACAGAAAGAGCGCAGAAACGATAAAGACATCAAAAGGATTCGCCGCTTCTCTTAAATACAAAGAAGAACACGGTAGAAAAGAGGCCAAGAAACGAATGGCAGCTATGGGGCCAGGGATAGTCGCGTAGTGTTACTCACCCACCCTCTTTTAGAAAGAATCGGGGGAGGGAGTTTTGACAGCTTCATATAGAGTGTCGTTTTCCTTCCATTAGGTTCTAGTTGTTCTTGACTTGCTCCGGACCCCCTCGCGAAGTAAGTCCTAGGTGTTTTTCCTGTCTTTTGAAAGCTTAAGAAAAGTACAAAGTATGCAATTGCTCCATGCGGAAACAAGTGGATTATCTGGAATTCCTTCTCACTATCTCTTCTCGAATGTGGTAGTGTAGATAGTGGCAGAGTGGAAAGAATCACGCTTTGGTGTCCCGTACGTTGGAATTGGTAATCTCAGTAGAAACAGATAGAGGAAGAAAAGAAGCTTCCGCCCACGGTACCCATTATAAGCGGGTCCGTCCGTCCGCCCCGAAGAAGAGTAAAAAGTCAGATCTGGACAAGAAGCATCAAGCGGATGATGATGTGTATGGAAATTAGTCACCTTAGCGATGTCCCCAAATTCTCTGTAACCCGCGGTTCTCTTTTGATGAGCTGTTGGAAGAAACCAAGCTATTCACAAACCAAACCCCTTCCCTCAGGCCAACCCAAAGACGGAAAAATAAAACACACACCTACACTTTAAGTCTGCATTCCCTACTTCCCTAGTGGAGTTTAAACAAAACAAGTAAGAAACTGCCTGCGTATTAAGTAAGAAACAAGCTTTCACCCGCCCGCGTATTTGGTTCCATAGTTTGTGTTAAAGTCATCAACTCGGGAATTATCGTATCATAGTGGCTGCTTGCCGTAATAAACACTGGTCGGTCAAAACTACATGTCTTTGTCTTGTCAAATTGCTTGCTTGTCTTTTACCTCAATTGCCTCGCTCGGAAAGAATGCATTTTCTATGCGAATGAAGAATGGCTTGGATTCATCCCCTTAAAAGCAAGAACTCCAGTCTACTTGGCCGTAACAAACTACACTCACTATATATGAATGATATTTGTCAAATGAAAAAGAACAAACGAGAATTCGCTCAAAAAGGATTCCATACAGCCAGCCCTGGTTTATCTTCGACTACCGTATAGCAGCGTGCCAGTCCAACCACCAAACCGAACCATCCACTAATTCCAACTTGGCTACTCGGAAGTTGCCCCGGACAAAACAATCCTCAATCTCACATCATTCTGCTTCGACACGTTGAGCGCCTTCTTCAAAGCTTAACGAAATGGAATGGGATCAGTATGTATATTTACGGCAGGCATTCCCCTTCAACGAGAAGATATCCACACACAGGCTTAGTTCTGTTTTACAAGAAGGCAGAAATCCATGCATCTACCACTCGTACATGTTGATCATCCACAAATAGAACAATGCCAAATGAACATAATCCATTATTCCTGAAAAAGACTCTAAGCTCGAGATAGTAAAGGCGTCGAATAAGATCCAGGTGTAGCAGAGGAAACATCATGATATCTTGCCCACTATGTTCTTTTGGAGTGATTTACTTTACAAAGAAGAAGTTAGGAAATTACCGCCCCCATAGTGGAGTCTTGTTCTGCTACCTTGAGGTGGACTGTGCTCACGGCGGGTGTGCTTATTAGAAAACTCCGGTGGTAGTTCAACTTATTATTCTTTTCGAGGGTCCTTTCAGGTTCTTTTTCGACAACCTACCATGGCGACCGACCCGGGTGGTTTATTTCTTTTGCTCTCATCGGGTGTTTCAGCAGAAGCCTAGTACCTCGCTTACCTTAATTCAGCTTATAGGGGAAGGGGACTTACTTACCTACCTACGCTTCCCACGACTTATGACCTACCTTCTGATAAAGAAGAGACAGACCAACCTGGGGAAAGGAGGGACTCGCTCGAACTGGCCTATATAAAAGAGAATCTAAACTCAATGGAAAGAATCTTGCCAGCTTGTATAAGAATGTCTAAATAGAACGTTTTATACTTTCCAAGGGAAGAATTGTCCAATTCTAAGAAATAAAGACCTTTTTAGTTCAGTCACTCGGCAGCAATTCTTTTCATTAACATACAAGATCACCTAACCCGTGAGTGAGGAAATGCTAGAGAAAAAAGCCGGGCCCTTTTCTAGCTTGTCTATTCCCTCGAAGTTACAGAAATACCAGGTAAGTCACTTAAGAGAAAAAGCACCACAAGATTGACAGAAGAAGGCATAGGCTCATAGGCTTAGGGACTGATAGAGAACTGTGAGCTGTTTAGTTAGCGGAGGGACGAATACTTACTAATAGCACTATCCTAGTCGTAGGAGGGTAAGACCGGCTAGCTAGATGTAATTCACCGGCTTTCAAAGGTTTTTGAGGTTGGAAGGGGCATTCCTATTTTATTGACTTGCTTGCT
This sequence comes from Rhipidocladum racemiflorum, assembly GCA_036346355.1. Taxonomy (NCBI): domain Eukaryota; kingdom Viridiplantae; phylum Streptophyta; class Magnoliopsida; order Poales; family Poaceae; genus Rhipidocladum; species Rhipidocladum racemiflorum. The sequence goes on along the minus strand of CM070592.1, from coordinate 2,096,708 downwards.
AGCTTTCCAACTGTCACTACCGAGTATACGACGTTCACAAGGTGTTGGCTTGTACATCAACAGTGAGTTTTTAGGATTTCTATAAGAATATCCGGAGCATTTAGTGTAAGCTGGCCCACTTATGCCTCCATTTCAGTCTCGGGTGAATATTTTCATGCTGCGAAGAGCTTTCCAAAGGTTCAGAAAGGGGTTAACAATCCCGCAAAAATGAGTTTTCTGGTTATTAGTGAGAAGGAATCTATCCTGGCGCTCGTACTTTACTGATTGAGAACCTTATAATGTCGAGGAGGTCTCGTTGATCACGCTAGTTATGAATCTTGTAATCTTAGGAACTTGGTATGGTTATAATAAACCAACATCTCGTGCCAGTCTCTAGCCCAGTGACTGGTGGGAGTAGTTTGCAGAATGAGCAAAGCTTTTTAGAAGGCAGAATCAGCTATATCTTTCCTTTCGTATTATCCATGTTATAAAGTTTCTTATCTTTTTTCTGAACAAAAGTAGGAAGTTTTTCTATTGCTTTAACTGCTCTCAATTTATCCGCATGAGAGGAGCCTAAAGAGAGAGCATATGTATCAAATATTTGCACTACTGACAAATCTGTTAATAGAATGTTAGTCAAATTATCTCCAATCTCATTTGTACCCGCATTAGTAGCTGCCTCTAGTGCTCGAATCTGAGCTCGAAGCAATGCCCTTTCCTGTGTGGTGAGGAGATTTTGACCTAATTTCCATCTTAGGCTCTTCCTTACTTCAGGTTGAGGTGTGTGTGCCACTAGAGGAGAGACTACTACCTTGCCTGCCTTCGGTATTCATGCTTCCTTCTATCAAGAGCATTGTGGCGATTTAAATCCTTCCTCAGCCTTGTTTATAATTTTCACCGGGCATATCTTATTTTTGGACACTTGCTGCATCCGTTTTCTTGCTCAAAATAATATTGAAATTGATTTGAACTTTTTATTTTTAAGAGACAAGCTAGGTTTTTGCTGGGAAAATCATCACATCCCACCCGCAAGGAGAAAAATATGAGCTCTTTCGATCCGAAAAGGAGTTGAGTCCAAGCAGTCATCGATTTCTTTTACTAATTAAATCACTTCTTTTGATCTTAGCCGTGAAGATGTCCGAGATTCGCCAACAAAACAGATATCTATTCAGCCCTGCTCGATGACAGCAAATAAATCTCCTTTGATTAGTGGTTCTAATCCCATCTTGACTTTCTTTTATAGATACTAGATTGGAAGGATTGACTGAATTCCTCTTTCATAACTGGTCTTTCACTACGACTTTTGTTAGCATTTCTGCCGGCCTTATTCTTTTTAGAAACAATTTATTCACCAGCAAACAAACATAGTCAAGAGTTCAACGTTGGAAGAAGGGAATGGACTATCTATCCAGAATGTTATTTAATAGATTATTACGTCTATTTTTTAAGGAAGGGCATTGGCAAAGTTAGCATATGAAAGGACCGGCGGTCCTTCCTCGGGTGTTAGCTTTGTATTCTTTGTTGCATTCAGTTTATTAATAGTTTTTGTTTTCATTCTTGTAACAATTTCTAAACTACTTTCCTTTTCACTAAACTACTTTATACTCTAGTTTTCAAGCTAGGTATTTGTTGCATGCCTTTTCTGCTACCAGGCTTGGCATGTTGGATCGTAAGCGAGTTGCCCTTTTGTAATAAGCAGCTTAGTGTGTAACTCAAACTGACCTGAAAATCATTACTATAAGGGGGAAGCAATATAGGATCTAGGAGAAAAAGAAGAAGCAAAGGGCGTAAGCAATAAACTACTTATGTTTATTTGATACTAGCACTTCTTTCTATACTTGTAGGCTTTCTTTCTTATATTCAACTTCAAGAATTCGCTATGCTAGGTTCATTCCATCCATCTATCAGGTTTGGGTAGGTAGGCTCTTTCCTTAATAAAATGCACGTAAATAAGTGAATCCGAAAAGACCAAGACTTGAATGAAGCCCATTTCCCAGGGTTGCCCATGTAGAATAGCCAAAAGTGAAGTGCATAAAGTGCTATTGTAGCCAATCTTTTCTATAAATGGCACCACCCGTCCCGCGACCAGTACCACCGAAGCCACGACCAGAAACACCTACTCCATTACCTCCTCCACTACCCTCTGACAAAGGGAATGGACGCTTTCCAACCTAGATATCTGCAGGCTTTCCTCAATCTTTTGGGGATCAGTTTCTACTCCTTTTTATTCAATTCAAAAATTAGACTCCCAGTTCTCTTTGTCTTCGCGCTTAGCATTTCCTATTTCTTTGGCCGGCCGGCCTAGACGTTGACTCTGTCTTTCCTTCTCGAGAGGCTAAAACTTCCAACATTTTCTCCATCTCGATTCTCTGGAATTTTTCTACGAGTGTGGCAACATAATTTTCCTGGACTTGGCTAATGTTTAGTCCAGGCACCCCACTTTCCTCACATCCAGTCTGACGAACAAAGTTGCGGCATCTTGAAATGACCAGCCTAAGAAAGAAGCGGAAAAGCGGCACTACTTTCTTTTGAGATATAGGATACTGGAAAGCAGTTCGTAGGTAGGCCTCCACGTGCTCATTGAGTAGCCTGAGGAAGTTTGCCATTGTGAGACGGTTAAGCCCATCCCTAAACTCCTGGACCAGTCTCCCTGTGCTCACCCTTTGCCGCCACATCTTTAGAGGAAAGCTAACTTTGATGCGCCCACTATCTTTAAAAGATACAACCAACCCTAGAACCTCAAGCATTTTTGCCCACCAAGCAAAATGATAAGTTTATCAGGGCTAATCTCCTCCCACAGACATCGAGGTCTAACTTAGCGCAAGCATTTTTGAGTATGGAGCGCGCATGCTCCTTAGCTCTAGCGGCATTTTCTAATTTTGTAATTCGTGGAATGCCTAACAAGATAGTCTCCGCATACCTAGCATAGTAGACCCTCACAGGCTGTTCTTCCTCTTGGTAAATGTCCCACTCCTCCAAGAAGATCTTGTCAAGCTGGTGAAGATAAAAAGTCATTAGAACTTGGGAGATAGAGGAGCCTTGCGGTAGACCTATAGATTTGCATCTGTATTTTTTTCCCCGCACCAAAAATCTCATAACCAATTCAACAAAGCCAGAGTTTTCCTCTCCAAGATGCTTCCTAAGAAAATTACCGAGTAGGTGGTGATCTATCCTCGAATCGCACTCAACGATAGAACACTTAACCATCCAATCCATCTCAGGCCATCGAAACGCTTGCGAAGAAAGACCTAGCCCCTCGCTACCCCAAACTCTCCGGAATATCGAAGGTATATCGACTCCATTTCCAAACTAAGCAAGCGGCCCATTGCTTCGACTATTATCGCTTCCAACGCGCCTATCGGCCATAACTTATCTGGCTTGGTTGGATTCCGTATAGCCGACCAACCCATGGGAGAGAAGGTGTAACGCCCTTTTAGTAAGCAGCGTATACCATGGAACACTTCACAAGAAGTTGTATTTGAAGGAAGAGATGAATGCCAGTTTTGGTGCAAATACAGTACAGTTTCGCTAGTAACATGGTCGCATTGACAATTAGTTAAACTTCTCGGCTGGAATCTACAATTGGCTACGACGCCCTTGTTTTTAATCACGGAAATGCAGAGGCGCGTAGCGTTAGTGCTTACCTGCAGTCCACCCTTTCTTTGAACCTTGTAAATGATCGAATTCTGAGATATGAACTGAGTGCCATTTGATGAGTAAGATCGAACAAGGGAGAGGGATATGGAAAGGATGAAGTAATGAAAGAGGAAGTCATTGCTAGTAGTAACGACTTGTCACGATCCATTGGTTCATATAGAATCCATGTCCTAGGTCTATCAAAAAACATTCTTTTCGCTAAGCGTATATAATAAAATAGAGTGAAAGGGTCCACCCGAAACCAAGGGGTACTAACTAACACTGAGTCCTCTCCGAACCGCAGGAGATAGTTGCCCATCATACGGCTCACCAACTTCACTTGCCTCTAAGGGGGGCTCGCTCCGGGCAGGTTCGGATCACTTACTATACACGGCCCTACGAAGGGGTTAGGAGCGTTTTCAAGATGATTCTTTCTTTGTCGAGACGAAAAAGGAACCCATCTTTCGATTGAAAAATGTGAGTCCTGTTTTGCCCACTTTATCCATCCCCTCTATCAAAATGATCAAAAGGCATTTTAAATGCTTCTTATTCCCGTGTTTGATCTTATCCATCTCGCCCCGCTTCCATGTGGGCAGAGACCCTGAGAGAATGAAGAGGAGCCAAGGATCTTACTCTCAAGAGTGCTTCGATAGGCTCCACTCTCTCCTCGAATAAGTCAGGCTCCGTTAGCCTGGGTGAGATGGGGATAACGAGTCGACGATTGAAGCCCCAACGTTACGCGGACATCGACAGGGGTAAGCTCTGTAAATGTGTAGAGCCAAGTGTAGTGTGGTGTAGTAGTAGGCACTTCTAGGCCCCTTCCTGGCTCTTGGATCACTCCGGTGCCGGGTACTACGGACCCTTTGCCATCCATTACAGCAGAGCCGTTTCATGAGTAGGGGGCCAAGCATAGTTCTTTGAATCAAAGGTTTCATGAAATCGAAATCTATTCTTTTTGGGATATCTTGATAGATGGATGGATCTATCTTCCTATTCATATATCTTTTGCAATCAACCCCAAATGCTTGATTGGACCAGAAAAGAAAGTACTACTTTGGGCCTAGAAAGAGAAGGGAATGAGCTCAGCTGCTTCTCCACACTTCTTATTTCTCTATGCCCCTTCCACATGCCTCGCGTGCCATTGGCGCTTTGCTCTCCTCTGATGTCTTCATTGAAGGGTTCAGATGGACTTCGCCCTCCTTTCCCAATGAAAATGGCAATGGTTGTACCATATCAAGATGCCGGTTCGTTTTCCACCCCAAATGAGATGGGCAATTAGTCACCTATTTCCCTTCATCTTTATGAAAGGAATCGAGGCCCGGCCCGGCTCGCGTCGTTCCAACAACCGACGGGGAGCACCTCAAGATAATGATCGCGCAGAATCGGGAGTCCTATTACACCTAAGGCCAACTTCCATTCACCAAACCCAGGTTCATCTCGTGTAGTGATTGTGGACTCGTACAAGGATATGGAGTCGACGGTTGATGTATCAGACTCGACCCTGTCTTTCGTAGCATGCATTCCCATCTGTGTTGCAACCGATTCGGTAAGCTACGTGTCGGTGCACGGAAAACAGCCTTCGGTCTCCCAACCTTACTCATGGCAACCTTCCGGCCCAACGACCTATAACGCTAGTCACTACTCCCACCGGGGCTAGGAAGTAAGCCCCACAACCCAAAGCGGCGAAGAACAAATAGAATTTGCTACAAAAGCCGGCTAACGGGGGTATTCCTGCGTATGAGAACATTGTAATGGAGAAGGTCATAGCCGAAATAGGATTCGTTTTGGCTAGAGCGCCCAAATCCGCTTATATATTTGACACGGGTTTGCCGTAATGCTGGAACTATGGCGAATGCATCTATCGTCATTGATGCATAAATAAATATACCAATTAGTAGTGATTGAATTCCTTCTATGGTTCCACATGAGAAACCAAGTCTGAATATAACCTACATGTCCAATCGAACTATGAGCTAGAGGTCTTTTGACTTTCGTTTGGGCCATGGCGGCTGCTCCTAAGATCATAGAAGCAATGCTGCAGAAAAGAAGATTTGTTGTAATGTACCCCCATAGGAAGCAACAATAGAAACACGTGACATATTTGCGTAAATAGAGATTTTAGGCGCAATAGAAAGGAATGTCACCGGGGTGGGTGAACCCTCATAGATATCAGGTGCCCACATATATAGAGTCAAAAGATAGATTGAGTCCGAGGAGAGGGGGTTTTCTTGGGGCTCGAGAGATTGAATAGATAGGGCCCCACAAGTTGTTAATTCGCCGTGGGAATTCACACAAAAGGGAAGGACTTATTCTCAACGAAAAAAGTGCTCTCTGAACCGAACGTGAAAGTTGTTTTCCATCAGACGGCTGTTCACGTAACTCCACTCTCGGCTTGGATTATATATCCATTTGGTCCGCTCTCGGCCATTCCACACGCTGCCTAGCAGAGACGTGGTTATCTGAAGTGGATTCTCTCTTTTGTAGTAGATGCCGAACTCGCCGCTTCGGTGGGCGGGCGCAGCAGCTACATGGACCCCTTTCTTTATGTTGTTGCAGCGCTTTCCCGGGCCGAGCCGAATTCTTTATTAGAACGTCGGCAGGCAAAGCCCGAAGGAAGGCTGCTATCCCTCGGCCTTCTTCCTTTCGATGAAAAACAAATCGACATCTCAATCTCCGAAAGCGTTTTCCTTACCCTGCTAATCCCCCTTCGTCGAGCCTTTCCTTTAGTGGTAAGGGATATGCACCTTATCTGAACGTCGGCAGGCATTCCGGAATTCTCCTTTTTGGGCCCCGGGTGAACATAGGCTCAAACATGATTGGAGGGGTCCTAGCTACGCCATGCGTTCAATACAAAAAGCCTGCAGGAAGCTGCAGGGATTACAAAAAGAGGGTGCTTTCCTGTGTTGCACTGAAAAAAGGACAAAGGAGAAGACGCTCTTCGACTTTCTTTCTTCCTCCCGCGCCCGCCTAAGCCCGGCCCGGCCCGCGTTAGAGGGGAAGATTAGCAAAGCGGAAAAAGACAGAGGGAGGGGGAGCTGCATCTTATTCTCTTCGCGAGAACTTCAGGATCGGAGAAGCATTCGGAAGGGGCGAGGCCTTCAGTTCGTTGGCGAAGCGAAACGATCCAATCCATTCGGGGCTTCGGGAACCCAAAAGCGAACTCTGTTTACTTTTTCATAGATAGATGATATATATAGGAATAATATATACATCCCTTTACTTTAGATGTCTATGTATCTATTTTTAATCATCTCCCGATTATCTTTTTTTCTAGTTCAGATCGCTCTTTCTCTCTAAATTGCATCAAAGAAAATAGAGAGAGAGCAGATGGATCCTATCCCCTATAACGAACACTCATTCCTATCTATTGATAGAAAAGAAAGATCTTCGTCACCCTTTGTTCTATTTTTTTTTTGATTTGAGGAATTCCTCATATCCAAGGCAGCTCCCCACAAACACCCCACCCATATGACTATGCCCCCTTTTGAATCGACAAGAGATTGGGCTTCATAGCTACGGCACATTCTAAAGACGAATATTAGTCAATAGGCAGGCTTCTTTCAAGAGCAAACATATTCATTTTCACCGGGCTCCGCGCACCTTTGGTACTTCAGGAGGGCAAGCTGTTTTATAGTGACTTCTTTCTTAGGGTAGGGCGACGAATACTTCAAATTCGGAAAGGTCATTGGGTCGCCTTTGGAAGCTAAAGCGAAAGTTGTAGAAAGCCGGAGAAAAAGCGAAAGCTTGCTCGAAACGGCCTATACCCTAACCCTCGAGCGAAGACGCAAAGCGCCACTTTTCAAAAGGAAGGAGTGAGGTCGATGAATCCATCCATAAAGCCGTCAAGGAAACGGTTCGTTCCCTTTCATCAAGTGGGTAAGGTAGGCGAACCACTTAAGCTTTGCCTTAGACTGACGAAACAAAGCTAAGAAGTAGGCTGAATGGAAAAAGGAAAGGGACAAGGGCGGTCGCCGCTTGGCGCGAAGGCTGCTGGTTCGATGCGGTACTAAAGGTCCTCGGACTTCCAGCGGTTTTTCTTTTGGGCTGCTTTGTGAACCCTTGGATCTCGCCAATACAGCCTCCTATGGTTTTCGTTACGAGATATCTTTTCTTTTTCCCAGGGATTTTTGGGTAATCAGCTCCCATGTCGCAAACAGTCAAATCTGAACCTTGTCGCTCTTCTTTCCTCGTAAGTGAAGCACACCAAAGCGTGCGTATGCGTGATTCCACCGTGTTTTTTGCACTTGACTGGGTGGACAGATTGACCGGAAGATAACTCGATTCGCCCGGCCAGAAAGCGGGCGGCGTGCTTATCTTGTGTGACAACACTACAGAGCGAGTAGCTCTTCTAGTCGGGCAGTGTGTGACAACACTCCTGAAAGCGGCGCTTTTGTGTAACATGCTATGGTCTCAACGCCCTTACGAGGTAGTGATGAGTTTCACGCGCTCTAAGCCCGGCCCGCGCGATTAGGAGGATTGGCCGCTATCTCGAGCGGTACCACCCACCCTACCCTACTACCTATAGGGGGCCGTCCGTCCTACTGCCGCGAAAAGGAACTGCAGTAATCTTGAATAGGGATCCTACAATGATAAAAGAATCCCCATAAAAATACCACTAGATCGAGCACCATGATTTCGTATCCTGGTCAAAATCTTGGCTAATTGATCGAAGTGGGTAGCTCCAAGAGACCCATAGATCATGGAACAAATAGGGTGGGTAGGCCCAACCACCACACTACACGTATAGACGCGAACCCCCTCCTTATCAGACGTGCGACTCTCACCGCATACGGCTCGCACAAAGACTCCAAAATCCATCCCGAGCTTTTTATTCCACCTCTCCTCTCCAATCCTCGATCAAACTAGCCTTCCCTGCAAGAAAACGTATCCGCTTTAGCAACAAAGCGCTCATCCCTTGCTTGTTCTTGAGCGCGCAAGGCGCTCAAGACGGTGATTCTTGCTTCAAAACTAAAGGGCTAAAGCACTCCAGCTTCGAAGCTGGAGTTTGCAACTTCAAAACTACAGGTTTTAGCCCTCCGCTGGGTGGGCGCTTCCTTCGTCTATCGTATGTCTCGCTTGGCTTCGTCCCGAACCAAGGAGGCATGATGGCGGGCGCGTGCGTGTGCCGACTGCAGAGACTACAAGCCGACGCCGGAAGCGACTCGCTTCTATTCTCGATTGGATATAGATGGGGAATCTCTATAGATCGTCTTTTTTCGACAACCTCTCTAAAACGCATACGAGAAAATTGCACTTCACGGCACGGCCAAAAAAAGAAAGAGCTTCGCTCGGTTGGCCCTCCTAGGCTTCCGCCTACTTTCTCTTCTCTTAAGTCTACAACAAGTGGGAGAGGCAGGATTCGAACTCACGTAGAAAACCTTCAACAGATTTACAATCTGTCGCTTTTGACCGCTCGGCCACTCTCCCTTCCCGGGATACGCCTCAAACAAAGGGTTCTGAATAAGAAGGATGGCGGCCTTCGTTCTTAAGTTAAGAAGAGCAGATGGAACTATTAGATTTGCTAGCGTTCCGGGAGAATAAATAAGGTCATTTAGTAAGTTCATAACAATTTACGTAAAGCAAGGGGCAAAGCTTACGACGACTTCCCCTCATTGCCATCGTCGGCCTTCCTCAGCTCCCTCCTTCGCCGCGGCTAAGCATCTTTCGGCGGAGGAAAGGAGGCGACTAGTCGCTTCGGCGAAGCAGCGAGTTCATGAGCAAGTGAATGAACGAGCAGCGAGTGAAGTGCAATAGTCGTAAGTAAGGCTCGCCATGTTCCTAAAAGGAGTGACCATCTTTTTCTTCCCTTCTACCGACATCGAGCGAGCAGCAAGCATAGGCAATAGTTTCCGTAGGGGTGGGGCGCAAACAAGCGTTTGCCAGGCTCCGCTAGCTAGCGTGCTCTTACGCTATCAATGAAACCGAAAGAAAAAACGGTGCCCTTTCGTATAGATCGAGACGCAGTACTTTTTCTTTACTTCTTCCATACTAGGAAGAAAGGCAGGAAATCCTTCGATAACACTTCTTCCTTATTTGAAGAAATGATATCCGACGCAGTGGAAACTCTTTCATTTCTAAAAAGTTCTTCTTCTTAAGAAGCAAATAGCATTT
>CM070592.1:1871982-2081982 GCA_036346355.1 Rhipidocladum racemiflorum | reverse complement strand
CTTGTAGCTCTACCTTTGAAATGAAAAGCACTTCTCTTGCCTTCTTGAGTGAGTTCTTTTGTCTTATAGCAACCTACTACTACCGATATTCTATGCAAGTGGCTAGTGGTAGAAGTGGTGCTCCTAATTCAGTGCTAAGCACTCAGCTCGCTCAGGGCTTGAAAGACCCTTCATGGGAGAGGCTGCTATTACAGAGGAAGAATAAGAAGGAGGGGTACCGAGGAGACAAAGACAACTATGTAAGGCTTAGACCTTGCATGATACTGCACCCCTTTGGATAGTTATCTCTTCAAGCACTCTTGCCTTAGCCCCTTTTCATTCGGTTGCCCTGTTTCCACCCTTATGGAATAGATTCGTTACCCGATTGTAACTTGCTTCTCAACAAGCTACTAATTTGAATGGACGCTTTCCAACCACCGGTATCTAGAAGGCAACAATCGACTAAAAGAGTAAAAGCGAATCTCTCAGGCCTGTCCGCCACAACCAGGAAAAGGGACTCGCTGTGCAAATATTTCATGCAAGTCTTTTGTCACCGATAATTTCATTCACCCGGAGTTCAGCGTCTCTAGGATAAAGATCAGCGTCTAATAGTGTTCAAGATACTTTGTTTGTGTCCATCCATTTCTCAAACCAGAGAGACATGCTCTTACCATACCCATTTCCGTGGGAACGAACCTAGTGAAGACCACTTACATAGGACACTCAAGGCATGATGATCGTGATAGAAGACTTTGATGCCAAAGGTTCCTCAATTTATTTGAGGCTTATCAAAGCAGTCAGTCTCATTTCCGCTTAAATAATGAAAGAAGAAGATGTAGGAGGTAACCCGTAACCCTTAAGTAGCTCAGTTGAAAGACAAATTGACAAAATAGGCTCAGATGAACAATCTAATCCATCATCGCTAGAATATAATTCCAAGTGTGCCACAAAATTCTTTTTGCAAAACTCAATGGTTCGTACAGGCTCATATTCCTATTTATTTTATGACAAGGGAGGGATGCGTAGGATTTCTTACAAGAGAGATCGAAGATAGGGAGGTACTCAATATAATGTGTACTCTTTCAACTGAAGATGACGATTGAACTTTGGTACCGCAGCAAATGATCAAATGGACCGTGGGTACTAAGAGTAGTAACTACTATTCCTTCGCAACTTCGCCCCTTTTTTCTATCTATTCCTGGCTACAGAGAAAGGCAAGGGCTTTAACCAGTTTGCTTAAGACTTGGAGTTCCAAGTGAAATGGATCTAATGAGCTCGCATCCCCTTCCTTTAATTAGAATAAAATAAAGCAATTTCAAACTAATCTTCATCGCTGTCCCGAGTCTTATCAGATATTTTTTTTTTAGTAATCCCGATCTGGGAATAAAAGCTATTCTTATTAGCTGTATCAGACAAGACGTTAATTTAATCACCCCTAGCTTGTGTAGCCTAGGCGAAGCAAGCCTACATACGCTAATCAACAGCAACAACTCATCCGCTAAAACAGAATTGAATGTCTAACCTTCCCGCATTTGCAGACAGACTAATGTTTAACACCTCCCGCTTTCATAGAGACGTTTTTTCTCCGACTTGCCGGGATGACCCATCATATATCGATGAAGAACCGCGAAGTTCAACAATCTTTTGAGGGACGGAGTCGATCGACCGACAAGGAACCGCGAAGGGGGAATCGAGGAGTGAAACCATTCGACGGAGTTGGAAAGGACTTAGCGCTTGAAACTCCTGATCCCATACGAAGGGTGCACCCTTCTTCATTAATTTTGAGCTTGCATCTTCCGGAAAGGTGTGCTACTATTACTTCTACCGCTTCCGGATCAACAACTGACTCCACCCTATCTACTAGTTCAAGACTGTCCTTTCTTTTGAAAAAGGCTATGCCGCATCGATGCTACCATCGGTGCTTTGCCTCCTCCACTACAGGAGGTACCCCGGCCGGAGAAGCCCGCTACTCGTGCTAGTTAATCCATAATGAAAGCACGACGAGTGCTAAAAAATCTGCCGCTAGCTCTACTAATGATGCTATAAGATTTAGTACGATATGCCGCTACCCTTTAGTTTTGAAGTTATACACTCAAAAAAGGGTAAGGGATAAGTCCTTTTCATGTTAATCAAGCAAACGCAGACTTGACGTACTTTGGCTTTAGCGCGACAGTTATGGGTTAAGATACATCGATCAGTTGAAGAAAAAGCAGTCCATTTGGCTTCAACCAGAAATCCCTTACCTTCTACGAAGTCCATATATATTCTTTTAATTACCATGAAGCAAGTTAAGAAGTGCAACTTTTCAGTTCATCCCTCTCCTTTTAGTGCTTTCCATTCCAAGCCCAAAGTACAACAAGGTTTTTATTCCACCGCTTCTTCTCACGGAGCCGCACGTGGACGTTACCGCTCATACAGCTTTCCATGCATGTTGGCACGCTCCTCCCAAAGGCTGCTATGGCTGCTGTCGGTCTCTGTCAAAAGTCTTGTCTTCACTCCCCGCCTTGACCAGGTCATCATAAGCTAATACTGCTCCATCTTCCCCATCCCCCCATGTCGAGTGCTCATTGCTTCGCTTAGTCTACGAATGAGCCGCGAGACTCCTCATTATGAAAAACAGCCTATTGATCTTCCGTCGCCGCTATGGATGGTTGCGATTGCCAAAAGGCTACCTTTTCGCACAACACTTAAATGAGTCATCGATGGTTTTGACGCACGTAATACTTAACCTTACAATCGGCATTGCCCTTCTTCTTGCAACAGAGGATTCGTTCTTCACGCCGAAAGGACTAAGAGCTCTTATTCCGCAGCCTTTAGCACATAATGGAATTGCTCCTTCTATGCCTCCTCATCTGTCTCGCTCGCGAATCCTCGCTAACAGCCTAGTCTATTAGGAAACAAATGATTCAATTGCAAAACTGCTGTTCGAGAAGGGACATAGCCAACCGCAGAAACTCTTGTTTGAATGCCCAGATCGGCCTTATCTTAGAAAGAGTAAAGAAAAAGGCACCTAATCTTTGCCGTCTCCACCGAGATTTCAGACCTTCAAGGAGTAGACTCTTGTTGAAATTGCGTATAGAAAGAGATTCGCCTTGTAAGAGCAGGTTGAAGCGCTTAGGCTACTTCAGCTATATGCTTAACACATGCAAATCTAACGAAGTGCTCTGGACGACTCTTTCTTTGAGATTCCGTAAGTAACCTAGTGCATGTGCCTTTGAAGAAAATGAAAGAAGAACTACTATTATGTGTATCTTGGTGGTCATGACTCTCGCTCACACTGCTCGTCCTAAATTACGTCCATTTCTCTATTCGTTATTAATCTTGCTCACTTTGTTTTACTTTCTTTCTCGTGTCTCGGTTCGCTTGACTTCTTTCATGCCTTACTTTCTAAGGCTGGGGTATCTATGGGGTGTCGAGCCCTTTCGCTTTTTTAATGAGGATGGGCTGCCCTGGGAGTCTCGCCTTGGTGATTCTTTCTCTCTTGAGGGTCTTCTTCGAGCGAATCCGCCTCATAAATTGGATGAATTCTTCCGGGTCGGCCGGGATCCGCCTCTGAGAGTTGGCAAAAGTACCTCAACTCATCGGAGGAAAATGCCGCGTCCGAACCATCCACAAGCCACACCCCGCCGAACCCTGAACCTGAACTTGGGGAGGAAGTGCTGCAAGTGAGCCCGATTTCTCAAACGGATCTATGGAATGAACTTTCCCCGTCGGCTCCAACCCGAAGTCAGGATAATCAAGCGCCCCTAGTCGTCGAGCAAGCAAGGGCTTCTCCCGCTCCACAGGAGGTTCCTTTGCGGGACTTTCAACATCATACGAAAAAAAATCGCCTTATCACTTTGACTCCACAAAGAGAAGTCAACGACGACCAAGTGGACGCGATCATTTGTTTAAAAGAAGCAATTCTCGATCGCATGGCCCAATTGGACCCCCATCCATTCTGGGCTGAGCAAAAGGACTACTTGGTCGCTCATGGAATCTTAAATAAGGAAGCGGAGTATACAATTGGAACCCTGGAGAAGAACCTTGATAAATTAACAACCGAAGGCCAGAACTCTCCTTTCTTTTTAAAGCTTAAAAAAACAAGAGAGAACTGAACTTCTTAGACGGCCGATTTGCTTAACAAGCTGCTCTATTTGTTAGTTATGCCTGCGAAGGAAGGGATTCTCGTATTTTTTTTTATGTGAATCTGATTCTAGTCTCTCTGAGAACTAGAAGAAGGAAAGACAATTCAGGGTCCTCAGTGGGAGCGTATTGCCCACCCGGATCCTGAAAATAGGACATCCCATGATTAACTCTGCGATTTTTAAGACGGAGGAAATGAAAGCAGAAGAAGTTATCGAAACTCGGAACCACATGTTCAATCTTTTTTTAGCGGTTTCCCCAGAGATCTTTATCATTAACGCAACCTTCATTTTGCTCATTCATGGAGTTGTATTTAGTACCTCTAAGAAAGATGATTATCCACCGTTAGTTAGTAATGTGGGTTGGCTTGGATTACTTAGTGTTGCGCGCCTAGGAGGGCAGCGCGCTTGGGATGCGGAGGAGCTATTATCGCCCAGCTCCCTAACCTAATGCGGCCGGACCGCAGGAACCTTAGCATGGGGGACGCCCTAATCCTTTTGCCGCCGCAAGGTGGCTAATCGTGACGCAAAGCAGAGCAAGGGAACTCCCTGGTTCAGGAAGGCACATGAGTCCGAACGCTATTATGAATGTGCGATCGACACTACACTACGAGGTACTGTGCATGCAGGTGAGGCGCTCGGTCGGTCCTAGAAACGGCGGCAGCTAGCGAGGAGTTAACGACCGGACGTGGCTGCAACCTAGGGATCACCAGCAGCTCTTTCGCTCTATAGGGATATCGGGGGCATAGCACAATTCTTCTTGGAGGAGGGTTGGTTTGCCCAGGTGATCGATCTCGCCATAATATACTCCCGCCAATTCTATTGCACCGGCAATCAAGTCGAACATACATACGACGATCTGAATGCGTGAAGGGACGGGAGGAAAGAAAGGGCGGTAGATGATAATGCGAAAGGGCGCCGCGTCTGGGCTTAGGGCTGAATGGATGAGCGAAAGATGCCATGGAGTGGGGAATATCCCGAGTCTAAAGTTAGACAACTAAATGCACTTCAAGGTGCAGCCGAGGAACAGGGGGACCTTCTCGAGCACAGGATAGGCAATTGAGAGATAGAGTTAGCCTATTCGTTATGGGGAATCAATGCTCCGGACCGAATAGTTACCTCCTTTTCTTTCTCTGGCGCATATTAGCTTAGCAGCGCTCAAAAGGCCCTGGTTGGTTTGTTTGGCTTCCTCTCTTAGGCCACTTTCCTTACCTTACTCCCGCAACACTCCCACTCCAAGCTACGCTGGCCGAGCAAGATGCATTGCGATTTCCTCTTCTGTGGACGCACCTTCGCCTCACTATGACCCGGGACGGGAAGAGAAAGACTTTGATTTTTCCGGCGGGCTTGATAGTAAAGCCAAAGAAAGACGCCCCAAGACAAGGTACAACTGTTGGGAAGGGGACATGATCAATAGAACCTGGCTGGATCCGGGCTGGGATAGTGGCGCCCATTCCTAACCGATTCTGAAAAGGTTCGCTCATGCCGGAGGTACTAACCACTTAGTGATCGGTCCGCTAGTTCACGCAAATCCGAAGAAGTTATCACGGACGAGCCACATGCAGGAAACTTGCACGTGTGGTTACGCCGGGCTTTCCTTCGGTATCTAATAACCTTGCTTCGCTACTTGGCGCACCTCTCCTAACTATTGCCCATTTATTCTGGAATAATTTTTTAGGAGGGACAATTTTACATATTTCTGCCAAATCCTTCTATTATTAAGTACTACTGGTACCATTTCGATGTGTTTCGATTCTTTCAAAAGAGAGGTTTGATGCTTCAATTCATTGTATTAATTCCACTTCCTACTCGCAGTATGCTCTTAATGATCGGCTCATGATTTAATTGCCATGTATTTAGCTATTGAGCTTCAAAGTTTATGTTTTTATGTGATCGCAGCATCAAAAAGAAAGTCTGAATTTTCCACGGAAGCCGGCTCAAAATATTTGATCTTAGGTGCATTTCCCTCTGGAATATTATTGTTCGGGTGCGACCGGACTACTACCGATCAATTTTTGGAAACTTCTTTATAGACTTGTAGAGACCCTCTATGTAGTTGTAATTCTAGGGCAATCGATCTACTTTCCCATAGCCCTAAGGCTGTGTCTCGATCTCCTACGCGCGAAAGATAAGATACGGGAGACGGGGTCCTATGGTATGGGTCTTCGACCCTTGGTCTAATTCCACGACGGAGAGTCGGCGTGGCGTAAAGTGAAGATTGGGGGGAATAGAGCGAAATCCCGCCTGGGGTATTCGAAGGTGTAACCTAGGCAACGAAAAAGGGGCCCGATACTTCAACTAAAGGAGCGACTGTTGGTTCACCAAACCCCGACCCAAAGTGTCACACGCTCTCCAGGTCCGAAGGGATCCAGTGCCCAACTACCGACTCCTCCGGAATTGCGTTATCGAGCCGAGCCAGGAATAGCCGTTAGTGGACACCTACCACTTTTCACCGGTTAGAGAGGCCCTCTTTAATACATTAAGAAAATATGTTCACAGGGGCCGAAAGACTCGGTCATAGGAACTTAGACCACCTACGCGCTGGTAAACGAAAACCACCTCGACCGGATCTACCGAACGAAGAAGGCCGCCCCGTCGAAAGAATTAACACGCCAAAAGGGCCACCAGCTTTCCCCCAAAAAAGGGGAGATCCGCAGCCATCGCTTCACGGAAACATCCGACCTTATGGTCAAGTCGTCCGCCTATCTTTCTGATCTCATTCGTTTTCCGATCGCATAAAAAGATCAAAAAAGAAATGTGAGAATGTAGTTACAGATGTGAAAAAAGTCAATATCTCTCTGTCTGTGTTCTTAAATCATTCATTTACAAAGTTCTTTAAAAGAAGATCGAAAAAAACCATTCTTATTCTCCGCGGAAGATAGGTAAGCATTTGACGAGCGAAAAAAAAAAAAGACGTGAGAAAGACCGAAAAACCCATTCTCCCTAAAAGGTTTACCTATACAGAATGGAAGGTTTATGACATGGGAAGATTTTCCAGAATATGAGCAAGGGTAAAGGATTCATCACTTGCTGGGCTTTCAGGAGTAATAGGAGGGGTTGGGAATTTTTCGTTGAAATCATCCCACCAGAGCATATGAACTTGAGGTGGGGGCTCAATCTCGCCGCCTCCGGATTCCAGTCATGTCTCTACCATCGGTTTCTCCCTTTTCTCCGGTGGCGTAATAAGGAGGGAGTCGAGACTACCAACTCGACAATGTTGGCTCGATCATGTTTATATTGGCAGGAGGAAGTACTGCATGAGTGGGTAGGGGATTAGTAGTGACATTAGGACGGTTTGCCCTTGGTGGCTCAATTTTCCCTGAATCAATAAGGTCTTGGATGTCATGTTTAAGCCTTAAACACTTTTGGCCTTTTGTCTGATGGTACTTGCAGTAGGCATTGGCTTTGTACCTAGGAGGAAGAGGATCCGGTGGCGGAGATGGGGAAAAGGCGCCAAGACACCATGCTTCTTAAGCTTCTTTTCCAAGGCGCTACTGAGAGTTATGCCGAACGGAGTGAAAGTCTGAGTGTCTTTGGTTTTCCGTCGACAAGATATTGACTTCACTGTTCTTGCTTGTTCCCCAGGGCTATCTTCTTTCCTTTTGGATCCGCCTCTTTGACCTGTGATCCATGAGTCCCATTGTAGATAGCATCTTCAATACGAGTGGT
The DNA here is from genome assembly GCA_036346355.1 of Rhipidocladum racemiflorum. Lineage (NCBI taxonomy): Eukaryota > Viridiplantae > Streptophyta > Magnoliopsida > Poales > Poaceae > Rhipidocladum > Rhipidocladum racemiflorum. Next base: position 2,074,210 of record CM070592.1, on the reverse strand, counting down.
CGCTTCAATCAAAGAGTCATAAGTGATCATCGCTTGGAAATATAAATAGTCATGGTATTGCCTACTCATGTTATTCATCATTATCCGAACTTGTTCCTTTTCTGGGGAGATCAATCACTTGGGCAGCTTTGGCCTTCCAACGGGCCAGAAATTGGTCACAATCATAAAAGACCTGAACCGGAGGTGCTTGAGGTGCAAGAGAAGGAATCGACTTCTTGATGGCCCGGTTAAAGCTTTCCTTTTTGGCCAACAGAGCCTTTAGAATGTCGTGAGTGCTTGGTTCAGCGGAACCGGATTTCGGGTTCATTTGACATAGTAGCTACAATGGGAGATTCTGAATTCGGGTGTAACTTCTTCTACACGAACCTGTCGGCGAGATGGGCGGACCCAGGACGGTTCAAGAGGAACTTTCTTGTGGGATGGAATGATGTTAAAAACAAATGACCTCCTAAGACAAAAACAAAGATGATGTCACTAGAAAAAAAAATCTTTCCTCAATCCCCTGGCTAAACCTTGAGTAAGATGGTATTTAAGTAACATCATTTACCAAGGTGGATTGGTGTTCACTAAATACCATATGATTCAGTCTAGCGGTCTAGGGGTAAGAACAGTCTCGTCCTAGATGTGAAAGGTTTAGCCACACATTCACAGAGCATCTAATCCATCTTTTCCCATGCCAAGGAACAACCAAAACCAAATCACCTCTTAGTGTTGCTTAGTGCTCAGGTGCATCCTACTGGGTAGTCCTAAACTTCAGTAGTTCTATGGCCACTACATGATGGAATTTAGGCTATAGTAAGACAAGTTAAGGTTCCCACAGCAATGAGGGCTTTAAAATATACCTCCCAGCCCTTCATCTCTAGGACGTCGGACTGGTCAAGCGGTACTATGCACCCCCACTTTGGTATACCCTCCTAAGAGGAGTACTTGACAGCAGGTGGTGGGTTTTTGGGGATAGTATGACTCGGCCCCCTGGACCATGCCAACCAAGACTTCCCACCAGGTTTTCCTATTTGGGGACAATTCCAGATATGCAAGATGCATATGCATGCAATGCTTAGGTGTAGTGAGGTGGTGTGTGCTTATTGAAAATAGGTTAACCCTTAGTTTATACAAACTACATTTTTCACAAAGGAAAGAAACAAGCTTGTTCTTTCGCGCTAGTGCGCTCAATCCGTTGCTTGTTCGGTTTAGTATATTTTCTATCTTTTGATTTTGTGCAGTTGTGTTTTGATTTGGCTCCGACCTGGCCTCGCTGGAAGCCGAAGTCTCAGCGTCTTCGACGACCTCCGGTTTGTTCACGGAGGAAGAGGACTCTTGGGATGGTTCTCCTCCCCCTGTAGACAAATCTGCCGCGTGTGTCCCCGAGGAATTGACCATGAAAAATTGCATATCGGGGTCCAACTCGAGCGCTACAAAGGCCATTTTTAGGGCGCTAACTAAAGGAGAAGTAAGTGGGAGGATGCGAAGAAAAGCCGCTATCACCCACCCATATAAAATTCCAATAATAAATAAAAGCCAAAAACGTCTCACCGGGCAAAGCACGACCCGAAGATAGAACAAATATAAATAGTGAATCATAGCAACCTGAAATTAAAGGCCTCACCTGCTACCCCGTTGTTTCTATTGCAATTTCTAAGGATGAAATTAGGCTACCTCTTTCCTTCGGTATGAAAACTAGCCCAAACAGGAACCATCTCCGAGAGGTCTTTGCGCGCATCCATCCTCCTTTGCAACTTTCTAAAAATCATCACTCTTCCTTCCTTCTATAAGCCACGGCCCTTTTTCCAGTACCTTGTAACAATTTTCTTCTGTGTTGACGAATCAATTGATTTTGTAGGCATCCCTCTTTCCTATGTCCTTCCCCCTTTACCTTCTCTTTCTATTCTATAAAAGGCGAACATCTAATCTAGGCCCTGGTCGCCTTTCTATGAAGGCGAGCAGCCCAGCCCCTTGTTGAAATTTGGATATTAAGGAAGCCGATTTCGCAATAGCAGCTCGAGAAGCCGGGCTTAGGTGCGCCCCTGCGGTCGTTTCAGTGACTCAATTGGCGGGCTTCCTCACCAGATCGGTGTCGCCACCTCTCCCAGGACCGAATGATTATCCCTGCCCGATGGGTCTACATTCATCCCTGAATGTCGCTTCGGGTACTCTTCACTTCCCGCCATTCTTGTAACCGTCACTGTAATCCGCGCAGTGTGTCCGCACTTCGGAGTGGACGAGAAAGAAAGGATTTTTTCTCGGAGCAACCCCTGGTTCCAGACTCAGGAGTTCACTTTCCGTATGAGCATTCGGTACATATATAAGTCGGTGGAAGCAAGAAAACGGATGCGTGCAGTTAACGCCAAGAACGGCTTTCGCGCTTAGTGCGCTCAATCCATTGCTTGTTGGGTCACCACTACTGAGGATCTCCCCTTATCTTAGAAGGGTCGCCTGAGGGTTCGCGCGGTTCATTGCTGTGCTTACACACTAGGCTACCCTTCTCCGAAGCTCCGCTGACCACCTATCACTAGTCTTCGGCCGGAGGGGTTTATTGCACAAAAGGCCGGACGCAGGCTCCCGCAGAGGAAAGCCCAACGAATGTCGATGCAAAGCCCGCACCTCATTAAGATCATATTGGCATACTCTCCCAAAAAAAAAGAGCAGACCCCATTGAAGACGGGAGTGAGGTACAACAAGGCCATTTCCGTCCACCTTCTCACTGAGCCGCACGTGGGCGTTATCGCTCATACTGACTCCCGACAAGCGATTAGCTTTCCTCTAGAAGTCATGGAAGTGTGGATAAATCGACATCAAACTCTAGTCGATGTAAGGTTTTTCTTTTTTTTCCCGCCGCAGTAGTCCCAATATTCCAATACTACAGCGTTAGCAGCGTTTTGTCTCGATGAAAATCTTCCGGTGACCATGATGGGTAGGATTTTTCTCTATCCTTTGGACTTGAACGATCCAATTTTGAATCTTGTTGGAGATTCTTTATCTGGCTTTGACGTATGGGGCCCTTTCCCACCGCTTGAGAAAAGTTTTGCATCTTTCCTTTACATCCGAACAGACGGGCCACTAGTCCTCGATCCGACGCCGCACTGGAACTCCTTCTACCGTGGTTGTGGGGTTGGCGCCCCGAGCTGCTTGAGCAGCACCCCCTTGTGGGTGGGAAGGAATAAGTGGTGGATTCGAACCCTCGGTAAACAAAAGCCTACATAGCAGTTCCAATGCTACGCCTTGAACCGCTCGGCCATCTCTCCTACATAATCTTATTATTGACCAGAAACTGAGTGAATAGCGAAGTTTCGTATCCCTGCAAGTACAGTACAACCACAACCGCTCGGGGGTTCCATGGTTCTATTGGAATAATTCCTTTCCCATTTCCATGGATACGAGCGGAACTATTACTTACTATTTCATCTAAGCTATTTCATCTAAGTGGAAGAATCCAGGATTTTTTTGACTAGGAATTCCGCTAACTCGAAAAGTTTTAGTTTGGTTTTTCTCCAAAGAGAAAAAGAATGGAAGAATTCTTCTTATTCCATAATAACCCTAGAATTCTGTTTGCATAACGTACGCTACGCCATACAATCGAAATAGAAAATAGGGTATGGGACAATTAATGACTTTGAAAACGCGAAATAGCTGATGAGAGAAGTTGTTGTTGAGAAATAGGAAAGTGGAATGAAATCCAATCTGATTCAAATATTGAATATCTCTCCTTGTCCAAGGTATGAAAAGGAGACAATTTGAGCTGGGCGGAAAGCCCATATCTCTCTTATCCATTTAGAACATATGGATCTATTTATAAGAATCTAATTTGTTTGTTTTTATGTTATTTTGTGAAGTAATGAAAATCATTCTATACTATATAGAATGGGTTGCTAATTATGCCTAGATCCCGTATAAATGGAAATTTTCTTGATCTTCAATTGTAGCCAATATTTTTTTTCGAATAATTCCGACAACCTCAGGAGAAAAAAGGGCATTTAGAGATGGTGCGATTTGACTCTTTTTTCTTGTTTTTTTTAGCCCTACACCTCAGTCTTACGAGAAAGAGGGGCGGTTCGCATAGAGAGAACCAAATTAGTAAAAGAAACCCACGCTTGGTGAAGGTGAGGTTCAGTTTGGAGATCTAACAATTCCTTATGTCGTGTATCCTCGATTGATGCAGCCTCAGATGCTTCAATTGTAGATTTGAGTATTGAGCGAAAGGTTACACCACCTATAGGTTCTGTATTACAGGCCAATCCTACTCCACTAGTACCAATAGGCGGCATAGGGGAAAAAGCACAACACCTAGGAATAGGAATCAACAACACAAAAACTTTCTTAGAAATTACCCAGCAAGAAGAAAACGTATGCGCTTTAGCAACAAAGCACTCATCCCTTGCTTGTTGACCCGAGGACGAGGATCCTTCGTGACGGCCTCTAGATTGAACTAGGGCTTCGCCGCCGCCTACAGATGATAGTCTTCACACCGACAAGCCCATTCCCATTCATTCAAGGCAGCAGCAGAGTTTGTCTTGTGCAGGAGATGGAATGTTCACAAAGCACGTGCATCCGAAGACTCGAGGTTTGAATAGTCTACTATTGGGAAGAGAGTCAAACGCCCTCGGATGACGTGTGGAGGAGATCGCTCCGTATGTCTATTTTTCTTCCATTCGCTCGCTGGCTAAACCCCAAGATCTTTCACTGCTCAGTTTGGTTTCCGTTCGTTAGCAAGTGCCCGGCATCCGTCAAACGAACATCGGCTAGTTGTGCTAGCTTTTCTAGCTACCTCTTTCACCATTCATTGGTTTGCAGATCTCTCCGATTCATTCCCGACTTCCATCCAGAAGCGATCTCGGTAACTCCACGAGAAATCCAAATCCTATCAAAGCTGCTGTTCCAATCCAATGAAGATATCTCAACATCAATCAACTATTCTTATCTAAGCTTAGTCTAAACCGAGAAACTAGTTTTTTCTCGATGACATCGCTAATAATCCGCGAAGGGAGGATTCTTCAGAGCGGGTCAATGGACAACGGGATTTCATAGCTGTCGGGTGGTTAGGACACCCTATCTTGAGAGATTTAGAAGGGAATGCTGTTTTTGTGCCTACCCTTAAACTTTATTAGTGGTTTTGTTAGACGGATACGGGATTGTGAGAGCTGATGTTCCCTTTATAAGGGATAGAAATCCAGTGTCGAACAAGTAAGTGTAATCGTGGAGTTATCGGTGGTGAACCCGATAGAAAAGGGTTCTTTCTTATTCGTTAGAGGAGGGTTGTTCTTATGAACGAACAATTTCCAATGCTTGGCCCAAGCCAAGACAAGATGGTTGTGCAATCTTGTTATTTTTGTACTATAACCGCTACAACTACAAGACGAGAAAAAGATGAAAAATCCAGTCTATCGGAAGAAGATTGGAATGCGCCCCAAGAGGTGATCGAAATAAATAGGATAGAAGTCTTTCAAAATCGCCTCGCGTAAAGGAAAAAGCCCTTTCTTATTCTTGGTCGCCTTGCCGAACTCCTTCCTCGCTAAAAGATTTCCGTTTCAAACCAGGTTGTTCTTTCGCTTCTACGCTCGTCATTACCTTTTCGTGTTTTCTCGCATCAAAGGCGTATATCAATGAAATGGGGTTTCCTTTTAGAATAGAACCGCCCACTATGTCTGTGATCCAATCTCGTAACTCTTCTTTCTTTCCTATAGAATTCGCTCATCCAATAGCTCTCCAAATGGAACCTCGGCTTTTCAGGAGCCGAAAGAAGGCGGATTGATGCTAGTGTAATCATTCAACGGATAAAGAAAAGAGTGCATGCATCAGTCTCGCCTCAAAGCCCTTTGAGGCAATGAATTCTCGTATCAATAAGATCATATCGGATCCATCTATGAAAGATCTCTATTGCATCAAACCTCCCCCTAGCCCGTCCCTTTTTGGTATAGAAAGTTCCAGCCAATTCCAATAGCTTGATAGAGTAAAGGGCGCGATTACCCTGGAATTTCAGCTCAAACTTTCGGAAAGCTCTATAGTATCGTATTCCGCTCGTATGCTCGTTATGTACCTTTACCGCTCATCAAGTGAACGTAGCCCTTTCGTAGTCTATGCCCCTTTATTCTTAAGTGGGGAATCCTCTGAAAGCCGGTGATCGGAAAGTGAGTAAGTCCGCCAGAAGCTAGTTCTTTAGGGCTTAAATGAAAGCTTGTCGGCTGTGAAAAGTATACCTTTCCTTTCCCAATTGCTTTTCGGTGCCTTCTTTATGCTCGAGACTAAGGAAGCAAGAGGAAGAGTGAGGGTCGACAGCAAAGAATGGCTTGAGTGAAAGCCGGAGTGGCACAAGACAGATTGAAAGCAAAGGGAATAGCTCATATGGAAAGAAACATATATAGTAAATTAAATTGAAAAGATACCCGTAATAAGCGATATTCTAAAAGATTCTGAATGAATGAAGACTTTCTAATAACATCGGGTTCCCGTGCATCCATTGGGATTGGGGAGTAGTTCATAGTTCCCCTCTAGCCAATCCTAAAAGTTCTTCCGCCTTCGATCCGGTGGTAAGCCTTTCAAGTTTCCAGCCAGAGACAAGAAATTCAAGTAAGTAATAGACTAGGGATAGCCATCGAAAAGGGAAAGCCTGTCTCAATCAAGACTTCTTTTTTGGAAAGCCAGGTTTTTATATGAAACTCAGGCAAGAAGACGAAAAGACGCTCACGTTACCAATTCCGCCTCGCCTGATCTTTTATTGGTTTTGTTTTTCTCTCGTGCCCTTCTCGGGCGGTACAAAGAACTGATGTAGGGGTTGCCGCTCCTTAGTTCATCTCTCGGTAGAACAAGGCACCTATGCGGTGGGTTCGATATTCTTTCTCGCTAGTCTTTCTTTTTTACCCCCGATGAGTACAGTTTTCTATTCTTCTATGGATGGATTCTACTGCTCATCCGGGGCTACCAATTGCTTAACCAACCCTATTTTATACTTCCTTACAGAAGAATGATAGACGGAAGCGTAATCAAGGGATCTTCTTGGTATGGTTGTAGGTCGGCGAGATGTCCAGCTTTGTCTCGTATAAGCCTAATAAACAAGCCTATGGGTACACAATAACCCGAGCTAAAGCTATTTATGAAGAGTGGCGGTCACAAGCATTGAGCACCAATATCTAAAAACAAAGCGTGGATAAACCGAACCCGAGAATCAAGCGCCGGACAGCCAAGCCACTATTTCGCTTTGATCGAACAGAAATAGGATAGAGCTTTAGTACTCGATCGGTATGGGGAGAGGGAGTTTACTTGAGGGTACCGACTTGCCTATACTAAATAAAGGAAATAAAGGAAGAGTCCGCAAAGCTGAGCTTCGGTTCGCTCCCAGTGCCTTCAACCCTGCTTTGCCTCCTTTCTCTTGCTTGATGGAATAGTTCAATGCCCGAGCTCCAGCTTTGCTTATGCGTTCTTCACCGGCGCCACGGATGTATCACTCATCCCAAAATAAGGCAAGGAGTCTGCAGTTTGTTATAATCATTACGGGAATGAATCGCATATGTTGGTTTAGAATTGCTCGGGAATTCATTGATAGTGACTTTTTTCAGTTCTAGGGGGGCTAGTCTACTCCTCTTTTTTCTCGATCGAGCCGCTTTCCCTCATTCTACTCGTCCAGCCCTCTTCACGAACTTGTACAATCAATGCCACAAAGATAGCAAACTCGATTATCGAATATATAAGGAAAGGGGCGACGATTTGGCACCAGATATCCGGAGGTGTGGAAAGAGCAATTGTGATAAGCGGAAAAACCATCAAAAACGACGATTGCTCGTGAAGGTTTCCACAGAAAGACCCTTGGTTCGGCAAACAGATCACAATTACAGTGTACTGGAGCATACCGATGGAATGAACAAAATACGAGCGATTAACATAATATAGTCATAGATCTTAGGTTGTAACTTGATCATGAGCGAATTTGTTGATGTTGCACCCACTTAAGTATGGAAAGTGCCAAACATTGGGAACTACCCGGGAGGAGTTAGGAACAGGAACAAGGAGAAGCGAGAACCACTTAAATGGAGGAATCTATTGTATTTCGCCTTTGTTCCCCATAGCAACTGGGATCGAAAAGCACCAAATTTGATGACTTATTAAAGGAAAGACGAAGTAAGAGCATGCTATTGAAGACGTTGCAACATATGTCGGGGCCTCCGTTGATTGTGTACGAACAAAATACGAGTCCAAAGGTAGGGTAAGAAAGGGTTTAGCTAATGGAGAAATTGACTCTTCCGGGAACCAAGAACGCTGCGTAAACCATGTCAAACCAAGACCGATCAATATCCGAACGGAACGGATTCGAACTTCTCCTAGAAAAGTTTCCGGTGCGAAATTCCATTCAATGAGTAATTCAAAGGATAAATGCATTTTCGGCATGCGGTCGGTAGGGTGTACTTCCCCCTTCCTCGCTTCCGTCCGCTTATCCGCTCGTTGTGTCATGGCACTGGGACATCTGTCACCTTGCATTTCTCAACTGGCTATCTTCCCTTTCCGAACATAGATATCAAAAATGATGATGAATTCCAAGGAAAAACGAGTGAGTTGATTCATTACGCCTAAAAACGAAATTTCTCAATCTTCTTTCTATATGATAATATGTCAAAACAAGTTCGATAGCCCATTCATAACACAAGCAATCCTCTTCCCTTCAACTCGCATCAAGGCTATGTCCCAAAGAAGCATTTCCTCTGTTTCCTTGTTTCCCACCTCGACCTTCCGCTATGACCAGTCCACTAAGTCGTATCTCGTAAAAGTCAGACCGCCCTCTTCCCTTCACAATAGAAGAACTCCAACCATGCTTTCTTGAATCATAAACTATATCATAGATAGAATGGGAACGATCCTGGGAAGATTATAAGTATTCTTTTAGTTACCCATCGGCGCCTAACAAAAATACTTGTATGCACCAAAACCTCGGGTTCCGTGGGGTAAATCCATTAAAAGGACAAATTTTAGCGGAGGAGCTGCTACAGCTTGGTGGGGAACTTGCTTTAGGAAAAACGATTAGTAGCTTATATGCCATGGGAAGGTTACAATTTTGAAGACGCAGTACTAATTAGCGAACGCTTGGTATATGAGGATATTTATACTTCTTTTCACATCCGAAAATATGAAATTCAGACGGATACGACAAGCCAAGGCTCCGCTGAAAAAATCACTAAAGAAATACCACATCTAGAAGAACATTTACTCCGCAATTTGGACAGAAATGGAGTTGTTAGGTTGGGATCCTGGTAGAAATCGGCGATATTTTAGTAGGTAAATTAACGCCTCGGATAGCGAAGATAATCGTCAGATATCGCGAAGCTGGATTATTACGGGCCATATTTGGTCTTGAGGTATCCACTTCAAAAGAAACTTCTCTCAAACTACCTATAGGTGGAAGAGGGCGCGTTATCGATGTGAAATGGATCCAGAGGGACCCCCTAGACATAATGGTTCGTGTATATATTTTACGTAAAACGTGAAATCAAAGTTGGGGATAAAGTAGCCTAAGACACGGGAATAAGGGGATCATTTCCCAAATTTTGCCTAGGCAAGATATGCCCTATTTGCAAGATGGAACACCTGTTGATATGGTCTTCAATCCCTTAGGAGTACCCTCACGAATGAATGTGGGACAAATATTTGAAAGCTCGCTTCGGATTAGCAGGGATCCGCTAAAGAAACATTATAGAATAGCACCCTTTGATGAGAGATATGAGCAAGAGGCTTCAAGAAAACTTGTGTTTTCAGAATTATATGAAGCCAGTAAACAAACAAAAAATCCATGGGTATTTGAACCCGAGTACCCGGGAAAAAGTAGAATATTTGATGGAAGAACAGAGACCCTTCGAACAACCTTGTCCTAATAGGGAAGTCCTATATCTGAAAATTAATTCATCAAGTTGATGAGAAAATCTATGGACGTTCTATCGGGCCCTACTCACTTGTTACACAACAACCCGTTAGAGGAAGAGAAAAAGCCCCCATTGACTCCTTTAGAAGATAAAAATCCTCAAGCCAAAGCCAAAGCAAGCCACCCTCGCAAGAAATAAATGAATTCCAAAGATCTTGGGCAAATCCAAAGTCCCGTCCGCTCATCACAGAATATTTCTAGGTCCCAATATACCCAATGCCGCCAGATAGCAGCCAAGAAACACAAGCCGTAAAACACAATATAAGATTTGCCACACCTTCATAACTCCAAATACCCTGATTCGTTATAGTTCCTCCTGAAATACTCCAACCACCCCACGAATTGGTTATTCCTAAACGAGTCATGAAGGGAATGACGAACATACCTTGTCTCCACATTGGATCCGAGCAGGATCGAGGGATCAAAACCGCTTAATTCGTGATAAAGCCATCGAGCCACCAACCGTAAACTAGAGTCGTGTGCATTATATGCACCGAAAGCAATCGACCGGATCATTCAATACGACAAGATGAACACGATACCAAGGCAAACCCATGGAAATACCCCTTTAGCAAAGAAAAATAGACACGATGTCACTTTATTTTATCGCATTGGAAAAGACTATCCATATCCTATGTACCTAACCCCTCTAGGGGATTCTCGTGTCAGAAAGCGTGAATATTTATTTCATTCCATTAAAAATAAGAAGCCAATTCTGTTCGTAAGAAGAAAGAGAAGCAGATCTATTCTATACTCGATAAGTGCCAATATGCAATGGGTAGCTTGGCCTATTTGGAAAAAAAACGAAGAATAGATTCCTATCCCTCTTTGTTTATCATTCCAATCACCGATTCCTTTTTCTTTATTCAATCTGTCTTACCTTCCTTATAGATATAACCTTTCAATCTATGTATTATTTCAATCTACGTATTAATAGAATCTATAGTATTCATATAGAATAAGAAAAAAAATAAGACAATAAACTCATGGATTCTTTGTTTCCCTCCCATCCTTACGGTACCAGATTAACGTGTAGTTTTCTTACTTAAATGTAATAATATTAATCTCATATGCCCATTGGTGGTCCAAAAGTACCTTACCGGATTCCCTGAGATGAAGAAGCGACTTGGGTTGACTTATACAATGTTATGTATCGAGAAAGGACACTTTTTTAGGTCAAGAGATTCGCTAAGTAGATCACGAATCATATTACAGTCTCATGGTATATCTCAGTATAGAAGATGGAATTAGCGATATTTTTTGTTTATAAACTCCCAGCGGGTGGCTAATCTCAGGAATGGCGATTTTTGATACGATGCAAACGGTGACACGGATATATATACAATATGCCTCGGAATAGCTGCGTCCATGGCATCCTTCATTCTCGCTTGGAGGAGAACCCACCAAGCGTATAGCATTCCCTCACGCGAGGATTATGCTTCACCAACCTGCTAGTGCTTATTATCGGGCAAGGACACCAGAATTTTTACTAGAAGTGGAAGAATTACACAAAGTTCGCGAAATGATCACAAGGGTTTATGCACTAAGAACAGGCAAGCCTTTTTGGGTTGTATCCGAAGACATGGAAAGGGATGTTTTTATGTCACAGACGAAGCCAAAGCTTATGGACTTGTCGATATTGTAGGGGATGAAATGATTGACGACGAGCAATCGTGATCTTGATCCAAAGGTGGTTTTAGAAATGTTTAAGGATTGGTAGTGGCGATTTCTTGTAAATTTATTTCAAACCTAAATTCAGGTTTTCATGCGATTTAATAGAAAATAGAAATACTTAATGATGATCAATCATCAGGTTAAGATAGATCTAAACAAATACTATATTACTATATACATACGACATTCCAACGGTTAAACAAATTATTAGAAACGCAAGACACCAATAATAAAATGCTAGAAAATCGGCGCGCTTAAGGGATGTCCTCGTCGAGGAACATGTGCTAGGGTGTATGTGCGACTGCTCAGATCATGAGTTCAAACAAATAAGACAATTTTTGAAGTATCCATGATCGGTACCAATGAATAGGATAGAGAAGCTCTATCCTAGATTTCTATGGTAATATGGAATTTCTGGTTTCCTTTGGTGCAAATCCAATCATCTAAATTGGAAATAAGAAGCAATTCCCCCATTGGTAGAAAATGGTTATCCATTGCGGAGGAAATAGTAATAAAAGAAAAAGGCTTATGCTCCTTTATCTTAAAAGAACGGACTAACAGTGGTCAGCTACTTAGCCAACTTTCATAATTAAATGTCACATCTGTATGGATAACTCTTATTGTGTAAAGAGCTATTTACTTTATAATGGATAAGTAAATCCAAAGAATGTGAACTATACAAACTCACAATACTTTTTGATGAAATGAAAAAAAAGGGCTTCGATGTATAGAGAAGAACTCACAATTTAAAAGGGAACCATATAAACGGTCGAACCCACTGTTGCTTTTTAGTATAGTTAAAATTTGTTATTTTTATGTGAATAACTCAAGGGAATAGAATAAAAATCGTGGTTGGGAAGGTTACTGAGCAAAAGCCATTGGAATTAATATTTTATATATCGGAATAATTCGTTTTGTTATTAATGGGAAAAAGGATGGCTAAAAGAAGAGAAATCATTAGTTATTCATTAAGGTTAATTTGATTCAATGACCAGAGTTCCGCGAGGATATATAGCTCGGAGACGATTTAACAAAAATGCTCATTTGCCTCAAACTTTAGAGGGGCTCATTTAAGACTTAATCGAATGATTACTCAACAAGTAAGAAGAGCTTTTGTTTCCTCTCATCGAGATAGAGGCAGGAAAAAGAGGATTTTCGCTGCTTGTGGATCACTCGGATAAACGCAGCAACGCGGATATAAAAAGTATTCTTTAGTTATAGTAAATTAATACACAATCTGTACAAGAAGGAATTGATTCTTAATCGTAAAATGCTTGCACAAGTAGTCAGTATCAAATCCAAATAATCTTTACACGATTTCCAATAAAATAAAGATCATCAATTAAATGGATAAAAAGTAATATACAGGAATAATTAAAACCGAATTCCTGAGAGGGAACGGAGGGAAGATACAATAAATTAAGATTAAGTGGTAGTATTCAACGAGCATGTTGCAATAACTAATTAATCTTTTTCTTCTTCCCCATTGTTCTTTCTTATAACAAACACAAGAATCAAAACAGATTACTTTCTTTATATATAGGTCTGGCCCTTTCGAATAAAACATCAACAATCTACACTTAAGTTCCGATTGTTGTTTCTTAAATTCTGGTTGGAGTTTCTTAAGTTTCGATTGGAATTGAACTTTTGCGTTAATTGAGGAATATGTCTATTTTTTCTGGGTCTAGGACCAGTAATTATTGAAATTGACTGGGCTTGAAATTGCTTCTCATTCTCATAGTTACGAAATGGTAAGAAAGAAAAAATACGAGCCTGTTTTATAGCAAGAGTAATTAATCGTTGTTGTTTCAAGGTTAATCTATTTATTCGTCTCGATAATATTTTTCCTTGTTCACTAATAAATCGATTAATTAAACTCATGTTTCTATAATCAATTCGATCCCCCGGGCCAATCCGAGGACGCCTACGAAAAGGTTGTTTGGATTTACGAAAAGGTTGTTTGGATTTACGAAAAGTTTGCTTGGATTTACGAAAGGGTTGTTTAGATGTATACATGATTTATTCTTTATTTCAAAATTGGAAAAAAAATGGATTGAAAAACGATTCGACCCTTGACTTATCAAACATATTTGGAAAAAAAGTCTCCAATAACACACGGCCCAGAGCCGTCAGCACTAATTCCTGTATAGGGTCCTTATATACACACGTATATTGAATGTCAAGATCAACAGGAGGGTTAGAAACGACACTGACGTTCACACCTTTGTAAAAGCATTTTGGCTTCGTCCACGTGAGCACCATCCAAAAAAGATACATGAAACGGGCTTTAAACGGTACTCTTCGCGAAAAATCAGCTTAGAAACCAAACAAGCTTAGGAAACAAGCAACGGATTGAGCGCACTAGCGCGAAAGCCGTTGCGCGTTAGCACACGCAGCCGTTTTCTTGCTTGAGCGCACTAGCGCGAAAGAACAAGCTTAGGATTGAGCGCACTAGCGCGAAAGCCGTTGCGCGTTAGTACAATAACGCGCAGCCGTTTTCTTGCTCGTTGCGCTAACGCACTTAAGCGCATCCGTTTTCTTGCTTCAGATCTCTTTCTTTAGTTTTCTGCTTTATTCCTTTCTTAGAAAAAAGTAGCTTCCCTTATTAGTAGCGCTAGTATCTTTTCATAATGATGACTTTTTTTTCAGAGAACTTACTTCCTAGATTTTGAGAAGCTGAGGCATTGCTTACTGGGGACAATTGATCGAAACGAATAACAACTAGTCACGATTAGGGACAAAGCCCAGCTAGTATACGTAATGTGTTCAAGGCGCATTTCCTCCAACAACTAGACTAAATAATAAGGGCGGAAGGATTGACTTAAACGTTGTTGCATGAGCGGCTTCTAAATGAGTGGTTGATGATTCACTTTCTGATTATTACCCGCCAGCTATTGAAGCGGCAGTGTGACGTCCGCCCATCATGGAATGGGTGCCACCTAACTATGATTCGGTGAAGGTTCAACCTTCCTTCCACAGATATAGTTATAGTAGTTCCACTCGATGTGGATCGCGCCCATGCTTGCTCGGCTCCAGGATCGAGGCTCCTCAACCTATTTTCAATAAGTCATCTGGTCTATGTTGTTGGAGTTCCGCATGACGCCTTAATCCCACCTCTCGTGTCTAAGGAATAGCCTTTTCTTCTTCGTGGGAACATGTAAGATTAGCAATGGAAATTTAGCTATAGAAAAGTATTGTATAAGATAACTAGCTTGACAACAGGAATTATCTAACTTACTTGTAGATATGAACTTCTGAAGGAGGAGATGATCTTAAGATAGTTTTCCGTTAATGGGGAGAGAGAAAAGAGTCCTCGCTTTCATAATCGGTAATCGAGTCCAGGCTTCCTACACCCATATTTTACGACAACCTATGAACCGACTAACTCAACAACCGGTGGCCTTAGATAAACTGTCCTAACTTATCCAATAAGTCCTAATAAATGGCCATGATGAAATACTCTTCCTTTCCTGCGGCACTCGCTTGAAGGAAAGCTAACTCGAAAGTCGACTAATGCTGATAGGAAGTACTTTCAAAGTTCTCGTTAGTCCTTTCATTGAAGCTAGTGACATCATCCGACTCTAGAAATTCATTTCTCTCTTCTTTTTCTTTCATTTATCTCTTTCCTATCTATACTGTGTCTTACCCCAAAAGATAGTGAGTTAAGCAAGCATGTGGGAAGTAAGCGAGCAGGGTGGGGCGGCTTGTAGCCTCTCCTCAATATCTATATCGGAGTCAAGATCCGCTTTTGTTTGAGTTTATTTGTTAGCTTACGCCCTTTTAGCTAGTTCGACGTGTTTTCATTAGTCCTTCAAGCAAGTGAGCCATCGCGGTAGGTCTTTTAGCCTTTAAGTAGTAGTCCTGCTCGAAAGATAGTTATCATAGTGAAGTGAGTTATTACGGTGAGTCTAGTTTCTTGAAGGCCAGCAAATACCAAGAAAGGAAGTTATGGTGTGGAAGTCTTCTAGTCTGTCTTCCCCTTCAAGCTCTCGAGTACACTAGGGGAGAGGTATCGAAAGTCAAAGTCTAAATAAAAGTGAAAGTCAGAAGTATAAGTAGTAGGCTATCGATTAAGTTTTATCTAATAACAAAGTAATAGCACCTTCTTGACTGTACTTTAGCTATAGTACTTTTCTTAGTTTGTATTAACTATTCTCCTTGAGCTGCGATACACGGTAATCTCTCTCATCACTATACGATGTTTGAGATTCGAATGATGCAAAAAAGGTATATTATTTATGGGAATAAGGTTAGTGGTTAACTAAAAATCAAATTGGTTTGATAAGTTATATTCGAAGGTAGTCCTGCAAGTGATATTGAGTCGTTTCAAAGAGTAAGCCAATCGCTGTAGTAAAGAAATTCGACCAATTCTCACAGGCAGGAGACTTTCGATAAGGTCAGCGACCCCAAAGCCGATAAGACCCTAAGATGCGACAACAACCCACTTATCTTTCAAAGAAGCCCGGATTACCTTGCAAACGACGCCCTTCAACTAAACGCTATTTAGCCCGACTCCTTCTCCTTTGTCCTAAGAGCGGATGAAATAGCATCTGTAAAAGCTATGGTGATTCGATCAAAGAATCGTGCTACTTCCATGAAAAGCCGGTCTTTTGTCATCCATGCCATTTCTTCTTGAATAATCTTGTATTATGCTTGCTCTGCTTCTTGCTCGTCTGTATAAGATATCCAACTAAGGGCTATTCCCATTTCATGGGGATCTGTCACATTTTGCGGCCCGTATAGGCATATATTATGGCAACATAATTATGCCAAGTCGGATCCGCTGAATAAAATCCTCATTTACAGCTGTACCTCTAACTATTATGAGATAAGCTTTTGAGCTAGACTCATACGATTAGTTAGAGAGGGGTGGGTAATTGAATCCAATCCTGTGGGTGATACTGACTATCGGCGGGAAGAAGCTTAGTCAAAGTACGATACTAGTAGAACTGTGTCTTGATCTAAAAAAAAGTAACATAGTATTACACAACATACTAACCACTCAGACACAATCAGAGGGCATCCATTTAATGACTAAGTCAAAGACAGGGATCAAGGCGGCCGGAACGTAAAACAGGCTATCCCCTTTCATGGGGCAGCCAATCCCGTAGATCTGATCTCGACCGTCACTCTGGCAATGCCCTTTTCTCGTTGAAAATCATCAACAATCGTTAAACCTCAAACCCTGAGGTAATCAATGGCATGAAGGAGCCTAGCCGCCTCTTTGACTCCGGAATTCCCTTCGCTTCGAACCTCCTCTCTGTCCTTTTCCTTTTCGTCGAAAAGAACCCCTTGATTCACTTCTTCGAGGATCGGATGCTCAAGAATAGGTTTAAACGAGCAAGAGGCATGGTACGAGAGTCCAATGCCACATGCACAAATGCGAAATGGCTAGCAGCCCATTCCTAAGCAAGGGCCCTTCTCTATGCTCGGATGCTTCCTGCTTTCAGGATTGGATGCTCTTAACTTAGGGTGCTAGCTTCCCCCACGATGCCAAACTGCTCCCTCTGAAAAACCAAGCCCTTCTAAGCGGACAATGTATTATTTGAACTGTAAAAACCTATTCTTGCGGCACCTTCTGCTTTTGGAAATGGGCAATCAGTCCTAGATTCAATAGCGAGGCGGCGGATGAAGTCTCTTTGCGGTGGATGCCTGTGAGGGAGCAGCTAAAGCAATCGACATCGGTTAATCAATAGTAGTGATACCCACATCCCTGCCCCTTACATTTACTATGCTTTATGCCAAGGAAGTGAGAGCACCTGGAAGAGCAGATAGGTTCTTTGTGAAAGAAGGGCTTGTGCACGAATCGCCTCTTGCAAGAATAAGGGCTTTTCTTTGCTCTTCTTTCCTGGATTCCTTCTCATCGAGAGATGCGGCATTTGTGGTTCAGATGCCATAAGTAGACTGTCGTGCAAAGGCCTCTTCAACTGTCTCAAATAGGGAACCGCGGGATTCAGATAGATGCCAATGAATCCACAGCAAGTCTTTTCGCCTTATCCGCAAAGAAGAAGCATCGAATCCCTTTGAAGGGACCTAGAAGAGAAGATCGGACATGAAACTGAAGCAAGATTATTAGATACCTAAGCATAAATAAGTGCTGGTCGAGAATTGCCTTTTTCAAAAAAAAAGCCCTACTTCCGAGCAATGACAGCCGCCAGAGGGATAATTGCCACGCTAGGAGAAAAGGTATATAACTTCTCAGAAGGCAAAGAAAGGCCTTACGTTTAGATTCATTTCCTTTATTGCCTAGGGCTTGGCTTATCGTAATCGATAGGATAATTCCTTGGGCTTGGTTACTCGCTCCCTACAAAATAAAGAGCGTCGATCTGCGTTCGTTCTCGATTCTCGATCCCCTTACTTTGTCGACATGAAGCCAATACCAATTGTCAAGAGCCTCGCCATCTAAGGTCTGTCTTCCCTACCAGATCAGGTTTTCCTAGATGAGTAATCTTCTTCATCAGGCTTCCTTCTACTTTTCGAAGCGGTAGCGATCGAACGAAGTTCTTCCCTAAAAACCAATGAGATATGGTTTCATTCCACCACCCCTAACATAGATAGCACTTGGGTCAAAGGGCTGAACCGGAACCTTTTCTTGCTTTCGAGCCCTTCCATCTCATTTCGCATTTGTTGTGCCTTTTTGGTGAAGGCTGCCCTCTGATGACCTCTTATCCATACCATACCGCCGATTGAGCAGATGTTCAAACTCAAGATTGGATAATAGAAAAGGAATCGATCGAAAGAATTTGTGCTTGGCGTCGACTCTGAAGCCTCTTTTGGAAAGGAACCCGACACATCAATAACTCGATTGAACTATGCGGCTAGCTATATGCTTCACACATTCCATTCTATGTTAAACTAGTCCCGAAAATGCCGTTGACTTTCCTTTTGCTCTCGCATGATACGGGATCTCTACTCCTCGAAAGGGTACTCTCCTTTACTTGCGAGTACATAATAGATTGGGCTTGGCTTAATACTTCCTTGCTAATTTGTCATTCTGATCGCTACTCCATGAGAGAAGGTGGAGTGCGAACTCATCCCCTTTCTTTGATCCCTGATTCCATTCTATTCCTCGAAGTGCGGGGCGTTTTTAGATAGCGTTATGCTCGTGCCTCTTTGCTTAAGAAAGGGGTTTTTTGCTCCGTCTTCTTTTATCTTGGCATGTTTCTTCTACTTGAACAGACCCACTTTTAGAGTTGGCTTCACACTCACACCTTCAAAGAAAGATCGGAAAATGGCCTCTGAGTGAGTCAATGTGATCGCTACTAAAGATAGAGTTTCCGTGGATGTTCTTTCTTTTCGATTGGTCTTTCCGAGTGCTTCACCTCGTAAACTCGGGCCTTCATCCGTAGGGCAAGAATCGGTTTCACTGCTGGTCTATAAATCAGACCAGGGAGAATGTAATTCCATTCCCTCAACATTGGCAAAATTGGAAGGTCAAGCAAATTGAGAGAATTTGAGCGCTTTAACTTAGCTATGTTGGCACGCCAGGGCAGCGGTTGATCAAACAACCTAAGCCTTTTGTGCGCAGATATGAAAGGTTTTCCCTTGATGGAGGCTAGAAAGGGCTCTTTTGCTTTTTTACTTTGAGAAAGGCATAATATGGAATATATGAGATGGATTCGTAGGTGATAGCTAAATTTAGTTCTATTCTAGGTCAAGGGGTTAAGGACCTTTTTGAGGAAGAGACTTTTGATCCCTTAAATAAGAAGAAGAACCGAAGGTGAAAATAAAAGCAAAGACCATCTGTGTATCCTCGATAATTAGAAGTATGGCTCGGGCCGGTCTTATTCAATTAAACCGAGAAGGGCAGGGGGGAAGGTAGGCTTCCTCAAAAGTCATTTGATCTAGAAGAGACCAAGGAAAAGGCTTAGATAGATGAAGCGGAAGAAGGAACAAGGCTTGAAGGCGGATTAGCAAGGGAATGAATCTGATGAAGCAGTTCCTCCGCTAGAATAAGGGGGGCATGATCGCAGATTTGACCGAGCAGACCAGATGAGCGAGATTGATTGAAAGCGCTGTACCAAACAAGCTTAGGAAACAAGCAACGGATTGAGCGCACTAGCGCGAAAGCCGTTGCGCGTTAGCACACGCAGCCGTTTTCTTGCTTGAGCGCACTAGCGCGAAAGAACAAGCTTAGGATTGAGCGCACTAGCGCGAAAGCCGTTGCGCGTTAGTACAATAACGCGCAGCCGTTTTCTTGCTCGTTGCGCTAACGCACTTAAGCGCATCCGTTTTCTTGCTTGCGTACAAGATTTTTAGACTATAGTAAATCCTCTTCATAAGTTATTTCGTACAGGCTATTCAAGGTCTATTGGCTTTATTGCGTGGTACTTCGACCGCGAAGCCTCGCTTATGCACCGAGAAAGATCGTAGATAGGAAAGATCTGTTATGCACCAACGACGGCCCCTTCTCTTTACCTTTATCGTCTCATACCTCAGTCCATTGCTGGCTTGAATGCTGTCTCTCTTCTTCTTTGCTCGCGAGAGTGAATAAGAGGACGACCCACCGGGGGGAGGATGGAATGAGTCGGCAAGGGGATCAACCATCTTCTTTCAGTAAAGGCCCACACATTCTCCTTAATATTGGGATAAAAGGACTCTGAAGAAGGAAACTCTCTTCCCGTCTTGCGTGAATCGACCACCGCAAATCAAGTCGAAAGTGCTTATATGCTTAACACGCTTTTGTCTCAATGACAAAGCCGCTCGAACATTGTCTGATTTTTTGAAGAGACTCGATCTTATGTATCTACTTATTGTCTTTTTGCCTTTGCTCGGTAGTTCCGTAGCCGGTTTTTCGGACGCTTTCTAGGATCTGAAGGAACCGCTTATAATGACCACCACGTATGCGTTTCATTTTCTTCGATCTTATCTTTGATTGCTTTTTATGAAGTCGCAGAGCTAGTGCTTGCTATCTCGAGAATAGCTCCATGGATCTCATCGGAAATGTTTGATGCTTCTTGGGGCTTCTTTGGCGACCGTGAAGTCACCGGATGAATTGCCGAGTAGATAGATCAGATCCGGGCCAGCTGCGGTTGTTCCGCGGTAATCTGGACTCGACCGCTCCTACCCACCCTGGGGTATCATAGCATGTCGGGAATCGAGGGGACATATCGACGTAACAACTCCCGTCGGTTGGGGGCTCTGCCGCCGCCTTTCGATCGATACACGCTTGAGGAGGCCGATCACGAACGTGATGTGTGGGAGCGATCTGGGAAGGCAAGGCTAAGACGGCGCCTTGCATATGGGTAGCAAGAGGGCGCTTATGCCCCGACGGTGGGGCCTTATGGGGAAGGGCCCAGCCCAATAGGGACAAAGACACCCCACTTTAAGCGCATCTCAGTATCGATCGAATAACTCTATCTAAGCTAAGGGTGACGTCGGTGGAACCGTGAACCACGCGAGCTGGTTAGATGCGTGGGGCGAGGGCTCAGAGTACCCCCTTTTCTTGATCCAGCCTTTTCTTCGCTTCGGTAGTTAATCACCTAAAATCCAAGGGGCTGGCCTCGCACGCCATACCTATACCCATACAAAGTGCCGTGCAAAGCGGTGGACTCATTTTTGGATTAGGGAAGGGAAGAAGGGGCCTAAGCACGGCAGATGCCGTACACTTGAGTGGCAAAGGAAAGCGAGACCGCATTTCTTTTGCCAGGCCTGTTCTTACATAAGGTTCCCGCAGAAGATCAAGTTGGTGAGCCGTGTGATGGGAAACCTTCCCGCACGGTTCGGAGAGCAATCAAGACGAATGAGAGGTTCACCACCACATCATTGCAAGGAGCTCGCTCGATTCGCAGATTGGTCCGACTGTAATTCACTTTTGACTCCGTGTTCGATAGCCTGACCGTAGTGATGTTAATTGTGGTTACATTTGTAAGTAGCTTGGTTCATCTTTATTCTATTTCATATATGTCCGAGGATCCACATGGCCCTCGATTTATGTGTTATTTATCCATTTTTACTTTTTTCATGCTAATGTTGGTGACTGGAGATAACTTTCTTCAATTATTCCCGGGATGGGAGGGAGTAGGTCTTGCTTCATATTTGTTAATTCATTTCTGGTTTACACGACTTCAGCGGATAAAGCTGCTATAAAAGCTATGCTTGTCAATCGAGTAGGTGATTTTGGATTAGCTCTTGGGATTTTTGGTTGTTTTACTCTCTTTCAAACAAGAGACTTTTCAACCATTTTTGCTTGTGCTAGTGCTCCTAGAAATGAATGGATTTTTTGCAATATGAGATTGAATGCCATAACTCTGATTTGTATTTTACTTTTTATTGGTGCTGTTGGGAAATCCACGTATAGGATTGCATACTTGGTTACCCGATGCAATGGAGGGTCCCACTCCGATTCTGCTTTGATTCATGCAGCTACTATGGTCACTTCTTGGCGTTTTCATGATAGCAAGGTGCTCCTTTATTTGAATACTCACCTACGGCTTTGATTGTTATTACTTTTGCAGGAGCTATGACGTCATTCCTTGCGGCAACCACCGGAATATTACGTAAGCGATCTAAAGAGGGTCATAGCTTATTCAACTTGCAGTCAATTAGGCTATATGATCTTTGCTTGCGGCATCTCTAACTATTCGGTTAGCGTCTTTCACTTAATGAATCACGCGCTTTTCAAAGCATTACTCTTCCCGAGTGCGGGTTCGGTGATTCATGCCATGCTCGGATGAGCAAGATATGCGGAAGATGGGGGGGCTTGCCTCCTCCTTTCCTTTGACTTATGCCATGATGCTCATGGGCAGCTTATCTCTTATTGGATTTCCTTTTCTAACTGGATTTTATTCTAAAGATGTGATCTTAGAGCTCGCTTACACAAAGTATACCATCGGTGGGAACTTTGCTTTGGTTGGGAAGTGTCTCTGTCCTTTTCACTTCTTATTACTCCTTTCGTTTACTATTTCTAACATTTCTAGTACCAACTAATTCATTCGGCGAGACAGATTACGATGTCATGATGCGCCCATTCCTATGGCCATTCCTTTAATACTTTTGGCTCTCGGAGTCTCTTTGTAGGATACTTGGCCAAAGTGTGACCTGTTAGCCCATAAGTCAAGATCTTGGATTTAAGCGGTTGTTGCTCACCCGATACGATCGCACGAGGTCACAATTTACCCAACACGATCATCCGGGTGAACAAGAATTGGGGATCGGATGCGGGCGAAATTCCCGCCAATGGCTGAGATGTTCAGTCGACTCCTCCCCTTTGTGGGGGTCCGGACCTCTACGAGTGAGCAGAAAAGGGAGGAGGAAAGAGGCCCCGTGAACCGTCATAATAAGTGAACAAGTGTAAGCTTTGCTGCCCGACAAGATGGAGTAATCGACCACACCGAGGACAGCCCTGGCGAAGGGCGACAGAACGAGCGGAATCAATGTGTTCCAATTTCGGCCTTGCACCGACCATCCAACGGACCATGGACTAAACGGCCACCGCTCGAAAGGACTATGCTATGTCCAGGGGACCGCCGCCCTCCACAAGGTACATCTTGCGCCTATGGGCCGCTATAACTATCCAAGAAGACACTCGAAAAAGGAAGGATAAACAAACCTACCCGGTGGACTGCCGAGCTACAAGTCCTACGACACAGAGCGGGATTCTCTAAAAAGCCAAGGTCGTGGGTGGCCAAGAGGGCCCACTTGGAGACTTGGGATCTCAGCAGGAAATGTGAAGGTTGCTTAAAGCCTACGATAGGCGAAAGAGAATCAAAAAGTTTTGTTCGATCCGAGTAGGCTCAACATAGGAATACCCTAACCCCGGGAACCGGGCATATAAATCCGCTTAGGGCATTCACCCAAGCATACAGAGACAGATGGAATGAAAGAAAGAAAAGTAGCTCCGCAGCTCGCCCAGAAGAAGAAAGACCCGCCGCTAACGATTTGGAAATCCCTGGTGGGCCGGCCTCGAAAGACAAGTGTGTGTGGATTTCCACATCCTCGTCTTTACTTTAAAACACAACTCTTCTCTTTCTCGGTCAAATGACTTGCGATAGTCTACCTTGAGTAGGACCATAGGGATCTTATGTTTGTGGCGAAAGATAAGTGGTTCTGTCACAACCAAGAAAGTTTCTATGAGTGAGCGACCCTTGATAAACGCCGATTGATACGTGTCAATAAGTGGATGAGTGTTGTTAAAGACAATGTTTGTTCCTCTTCTTTGAAACGATTTTGATGAATCTCGAGATGATACTGATTGGCCTGAAATCCTCGACGGTGTTGGCATCTTTTTTCTTTGGGAGGAGAGTGATGGATGCCTGGGTTAGCCTCCAAACATAAAGGCCATTGCTATGAAAGAGCTGCAAGAGAGAAAGCGATATGCGGGTGGATGATGTCCCGAAGGCTTGGATTGCACTGATTCTAACAGAGGATGTTGAGATGCTCCCATTGCAACTCACCGATGGAGAAGAATCGAGAGCTCGGCTAGAGCTGGAGGAGGTGGTAGTACCAGTTCCCTCATCGGTACCGATGGCGGCTGGATCACTTCAAATTGGAGGGACTATTGGGCCAAATTCTACATCTTGTAAAAAAAGGTTTTCTTTTACGATATATCGGAGGTTTTTGTGTGCAGAGGCCGCCAGGTTGAAGTTGGATGTTGCTTTTGTAGTTCCCGGTGAAGGATGATGCTTGGGTCTATGATGCATTTTATTTGGATTTTGGCCGATAGTTTTCGATGAAGCCATTGTGATACTACTCTTGTGCGAGACCTGTTGGCTTCATCCAGAGGGAGATGTGTTCTATTTTGTTGGATCATAGGGAACAATGAGGATGGGTATGGGGAGATGGTCGTTTAGGGTTGATTGTCAAAAGGTTTTTTTCTTCCTGGTGGTGGTTTTTTGTTTCGTGAATAATAGGAAGAGGCCGCCAAGGCGCGGAGCGATGAGTATAGCCCATTAGGAGAACCCGTTAAGAAAGCCTGAGCGTAAATCCAAGCTTACGTAATTTATTCAATTACTTGAACTGCTTTTTCTTTCTTTGTTGAATTATTTATTTCTCTTTTGGTATGTTGGTTATCTAAA
Source organism: Rhipidocladum racemiflorum (assembly GCA_036346355.1). Lineage (NCBI taxonomy): Eukaryota > Viridiplantae > Streptophyta > Magnoliopsida > Poales > Poaceae > Rhipidocladum > Rhipidocladum racemiflorum. The sequence goes on along the minus strand of CM070592.1, from coordinate 2,049,625 downwards.
AGCATCCGTGACTTGTTTTAGTACTTTCGTCACAACTATGACATTGGCATGGGCCTTTGCTCAACTAGACTATCGAGCTCGATCATGGCAAACGAAGGAACTCAGACCGATCTAGACAACTTGAGGAGCAAGTTAGAGCTATGAAAGAATCCATGGATAAGATCCAAGCAGATCTAGCCGAACGGATGCAACAACAGAGTGAAGAGTTTCAAGCTCAAAAACAATTACAACAACAACAGTTTGAGAAGCAAGTAGTTGAGTCTATTTTTGAAATACAGAGAGAGGTTAGTGGCTTCAACCTCACACAAAGAGGGATAGAGGCAACACCTTTTGACGCCAAAAACTCCAATTTAGACTCAAACTCAGGGGCAATAGAACAATTTAGAATATGCGGTAGTGTTAGTAGTTTTTTACATCTATTAGGCATTTTTGCAAATACATAGAGGGGAGTGGCCTGTGTAACCAAGACAATACACCTCAACGTCATCTTATCGAACACATAAAGGGACTGGCCTCTTTCACTAAGACAACAATTATGGCCGTGTAGATGCAGATTCGATGTTTCACAAAACAAAGACAGAGGAGGTTGTAAGAGAGACCTTGTCGGCGAAGGAGAGGAACGTGTTGAGAAGAAGACACTGTCCGGAGAGGTGCAAAGGAGAGCTGCGAGAGGAAATGCAATTCAAAGGCAATCCTTTGTTGTTATCTGGTCCTTGATAGAAAGAGGACCTTATGAAGAGTCCCTCACCTACGGATCACTGAAATAGCCTAGCTTTCCAAGCCAAGTGACCTTACTTCATCAGTAGTGTAAGACCCACGGGAGAAGCTATAGCTTTGAGAGTTGCTGAATTAGTAGTTGTAGCTATGAGAAAGGAGTAGTGTTGGAGGAAGATTTAGGCTCACCAATTCAGTCAAGGGTAATTTAGTAGATACCTCTCCATCCCTCTCTCCACACAACCAGCTTAATATGACCCAAAACAGTCATGTTCCCAATCTTACCCCACAACAAGCTTCTTGCTCAAACCCTGGATCTCGAAACTGACAAGCTCCATGACTCAGTCATCCTAGCATCAAGTAATCGTAGATACCGGTGTGAAAAACCTTCTATGTCGTCAACAACTAGGCCTATCATAATTAACCCAAGAACCTGCTTTGCAGCCAAGATCAAGAATGGAGTCATACCCAAACTTTAGGAGCCACAACCCACCATTTTCCCTTCCTTGCTTATGGTTTGCTTGTCCTCGGAATGGTATCTCCTTGAACAAGGTAGTCGTGTCACATATATTCCGTTAATGGGATGGATTTTACGCTTTCGGATGGTGTGATTTCAACGTTGAGTACCTACTAAGAGTTAGTTCTCGATGGGCAATAAATCATATTGATGAAAAATCACCAAGGAGCATGAAACAAAACACATAACTTACGCACTCCATTGTACTTAGAGCCAATAAACTACCAAGAATCCTCTGTCTCAACCACTTTCTTCTTGTCTTTACATCGATTTCAAAATATAGGAAGGGAAAGTAACGGAGAGCAAGCAAAAGAAAGAAATCTATCAACGACCGACTTAGGACTAGAATCTAGAAACATACCTAAGGGAAGAAAGCATATTTTAGGTTTACTCCTTCCATGTCTAGTAGGAGTGCGTGCTTCTTATTGCCTTTTGAGCAGAGTTGTATACATTCCTCACTCAGTCTAATTAATTATCTTTCTCCCTACCCAAATACCAAGGGAGGTTTATGAGTCGTATCCTCCTTACGAGATAGCGGAAGTAGCATTAGCAGGAAAAGTAAGCTCCTTTTCAAGCCTTCTCTTCGTAACCTTTGATTAGTTCCTTAGATGCCCTTAGCAAGAATGATGCAGGAGCAAGAAAGTCCGGCCATTTTTGTTTAAGCCAGTTCAAGAATCTAGCTAATAAAATAGCACAGTATCAAATTCAATCCATAAGTCATGCTGGTCAATCAATGACAATGATAAGCTCTATAAAAAAAATGAGTCTATTGCTCTTCGACACGTTTTATATCTACTTCAGTCATGCTTTATTGGAGTTATCTGACGCCAAGGAGGAAGGAATAGAGATTAGGATCCTAGCCTTGTTCCGTTTGAAGTTCCTAAGAGAGGTTACAAAAGAAAGGGATGCTCAAACCAAGGATTTAGAGTCTTATTAGTGCATCAATCTACAGAAAGGTAGGGAGGCATTCCTGTGTGAAAATGGAGTGTAAAGCATATTCTAGATATTTCACTTCGAATTTGTTCCTCTTAAAAGAGTAAAGTCCGCAGGGTTCCCTAAATTCCCCTTGAATCAAGCAAGAAAACTACTGCGCGTGCTAACGCGCAACGAGCAAGAAAACGGCTGCGCGTTATTGTACTAACGCGCAACGGCTTTCGCGCTAGTGCGCTCAATCCGTTGCTTGTTCTTTATAGCTAGCTCAATCCTAAGCTTGTTCTTTCGCGCTAGTGCGCTCAAGCAAGAAAACGGCTGCGTGTGCTAACGCGCAACGGCTTTCGCGCTAGTGCGCTCAATCCGTTGCTTGTTTCCTAAGCTTGTTCAGTAGTACTAAGGCCAGAGAGTTGGAATTGCTTTATATAAGCAAGTGTAGCGAAGTCACCTCCATTCTCGATTTCTATTGCGACAGAGGGAGGTAATATCATAATCGAGAAAAAATCACGATTAGACTCAGTCCGGATAAAAGAATCCAATCCGAAGTTAGTCTTGGGATAAAGGCTTCTTTCCTTTGCTGAATCAGGAATAGCCGACTCCAGGTAAATGCTTTTCCCAGCTCAAAGGCGATGACTAGTAGATCCGGGGGTACCTAGAAAGCGAACAAATGTTCCCATGGTCATGATTGTTGACTAAACTGCCCTTTCTCTGATTCCCCTTGCCGACTTTGAACGAACTCATGCTTGAATGAGAACAAGCGATTTGCGACTTTGGTCCATGAATTCTAAGATCATGAACAGCGGATATTGCGACATATGAGAGAATCTCTTTAACAACCGATTATGCGACATCTCTCTTAGCTTATAGAAAGAGCGGAAATACTACAACCGATATTGCGACATCTAATCCAAACAGCGTATCAGCGACAACCCTATTCTTTCTTTCTTTCCTTCCTTTTTAGGAAGGGGTCAGATTTCTCCTTCTGGTAGCAAGAGTAACAATACAGTTTTTAATGCTACATCAACAGGTATAGTAAGCTAAATCGTACGTTTTAGTGGTAGTTCCAAGTGATCCGGATTTCCTTTGTTGCACTATTTGGATAATGGATTTCCTTTGTTTTTTTGGAAGTGTCAGTCTCAAGCAAGTCCAAGGCAAGTAGAAGAATCTTTCTAAGAATCCTCTTTTTTAGTAGGGCTATGCTATATCGATTTTTTTCTTCCTTGGTGAGGCTTTCTCTGCAGACAAAGAAAGCAAAAGTGAAAAAGCCTGCCCTTCCAGCGTCAGTTTCTGAGTAATAATAAAGACGATGTCAAACCAGTTATCAAACTTGATAAAGGAGGATAGTTACAATAGAAAAGATCCCCTAGTCTATCTAGAAAATCTCCCCTTGAGCGAATTGCAGTGAAAAGGGAAGCAAGCCCAATTGCAATCCTAAGGTAAAACCCAGAAGTTGCAGTGCCAGTTTCTAGCAATACAGTATCAGTGAGCTTTCTCCTTCCCCGGGGAAGGATTTCTAGTTTATCTTGGGAGTGTTCTTCCAGCTTGTCCTCTTCCCTACGGTTTTCTTGCAGTCTCTGGGAGGACTAAGGAAAGATCCTAGTACTCCGGGTAGGGCTCTAGAGAAGATTCCCTGAAAGAGCTAAGATAACTAAATTGATTTACGCTTTCCTCTTTCTTTTTTTTCATATATCTATAGAATTGGAACGATTTCCTTGCCAGTGATCAAACCTGAGTCTTTGAAGGCAGTGATAAAGCTACTCTGAATATCGAGCTAGCAGGGGGTCTATCCATCACCGGCCGGTCAGGTTCGGTTTGTTCTTATCGATCCATTTCATCGAGATTGTGTGGGTGTTCAGTCTACCGTTCATGTTCACGTTCTCAAAATCAGGCTTTCCTTGGAAAAACCAAGGACAACCCCTATCTCAGTCTCCTTTCTCTAAAAGGGAGCAGAGCAACAAAAGATGGAGTTACCCTACGATGAGATTGAGTTCAACGGATATGAAGGAAAGAAATATGCTATTTGCTGCTATTCCATCTATTTGTGCATCAAGTCCGAAGAAGATCTCAATCTATAATGAAGAAATGATAGTAGCTCGTTGTTTTATAGGCTTTCTCATATTCAGTCGGAAGAGTTTAGGTAAGACTTTCAAAGAAACTCTCGACGGGAGAATCGAGTCTATTCAGGAAGAATTGCAGCAATTCTTCAATCCTAACGAAGTAATTCCGGAGGAATCCAATGAACAACAACGATTACTTAGGATCAGCTTGCGAATTTGCAGCACCGTAGTAGAATCATTACCAACGTACGCCAGGCGCCTAAGTGCGAAAAGACGGTGCAAGCTTTGTTATGCCGAAACCTAAATGTAAAGTCAAGAACACTTCTAAATGCCACTTCTTCCGCGCATCCGTCTTCAGGACGATATAGTCACAGGTTTTCACTTTTCAAAGTGAGTGAAAGATTTGTATCCGGTCTACGCTCAAAGCTTCTACCGTAGAAAAATGCGAGAGGCCTTCGCACCCATAGACCTAATTCGAGAAGGCTTGATAGTCCTAAGAAAGGTGAGGCGGGGGTTCTATTTTGGAAGAATAAGAAAGGTGAGGGGTTAGGTAGCGCCAGGGGTGTGATATCCCTAGGGGCGCCGCTGAGTCTTTTTCTTTCAATAGAGTTTCCTTGGAAAAACCAAGGCCGCTTGAGATCAGTCTCCTTTTTCTTTTCGGGAGCAGAGCAACAAAAGATGGGAAATTCCAATGATTCTTCGTTCATTAGAATGTCGATTCCTCACAATCGCTCTTTGTGATCTTTGCGGAACCATGGCAATTAGGATCTCAAGACGCAAAGAACACCTATGATGCAAGGAATCATTGACTTACATCACGATATCTTTTTCTTCCTAATTCTTATTTTGGTTTTCGTATCACGGATGTTGGTTCGCGCTTTATGGCATTTCAACGAGCAAACTAATCCAATCCCGCAAAGGATTGTTCATGGAACTACTATCGAAATTATTCGGACCATATTTCCAAGTGTCATTCTTTTGTTCATTGCTATACCAACGTTTGCTCTGTTATAATCAATGGAAGGGGTATTATTATATCAAGCCATTACTATCAAAGCTATTTGACATAAATGGTATCGGAGTGCGCCTTAACGAGGGTGATTTAAGTGCAACGAAATGTACCGTGGTTCGCGAAGCATCCGCTTACCGTCATCTCCCATTCCCGTCGTCGAGAGACTAAAAGAACTATAGCATGCCGTAAACGGGAGTTGAGGTGGTTAGACCTATACCCGAAATGCTCCCAAAGATAGGAGCCTATGGTTCCATTCTTTTTTTTGATGGAGGGACACATTCGTCTTCTCGGTGTTGTTGAGCGATATAATATAAATAGATGCTAATCCTGCATTTTCCGATAACGGGCTTGATGAGTGAATCTATCGGCACCACAAAGATGGCATACAACTTTGGACCTAAGGGCCGCCCGTTACCTTTCGAATGGGGATCCCCGCTGGCAACAACCACGGTAGTAGTTATGAACTATCGGGCCAAGAGAGGACAACCTGTTGTTCCTGCTCCTCCTTCTTCGCTTCGGGGACGGAGGTCCTACGGTAGGTAAGAGCACGCACAAGCACTTGACCGAAGGGGACCAGCGCTTCTACTCCTCCACCGAGGAGCCGTTCTTGCGAGAAGCAAGGGATGTTGTGAACGGTGGGAGGTCAAAGAAAGAGAATTGACCTCTGAATACAGTGATCCTATGATCTAGATAGACTCCGTCCTTTTATTTTTAGATAAGGGTGACTCAAGAAATTGGGGTGGGACCTCCGGCATAATGCAAAGCCGAACGTGGGAATTCGAGGTCTCATGAACGAAGTTTTTTCGTGGACAAACATACTTTCCGGTCAGGCCTATGGATCCTTTTAGATCTACGGGCGGCCGCTCACATGAGCATAGGGAATCTATACTCGAGTCTTCGACTTGGCCCTGACAGGATAGGTGAGGAATCACTCTTGATCTGATCTATTGGGGCCTACAACTTCGCCAAAGCCGACTAGCATCCCTTTCCACTGCGCATTTTTCGAACAAAGAAGACTACTAAAGGATCGAATTCGCTTTCCGTGGTGAACTGGCCGTCCCATACCTTCATTTTTTCTCATGTGTGTTGAACATTGTCTTCCTCGGTTCGGCTTCACCGATGTAGGTAGGGTTTGGGCGAGAAAGGGTCCCCTCTTGCCTATTAGTAAGCGGGCCTTCGATTCCACCGGGTCTTACGGTCTCATAGAGGGAGAACTACCTAACTAAAGAAGAATAGTGCTCTTTATAAATAAGAGTAGGCGTGGAGAGCTTTTTATGGGAAACTTGCAAGTAAAGTTTGGGGAGGCGGGCGTCGACCCAACCTTATGAGTATTCGGACTATAACAGTTCCGATGAATACCACTCACTTTTGACAGCTTATACGATTCCGTAAGATGATCCGCACTGGGTCAATCACGTTTATTAGAAGTTGACAATAGAGTGGTTGTACCAGCCAAAACTCATCTACGTATGATTGTAACACCCGTGATGTACCTCATAGTTGGGCTGTACCTTCCTCAGTGTCAAATGTGATGTCAGACACAGTCGTTCAAATCTTACCTCCATCTCGGTACAACGAGAAGGAGTTTACTATGGTCGCAAAGTTGAGATTCGTGGAACTAATCATGCCTTTACGCCTATCGTCAGAGAAGCGGTGACTTTGAAAGATTATGCGGATTGGGTATCCAATCAATTAATCCTCCAAACCAACTAAACCGGGAAGCTGAAGCGGAAATGCAATTCTCGGGTGAGGGAAGGGGAAGCTCCAGGAAGGCTTCGCCGCTCGCTCAAAAAGCTCTAACGCTCGCTTACGAGTGGAGTGCATAAGCCCTTATTGAAGTAGGGCGAGGCCTTACTACACGAGCTCGTAAGTCAAGCACGGAACGAGCCTTGTCTACTTAAGCTTCGCTTCATCATCTTGCTTGCTTCAGCGAAGCTTAACGCACTATAACATAGGCATGCATGATGGTATGGTAGGAAGACTCCTTTTAAGGCCGACCACTACATAGGAGCGATAGGAAGCCAAGCCGTCAAAAGGAAAGGCGAGCAGCCCTTATTGCAATAGCAAACGGCCTACTTATAGCCCTTTTCCCATATTATACCGCCTACGCTTGAATGATAAAGCTTAGGAGAGGTGAGAGAAAGGGTGGACAGAATACGCCACGGTTGCTACGTCCCTTCCGAGAAGACTTACAAAGGCGCGTGCGTTATTAATGTAAGTTGTTTGTGTTTTGATTGTCTCCTTTGTTCAAGCTTTCTCCTTTCTTTGATCTTATTAGTTCGGCTATAGATCGGGCTTGTCTCCACCGCCTATAGTTGATGCATGAAAGTGAGACCCCAAAGCTCCAATTGCTCAAGTGCGCGATCTAACTTGGTAATCTTTTTTCATAGAATTTTTCGTCTGGTAGTTGCAATGGCACTTTTACGTGTTTATTTTTCCTCGCCTCTTAGGCGGCCTAGTCGCTAGTCATTCTCAACCAAGGCCCCTAGGTCTCGTGAAAGGTAGACTTGATCTTGGTTTTCGTGGTTTCAGATTCGTGCGGAAGTTCCGTTTATGTCCTAATGTCGAGTTTGAGGAAGTAGTGCGAGCGAGCTTCTAATTGGAACGAGTAAAGAATTTTCATAGTTATAGCATTAACTCGTAAGTCAAGATATCCGTGTGTGGATGGAAGAAGTGCAAACATCTTAACCTAGCTCCGAGCTCTTGACCCTTCAAGAAAGCTATGAAAGGCAGCTTAGGCAAAAGCCACTCTAACACCATCGAGATCGAGTAAAACCAATAGGAAAGCAGCGACCTTGATGAGAATGGCAAGGAGGAGACTAGTCATAATAAGAAGATGCACGAGCTGTGACCGGACGATAGGGATTTTGAAAAGCTAGAGCTAGAAGAAGGTTTGAAAAGGAACATACTTTGATTGAGAGATTTTGGATAAGAGTTCATAAAAGGCGTTAGCGATTTCAAGGTCGAGGAAGGGAAAGGAAGAAGTCCCATAGAGGTATTGGTTCGAGTCCAATTCATGATTTCAGTTCGAAGGACTTCATTCAATCGAAGTTTAGGATGGAGCTATCACTAATAGACAGATGGGATTGTTTGCAACAAAGTGTCTATATAGCAAGGGCTCTTGAAACTATATCCTATAGAATAGGGACTCGACCAAAGGCTCAAATTAAAGAGAAACTTTCTCGGTCGAAGAATTCGAATCTCACTTTAAGACGATTGTTAGCCGTCTCGGTAAGGGTAGTGAGCAAGTTTAGGTTTAGGAATAGGAATGATTCTTAGGAAGCGAAGCAACCTCTTCTCTTTGTGTGAGTGCGTGCGCACATGTCCTGCTCGTTCGGATCCGTGGTGGTTTGCTAAGATGCCGGTGTGCTCTGCTTTCTTGTTTTGTTCTCGAGCTGTTCGAGTTTTGGATTGGGCCAATGGTGTTTTTGGTGCAAGTTCTCGTCTTCCGCTGTGTTAAACAAGACGGCTTGATTTCGCTTTGCAGCTTCGTTCTCTTCTCTCTGCCGGATTTTCGGTCGTGTTCTTGAGTCGCACGAGCGCTGCTAGTCGGACATATTCGGGTGAGATGAGATGCACCGCTGGTGGCTCGCAAGCGCGACTCAAAAAGTATGATTTCCTTCGAAATGCTTAGTTTGCATGGTTTGAATTTCGAAGTGTTGGTCCGCGATCCGAGGGCCTCTTAGCCATGCATCTTCACGGGTTTCGCTTGGTTGGATCTCGTTTAATACGCTGTGAAAGATCCAAAGACAACCCGGTTTCCCCATTCCTCGCTTTTAGTCCGTGCATCGCTACCTACTTGATTTTTTGCCTCGAGTGTTTCTTCGATTTGGCTCTGTATTTTGGTGTTACTACACGCGGCGTACTTTTTGTGCGTTGCACTAATCATTCGCTCGTGTGCTTACGTAATAAGCATGGCGATCGACTTGGTTTGATCCGTTTTGCTCGCCTAGTGGTGAAAGTACTAGCGCCGAGGAGACGAGATCGATCACCCGCCGTTGATGTCTGGTTTCGTTGATCTTTCAAAAAGTCCCATTGCTTGTGCTATCTGGTCTCGTTCGTGCTCGATGGTGCCTATGGACATGCGCGATGATTCTTACGCCGATCGTGCCTGGATCATCTTGCCGCGCCAAAATTATTTAGCGTTGGACTTCTCTTGTTCTTGAAAGCGAAACCAAAAGTATGTGTGTTCAAAACGAAAAGAAGCAAATGAAACAAGGCTTGCTCTCTTTTTCCAAAAAGTCCTCGTTTCGCGCTTGTGCGGCGGTCGTGCTCTCTCTTTTCTTGGCCATTCTTTTCCTCGTCGCTTGATCTCTCCACGTTGATGTGAGTCTCTTCCCTGTGTTGGGCGGTGCAGGTTCAAATCGTGCTTCGTTGTTGGAGTCTGAAACTTTCTCTGCAGAAGAAACTTTTTTCAAAAAATCGCTTTTTCTCGCGCCGCTTGCTTTTGCCGTAGGGTCTCTGCGCCCCTCTTGACTGGCTGCATGCACGCACCGCCAAACGCTCTGTGTGGTTTGGTTCTTGTCGCTCGTTCTGCAGGTTTAGACGGGCGAGTTGCATCCACTTGTTTCTCGCCGATGCATCCTATTGGGCAAGCTTAATCTGCCAATAAGTTCTGGTTGGTAGTGTAGGATTGGTAGGTTTGGGGAGCTTACTTAATGGGAAACTTGCCATTGAAGTTACGTAATAATTGGGAAGAAAAATGCTTCAGTATAGGGCGGCTATTCGGAGTTCCCATCAGCTTAAACTACTATCTGTTTGGTTTCGAGACAAATGAGACTTTGTTGAATTGAGGCTATCAATTCAGCTGTATTAAATGCGATCTCCGGAATAAGCTCGCTCCATCCTTCCGTGGGTAAACTTACTTTTTTAAAAACTTAGGAATAGTTTGAATATCTATTGAAGGGCCAGTGGATTTTCGAGAATTTATTGAATTCTTTTTAATACATAATGGGACCCTCTTTCAAAACATGGGACTTCAGTCACCTTCGAACGGATATTTTTAGATTCTTTTGTTTTTTAAAAAAGTAGGCAGAATTCAAAAAACCTGTGTTTCAATAGAAAACTCCCTAAAAGCCAACCTCAGCTTCGCTCCGCAGTCTGCTTTAGGTGAGATTCCCACTTATTCTTGTAAGATAACTAAAGCTCTTCTCATACTTATGTGAAAAAGTGGCTTCCTCCCTAGCTGTGGGCATGAAAGGTACGAAAGCACTTCTCTGAGAGTGAGACTTTTGAAGGCAAAGAAAAAGAAGATAAAGACTTTTTAGGCTTAGCCCTAGAGCTAGATCATAGAGGGCAAGTCCTCTTATAGTAGTAGTCAAAAAGGCATAGTCGACTTAGAGTGGTAAGCTTATTCTCTGCTTTCAATAGAAAGAGTAGTATGCCTTGAGCCTTAAACTCTTCCTTATAGTCATGTCTACCTCGTCATTCTTTTGAAGTGAAGCAGAAGCAGATGGCTTCCTAAGAAGCTCAAATCATTAGGCCCTTTCCATCTGCCCCGTATAAAGCACTTGAGGAAGAAGACTGCTTTTACCGAAGAAGGCGCACCGGTTGATGCCAAGAAGTAGGCTGGCTTGTTGGTTGAGTTCCGCATAAGGCAGGGGAAGAGAAGGAGCGGTGAAGTAAGTGAAAAGAGGGGGCCGGTAGAAGACTCATCCGTGGTGCCCAAGCCGTGAAGTCGGAATAAGCGCTGAAGTTGAAGCATCAGACCCACTAGTCGGCTAAGCCTTTGAAGGCCGAGGGTAGCCGGATTTTGGGATAGGATCCCCCCGGCCTGATAGGTTCAACTTGATGAATGACTGTCTCGAAAGTCCTGCACGAGTCGAAGACCTCATCCACCTAGGATGGTTGGCATCGGCTAGGTCCCAGGCAAGGCGTGAACTTTGTGTTTCCTACTAAGGTGCCATTGCAATCCGCGAGATGGTTGTCGGGAAGAAGTACAGACGAATATTCTAGTACTTGCTCTTATCTTAGTCCTCTAACGCCCACACCTGACTCAACAAGTTGATCTCATGATGGGTGAAACTGATAGGGAGAAAATGGAGAATGTTATGTTATGTAAGGAAATTGATGCTCTGCGGATTTTGAAGTTTAAAGAAAGTAATTCTACTAGTATTGTGCATAATTTAAAAGATAGTGTTTGAGTCAGGACTAACATATCTCATGATGAAAATGAGAGTTTATTTGTTTCTTCCCCTGCTTGTCTGAAGGAGAAGGAGGAGGAAGCTAATAATGAGTCTGATTTAGAGGGTTGGACCACAGGAAAATAAGGAGAAAATGAGAGGTATTTTTTGGAATATTAGAGGTTTAGGTCAACCCGGAAAAACACAATGCTTGATAGATATGATTAGAAACTACAAAATGGATTTTGTAGGTTTCCAAGAGACTAAGAAAGAAAATTTTAATGTTTCGTTTCTTAATTGTATCAGTGGCTCTAAGAATTTTGTTTGGCATTGGCTCCCAGCTAAAGCCACTGCAGGTGGTATTTTGGCTGGTTTCAATGTTGATATACTGGAGGTTATGAATGTTGATTTAAAGGCTTTCTCTATTCAGTGTTTACTTAAGCATAAAGAGAAGGATTTTGTTTGGAAATTAGTTATAGTTTACGGATCTCCGTATGAGGAGGGGAAACAAGCTTTTATTTCGGAGCTTCATGAAATTTTTATTAATGATGATAATACCCCGATTATGTTGGGAGGAGATTTCAATTTAGTTAGATCTGCTTCGGAGAAGAACAATGGAAGAGTAGAAGTTAAATGGTGTGAGAAGTTTAATTATTGGATAAATATGTGGGGCCTTATGGAGATGAAATTGTCTGGAAGACATTTTACTTGGTCTAATAATCAGGAAAATCCAATTATGTCAATGATCGATAGAGTATTTTGTAGCACCTCTTTTGATGAAAAGTTTCCGATGGGCTTTGTGTCCTCTCTTCCTAGGGTTGGAAGTGATCACACTCCTCTAATCTGGGATTCTGGATGCATTGTGCCTTTTACTAAACCTGTGTATAAATTTGAGAAATGGTGGCTGTTACATGATGATTTTGATAATATTATCAAAAAGGTTTGGACATCCCCGGTTAGAGGGGGAACTGCTATTGATATTTGGCAATACAAAATTAGAAAAATTAGGAAAGTTACTAAAGGGTGGAGTATAAATGTTGAGTCCGAGAATAAAAAAAGGAAGAAATTACTTCTTGAATGCTTTGATGAATTAGATATTCTTCTTGAATATAATCAGAGTAAACTAGAAGAGAGAAAAAGGATGTTAGATATGAAAGGAGAGTTGAAGGAAATATGGGCTATGGAGGAAACTAAATTGAGGAAAAGAGCTAGAGAGAGGGATATTAGAGAAGGTGATAGAAATACGAGATACTTCCATGCAGTGGCTAATCAAAGAAGAAGAAAAAATACTATTACTATCCTTGATCAGTCTGAAGGACCGGTTTATGATACTAATAATATGATTAAGATTTGTTGTGACTATTATAAAACTTTGTTTGGTTTTGAGGCCAAACCCAACATTAACCTAGGAGATAGTTTTTTCAACTTAGATGAGATTATCACTAATGATGAAAATTTTCTTCTGGAAGCGCCTTTTACGGAGGAAGAGTTGAAAAAAGCTGTGTTTGATTCTTATGCGGATGGTGCCCCCGGTCCGGATGGCATCCCTTTCTTCTTTTATCAAAGATACTGGACCATTATCAAAAGGGATTTAATGAATTTGTTTCGTGATCTGGAAAAGGATGAGCTTGACCTCTTTAGACTTAATTATGCCATGATCTCTTTGATCCCTAAAGAAAACAATGCTAGAAGCATAAGACAATATCGACCTATCAGTCTTTTGAACTGTAGCTATAAGATTGTTACTAAGGTTCTCACAAATAGGATTTGTGTCATTTGTAATAGAATTATCTCACAAAATCAGACTGCTTTCATCAAAAATAGATTTATCTTGGAAAGTGTGGTTACTGCTCATGAGGTTATTCATAAAATTCATAAAGACAAAGATAAAGGCCTTGTTTTTAAACTTGACTATGAGAAGGTTTATGACATGGTCAATTGGGATTTTTTATTAGATATCCTTTCTAAAAGAGGCTTTGGAGCGAAATGGCGTTCTTGGATTTTCTCTATCCTCAGTAGAGGTTCTGTTGGAATTAAAATAAACAATGTTGAGAGTGCTTTTTTCCATACAGGTAGGGGTTTGAGATAAGGTGATCCTATATCCCCAATTCTTTTCAACTTGGTGGCGGATGTCTTTGCTAGAATGTTAAACAAAGCTGCTGGCGCTGGTTTAATTAAAGGGCTTTGTGACAGTTTCTGCCCTGGCGGTATTATTAGTCTTCAATATGCGGATGACACCCTTTAGTTCATTAAAAATGAGGATAAGATTGTATTGCATCTTAAGTGGTTTTTAACCTGCTTTGAGCAAATGTCTGGGATGAGGATTAATTTTCATAAGAGTGAGTTAATAGCTATTGGGTGTGATGAATCTGAAACTAAAAGATATGCTAGTTACTTTTGTTGTAAAATTGGGTCCCTTCCCATTAAATATCTTGGCATTCCTCTCCATCATGATAAGATTAGAAGGGAGCATTTTCAACCTATTATTGATAAAATTTTGAAAAGGATTGCAGGTTGGAGGGGTAAACTTCTGTCTTACAGTGGTCGTTTAATTTAGATTAAATCTTGTCTTGCTAGTATTCCTATTTACCTCCTCTCTTTTTTCAAGTTCCCCAATGGGCTTTAGATCTCATCAACTCCCATATGGTGAATTGCCTTTGGAATAGTTTCGAGGGTCATAATAAACTTCACTTAGCTAATTGGCAGTTGGTTTGTATGGAGAAGATTTTTGGTGGTCTTGGGATCCCCAATCTAAAAGATTTGAATCTGTGTCTTTTGGCATCCTGGGTTAAGAGATTTTGTTCTAAAGAGTCCAGGCAATGGATAGACTTGATAAAATTTAAATATAAAACTGATAGACCGAATATTTTCCTCTGCGATTCGGCTCATGCTTCCAATTTTTGGAAGGGTGTTGTGTGGGCTATGCATGCCACTAAGTTTGGTTATAAATGGAAGGTTGGAAATGGTAATAAGATTAGATTTTGGGAAGACATTTGGTTCGGAGACTCTTGTTTAACTACTCAATTTTGGGATCTGTATGTTATTACTAATGAGAAAGGTTTAACGATTGCTGAGATTTGGGATGGCATTAATCTTAAATGCTTTTTTAGAAGGAATTTTTCAGAAAGTGATAATTAAATGGATGGAATTGAGGGAAATGGTAAAAAATATTAGTTTTGTGGACGAAGATGATGAATTGATTTTTCAATATAATAGCAATAGTGTTTACTCTGTCAAATCTCTTTATGCCATTATTAATTTTCGGGGGTTATGCCTGTATTTAGTCCCTCAATCTGGACTTTAATTGTTCCCCCTAAGATCCATCTTTTCCTTTGGCTCCTTTACAATAACAAGATCATGACTAAGGATAATTTGATAAAGAGAGGGATTGATAAAGGTGTTTTGTGTAGCTTTTGTAATGAAAGTGAGTTTGTTACTCATCTGTTTTTTTATTGCGTGGTTGCCAAGAATTCTTGGGAGATAGTCAATAATTTCTTTGGTTTGAATGTTGGTTTCAGCTTTGAATCTATCGCTCGTTTTTGGGTTAATAATAAGAAGAATGCTGTTTTGAACACCATTTGTGCAGCCATTATGTGGAGCTTATGGACATTGAGAAATAACATGATTTTCTTGGAGCAGAACTGGACAAGTATAAAGAGTATTTGGAGGAAAACTCTCATGTTAATAAGGGAGTGGAAACCGCTGTACAGGAAAGAAATGTTGATTTTGATGAACTCTTTTTGCGCAAAGCTAGAGAAGAAGCTTCGGGCGCCTTTGGCCTTGGGTCTTCGGAGTAATCTGGACAATATAGTTACTACTAAACTCGAAGTTGAGGAAGTTCCAGAAGTTCTGTTTTTCTAGTTCTTGGAGACCTGTTGAGTTGAATGTTTGTTTTGGCTCTGTGGTTTGAGTACTAGTTTCTAATGTCTTGTTATCTATAATGAAGGTTTAAGTTTTTTTGTTGCTTCTCGGGGAGATATGTTGAACATTGTAATATATATGTGTTTCTACATGAAACCGAGGCATTCTGTTGCCCTTTCTGATCAAAAAATTTCTGAACATAACAACATCTATAATTCATCATTTATCGACATGATAACATTCATCTCACATAATTTGAATGATAAATCAAACCACAAATAGTCTCCAGACTCCACATAAGTATGACATGATAAGTTCACAACACAACATGAAAATGCACGGTACAAGCTAAAGTCCAAGATCAAGTCCAAGTTCACAACACTACATGGCAAGTGATGTCGGGGTTGGTGACAAAACGGCGGGTGGCCGCGGGAGACAAGGTGGCTGCCGCGGCCAAGAGTGGCAGGTGGCCGCAAGAGCCGAATGAGGTCCATGGCTGGAGATGGAGTCAGGCCGGTGCGGAGGCCGTGGCTGCCGAGCGCGACGGGCGGCTTGGAGGCCGCGGAGGCGGAGAGCCTAGGGGCACAGGCAGGTGCGGTGGCTGGCGGCCAAGCCGAAACGGCGAGGCTGGGAGGAGCCGTGCCAAGGTGGACGGCGTCGGCAGGGAGAAGCGGTGGCAGGCGGCGAGCGCGCCTCCTCGGCACGAGCGGAGATGAGAAGTTGACCGCCTCAACACGAATGAAGGATTCTCCACGAATCCAGCCCTGGGCGACATGAATCTGAAGCTTGAGGAGCGAGAGCCAGCTCCTCCTTGAAGATCCGGCTCGGCGAGCGCCGCCGCAGCCTAGTCCTTCTTCTCCTGCAGCTTGGCCAAATCCTCGTGCTCCTTTAGCTTGGCCGACGCCCTGGAGAACGCGCGACGGAGATGGTGGCAGAGAGGGGCAGAGGGCAGTGGGGAATGGGGAGAGGGACTGACTGGCTCAAAGAGTGGGGCAAGCTCAAGGAGCACGAGGAGTGGGCCAAGCTGCAGGAGAAAAAGTACTAGGCTGCGGCGGCGCCCACGTCGCCGACAGCGGCGGCGCCCGCCAAGAAGAGCAGCAAGGCCAAGGTGCCGAACTGGATCTTCAAGAAGGAGCTAGCGCTCGCTTGCCTCCTCACCGCCACCACGCGCAGCCTGCTGTCGGCGCAGGGCTTGGCGCTTGCACTTCTACTTCCTGCTCTTCCAGGGCGTGACATTCCTCACCGTCGGCCTAGAGCTCTAGCAAGGGTACAAATCCAGAGCTCCAGCAAGGGTTTCTATGCCAATTAATTGGGAAGGAAGGTAAACTCTCACTTGTTTTGTCAACCGAACCTCTAATCTGGTCACTTGTGATTGTCTTCACCTAATATATTGGCTCCGTGATGTCTAAGCATTTTATTGAATCCTTTTGGACGACATCTGCATAATATTTTCTCAAGCCACTTTGATCTTCTCCTTCCCTTTTAACTTTAGGCTCATCTTTGACATGGGATTTGTGGAGATGGTAGTCTGAGGTTAATTCTTCGTAAAATTAGAATGAATTAACTCATCTCATTTTTATGCCTTGTATCATGCCTTAGCTTAATTTGTCATGTCTACCTGCCATGTCTAATTGCCGAACTGGTTGCACATACTACAGTCTTGCAGACTATGTTTGGTACGTTAACAAGTCTTGCTAAAAATTATGAGATCATATCAGGGACGGATGCAGCCAAATTAGTTGAATACCCTCATCATTTTCAAACCAAGACGAATCTCCATTTGAACAATTGATTCCTGAAAAAGTTTGTTGTTAGAGAATACCAAATCTAGTAGTAAAGTGCTATATGCATTATTTATAACAGCATTTGATCTACTGATGACATGCAGCTGCATGTTTCAATTTCAGTAATTCAGTTTATAACTAACCACGGTGCTTTCTGCTGTCTTCTTACCACTTGGTTCCTATGGAAAGATATTTCTGAAATAATGTTGAAGAAGTCCTGTATGGGTAGTTTCAGGATTGCACTTGCATCCAGGAACTGCAAATAATGTAGAAGAAGTCATGTATGGTTACTATGATTTCTAAATATTAAAGTTGCTATTGCTATTTTTTTCTGGGTAGTTCTTGTGTGACTTACTATGGATTATGGTATATCACATTTTTTAGCTCATACTAGTAAGTTGCCCATGCGTTGCAATGGAAAAAAGATATGTACAAAGCGCACGTGATTTTTCATTTGCATCATTACGAGAATAAATGTAATATTCACACTTGGTACACAATCATGTAGAATAGTAGTTGTTAAATATCTAAATGAAGATTATTTAAGTGCAACATACTTTAATACATAAATAACTGTGAAACCATGTTGTGAAATAACAACAGACCAAATGATAAATTTGAATGACAAATCAAATACATAAGGCATCTAGGATGTTAGAACATCTTTGTAGATAATGTTCTTAGTAAATGTGCCAGCGGAATTGAAGCTCCCAGTTTTTGTTGGCGCAGTAAGTATTATGATACTGCTCCTAGCGGTAGCTCGTGAAAGGGCAACATATAGTTGTCCATGGGAGAAAACTGAATTTGGCAGGTAGATACCTATATGCGGTATTGTCCGCCCTTGTGCCTTTGATGGTCATTGCAAAACTCAGTCTTATAGGAAACTGCTTCCTCTTGAACTTAAATGGGAACAATTCGTGTGACACTACGGAATGGTGTGACATTATAAAATGTGAATTTTGAGGTTAAAAACATTATGGAATGTGGAATTTGAGGTGGAAACCATATGGTATGAGGTTTATTTGCGTTTCCGGGCCGATTTCGGGAGTTTGGGCCTTTCCGGGGGAGTTTGGGCCTAAGGGAAGGGGTCGTGGGCTTTGGTGGGAAGGAGTTTGAATCCAAATAGGAGTAGGAGACCTGGTTGGGGGCTTACCCCAGCCCTTATTGAGCCCCCACCCCTGCCCATGCGCCCCATCTCTATGCCCTAGCCGCCACCTCCACCTCCCCCTCTCCCTCTTGCATGCGCCTTCCCCCTTGGGCTCTCCCCTTGCGCCACCACCCTCTCCACCACCTCTCCACCTCCCTTGCTACCCCTAGGGGAGATCCCCACCTCAACACCCTGAAGATCCATCCATTGGAGCGCTCCGCGATGAGGAGATCCGGTGGATTTGGAGCGAGGAAGGAGATCGCGCGAACCGGGAGGAGATCTATTGGGTTTTCGTGCGTCGGGCGAAGGTATGGCCATAGGAATCCTTGGGGTTGGTCTAGGTACTGTTATTAGGGTCATTATCATGTTTTTATATCAATTGATGGAGCTGGAATTGAGTAGATTAGACGAAATCTAGAAGTTGCCACGTTCTCTGTTTCGGGCAGCAAGAGCAGTCGACCTAGGGTTTGGGTTTTCGTCAATTTAGAGTTGGAATTTGGTCGGCCGCCTGTGGAAGAAGTTGTAGTTAATTTCAATACCTTTCAGTGGGTATAAAGAACATGTAATTCCGATTAGCTGTTTGAAAGTTATGGCTATTTTAACGAGCGTGTTAAAATCTATGACGTGATTGAAACAGATCACGGTATTTTGTAGATTAAACAACTTTAGAGTCCGAATCAGCTTTTCCATATACTTAGAAAAAGTTAGGAAATTTCCTAAGCTATGTGAGGATGTACTCGTTTAATTGATTCGGAGTCTTAGAACCCAAGTTATGCCTTTTGGAAGGCTGCTGTCCCGACGGGACAGAACCTCTATTTTTGGGTATTGCGAGTAGTTGGCAATGTCGGGGTAGATGTGGGTTTGCGTACTGTTTTGTGGACATGATTGTGAGTGTGTGGTACCTATGTGCAGGTGGTGTGACCCCGGGAGTGCCTCCTACTTCTCGCCAATCCGTCGCCCGTGGTTGAGGCAAGTGTATTGGAATGGGTAGCGGGTAGCTTGCTAGATTGGTTGCAAATTGAAATTGAATATATGATATGTTCACATGCCATGCCTTAATGATTGCCAATGATATGATGAATATGTTTATTATGTTATGACATCATGTGTTGATGTACAAGTTATCTATGATTATGCCATGTGTTAATGTACAAGTTTTTTCATGATGATGGCATGCTTGCATACATGGCATGATACATGGCCCGGGCGGTGAGAAAGTCATAACTAGTCCGGGGAAGGTCGGTGAGAAAGTTATGACTATTCCGGAGAGCCAATGAGTAAGTCCTACATCGTGATTCCATCCACCGCGGTGTGGGGAAGCGAGGAGTAGGCACCCTCCATCTTCGGGATGGAAGGGGGGAGAGGGTGCACACTGACGGGTGTGTACTCAACCAAACCGGTATGAGTTTCCAGGAGATATGTGCATCGCATTGCATCGCATTATATGAGGATGTGATATGATGATGATATATGATGATGTCAATGATATGCTTACGCTATGAATATGAGATGTGTATGATGTTGTATGTGAAAAGTGGTGATGAAGGTATTAGAATGTATTTCCTTGTTCCATTGCAATATACTTGCTGAGTGATGAACTCACGAAGAAGAGGAATTTAGCGTTGCGCCTTTTTAATCGCCTTTTGGCTTTGACACTGGTTTTGTTGGTTGCCTTGCAAAGAAAAGTATAGTTTTTGTTCTTGTGTGTCTTACTCTGAGTTTAAAAGAAGTTTTTGAAGCGTGTGCAAAAAGTTAAGTTGTGTCGATTTATGTTTTGTGCCTTTGTCCGCAAGGGTTTATTTGATTGTTTGGTTCCCTCCTGTGGGAGTCTTTGAGATTGAAAAGTGTTTTGGAGAAATCCTTTTGCATGACCAAGTTTGGGTTTGTCTCCTTGCAATTTGAGAGTCAAGTTTCCTTATGAATTTGGGATGAGTTTTAAAACTAAAACGCTACAAACAATGTAAGTAGTCTTTTGACTAAAATCGTTCATCCCTAGTAAGAATTGTTGTTTAGCATGTTTTGTAGCATGTACCAATGTGGTTTATGGGATGACGTATTGTTAAGTTAATTTGTGAGTTGAAACAATTCAATGCGGTTGTTATCACTAGCTTGAGAATAAATAGACTAACTAGTGTTGTAGTTTACTCTTAGCGAGAATGATTGAATGTGTTAATGTACAAGCTTAGAATCTGTTGCTTTTCTTTAAAAGCGCTTATGACCCCCGATTATGTTTAAAGTTTTAAACCCTGATGCATAGTTAAAACATTAAGATGATGTAGACGGCTGTTATTATTAAAGAAACTTTGCTGGTTGTTTAAAGATGTTCTAATCTAATGGAATAATAGAGAAATTTAATCGTGTGGCGTAGTGACTTTAATTTGGAAGTTGATTAGAGTTGCTATTTATGTTGTTGCAAACTACTAGTATATTTGGAAGTATGCAGTTGTGTCTCTACAATGTTAGTATTGATTTCAATTGAGAAGACATAAGACTTATTGTTAATGATGTTGTTAAGGGCAGTGTTAATGCTAGTATTCATTCTATTTTAATAGTTGGAGTATGTTGTGTAGTGACAATTTTGTTGTAACCTATGTATAGGGTAGCTAAAAGCAATGTTGTTGATTAATGATTATGCAAATTATTGATATTGATGACTTGGTAGTGTTGTTAGTTGTTGGAAACCATTGATCCAATAGAGAAAAGTGTAAAGCGTGGTATTATTGTCGAGTGCATGTTGTGATGGGATGAACAATGGATAATAATCATGATGTAGAATTTTATCCTTAATGAATGCATGTCTTAGAGTCAAATTTACGAACTTTGTCTTATGGAGATAATATCTACCTGTTGAAGTCATTTATTGATTGGACAAGTTTCAATTGTCAAGATGTTGACGTATGGATGGTATAAAATTGATAGGTTAATTATGCTAAAGTATTTGTTGAAGTATTATGTTTTAGAATGAGAATAGGATGTTGTATGATGTGTTTGTCTTTTGGGATATGAGTTTCCCTTTCGTTTGAGAAAATATGTGGCGGTTGTGTGTACAGATGTTTGACTTTGGAGTTGATGTTCTTTTCCAAAATGTTGATTTTGGTTAAAATGCGATGTTTTGCAAGTTTAGTTTTCAATTTACGTGGCTTCCCATACGATGTGGTGTTCCTATTAATGGTGTTGTTGTCATAGTTTATATGAATTTCGCAGCCATCGATGTTAATTGTGTTTCAATCATGTGATACCGAGGAAGAAGTCTTTTGGTGGATGACTATTTGGTATTGTTATTACATGAAGAATGAATGGTGAAAAGGAAGCATGACATTGTTATAGATGTTTAATGATGAAAGAGTCGATGAGCCAGGTCGGTGAGAAAGTCATATATGGATATATGACTAATCCGGAGTGCTCTTGAAAAATGTGCATGCATGTCGTAAATCGAGACTTCTATTTCTTTCTGGTATGTTGGTTGTGGTGTAGGAGATTTGTGTTTCCTTTGCATCTTAGCTTAGAAAAAAATAAGATGAGTACTCTTTGGTTGTTGCCGGATTCTTTCTAAAGTGGCTTTTAGCGCTTTGGAGTTCGAGTTGTTGTATGTGGATCATTTTGGGTTCATGGGTTTTGGTTGAGCTTACTCAATGATTGTACACTTTGTTCTGATTCTTTGAAAGGAAGAATGCGAGGGCGAGACCTTCTAAGAAAGGAAAATTTAGTGTGGGTTGGTAATGACCAAAGATATTAGGCGTTGCTAGTGGTTGATCGTAACTAGTTGGAAGTGAAGAGTAAAGGAAGGTTGGGTATGACCCAATTCAAATTTTCTTGGAGAATTGTCATTGAGGTGTTCCTCGATAGGGTTGATCAAATTATTAGTGGACCACTTGGTGGTTGCTAGTAATTGCTTTCTGTTTTTGAACAGTATTGGATCTTTTGTCGCCGATCTTTGAGCGTGTTGTGCCAACCGAAGAGGAATGTTCGGTTGTTGTTGAATTTGCGGGTTTTCAGAACCCTGGTCATATCGTAGGCTTCTCCTTTCGGTGGTAGTGGGGTGGGTGTTGGTCTTGTTGTAAAAGATCAGCATGTAACCCCATTGGTTCGAGCAGTTAGTAATCTTAGAGTGTTGTGTCTCACTTGGTTTGCGTCATCTTGAATACGACGAACCACAGTTGAGAGGTTGAGACGTGAATCATTTTTGTGCGTGGGAGCAGAAGATAGATCTAGAAGTTGGTACCATGTCCTTCTGGAGAGTGGCTTTGGTTAAAGGGATCGGGCACTTTATTGCCAAGGAATGCATGGAATGAGGAGTGTGAGACCGTTTTATTTCGTGGTTTGTTTGGGACCTTAACCTACCGCTTGGGTTGTGCTGAGGCCGTATGTGAGTGCTTTTGTGTTTCAATGTTGAGTAAGAATTCTGGCAAGTTTTGAATGTGAGTTATCTTTAGAGCTGTCAGTCTTTGATCCCTAGCTCCTTGCCTCTGAGTGCTGGCTGGTGCAAATCGTAGGGGCTTCTAAGCGGGTTCTGAGGCGTGAACCATAACTCCCTTTGATTTGGTTGTTTGCGAAGTGGCGTGTCTCGGATTCGGGGTCGAATCCTGTTGAAGGGGGGAAGAATGTGACACTACGGAATGGTGTGACATTATAAAATGTGAATTTTGAGGTTAAAAACATTATGGAATGTGGAATTTGAGGTGGAAACCATATGGTATGAGGTTTATTTGCGTTTTCGGGCCGATTTCGGGAGTTTGGGCCTTTCCGGGGGAGTTTGGGCCTAAGGGAAGGGGTCGTGGGCTTTGGTGGGAAGGAGTTTGAGTCCAAATAGGAGTAGGAGACCTGGTTGGGGGCTTCCCCCAGCCCTTATTGCGCCCCCACCCCTGCCCATGCGCCCCATCTCTATGCCCTAGCCGCCACCTCCACCTCCCCCTCTCCCTCTTGGATGCGCCCTCCCCCTTGGGATCTCCCCTTGCGCCACCACCCTCTCCACCACCTCTCCACCTCCCTCTCCACCACCTCTCCACCTCCCTTTCTGACCCTAGGGGAGATCCCCACCTCAACACCTTAAAGATCCATCCATTGGAGCACTCCGCGACGAGGAGATCCGGTGGATTTGGAGCAAGGAAGGAGATCGCGCGAACCGGGAGGAGATCTATTGGGTTTTCGTGCGTCGGGCGAAGGTATGGCCATGGGAATCCTTGGGGTTGGTCTAGGTATTGTTGTTAGGGTCATTATCATGTTTTTAGATCAATTGATGGTGCTGGAATTCAGTAGATTAGACGAAATCAAGAAGTTGCCACGTTCTCTGTTTCGGGCAGCATGAGCAGTCGACCTAGTGTTTGGGTTTTCGTCAATTTAGATTCGGAATTTGGTCAGCCTCCTGTGGAAGAAGTTGTAGTTAATTTCAATACCTTTCAGTGAGTATAAAAAATGTGTAATTCCGATCATCCGTTTGAAAGTTATGGCTGTTTTACCGAGCATGTTAAAATCTGTGACATGATTGGAACAGATCACGGTATTTTCTAGATTAAACAACTTTAGAGTACGAATTAGCTTTTCCATATACTTAGAAAAAATTAAGGAATTTCCTAAGCTACGCGAGGATGTGCTCGTTTAATTGATTCGGAGTCTTAGAACTCAAGTTATGCCTTTTGGAATGCTGCTGTCCCGACGGGACAGAACCTCTGTTTTTGGGTATTGCGAGTAGTTGGCAATGTCGGGGTAGATGATGGTTTGCGTACTGTTTTGTGGACATGATTGTGAGTGTGTGATACCTATGTGTAGGTGGTGTGACCCCGGGAGTGCCTCCTACTTCTCGCTAATCCGTCGCCCGTGGTTGAGGCAAGTGTATTGGAATGGGTAGCGGGTAGTTTGCTAGATTGGTTGCAAATTGAAATTGAATATATGATATGTTCACATGCCATGCCTTAATGATTGCCAATGATATGATGAATATGTTTATTATGTTATGACATCATGTGTTGATGTACAAGTTATCTATGATCATGCCATGTGTTAATGTACAAGTTTTTCATAATGTTGGCATGCTTGCATACATGGCATAATACATGGCCCGGGCGGTGAGAAAGTCATAACTAGTCCGGGGAAGGTCGGTGAGAAAGTTATGACTATTCCGGAGAGCCAATGAGTAAGTCCTACATCATGATTCGATCCACCGCGGTGTGGGGAAGCGAGGAGTAGGCACCCTCCATCTTCGGGATTGAAGGGGGGAGAAGGTGCACACCGACGGGTGTGTACTCAACCATACTGGTATGAGTTTCCAAGAGATATGTGCATCGCATTATATGAGGATGTGATATGATGATGATATATGATGATGTCAATGATATGCTTAGGCTATGAATATGAGATGTGTATGATGTTGTATGTGAAAAGTGATGATGAAGGTTTTAGAATGTATTTTCTTGTTCCATTGCAATATACTTGCTGAGTGATGAACTCACGCTTGTGTTTATGTTGTTTTTCATAGGTACCATGAAACCGGCATGCGGGAAAGGGAGCTAGTCACACGTCATCACTTAGCATCACACATAGAAACAATGACATGTTCCTTCCTTTAAATTATGATGGTTAATTTGTGTGCTTGGTTTCCTCATTTACTTCGTTTGGCTCATGAGATGGTTGGAATCTTTATTCTAGTTTACTGCTGCTAGAACCTTTATTATTGATGATTTAGATGTCATTCTTTATACTATATCCTGTGATCATATTGTTGTTGCTTCAATTCATGGAAAAACAAAGGAGATGCTGCCAAAATTTTCGGTTATAGCATTTACTCCTTTGCTGTAATTTATCTTAATTTATGGTATTTAGATGTTGTTTAGTCTATGTTTGGTAACATTCGGGCATACTAGATGCCGGGGTGTTACAATTCGTCATCAGACGGACACAAATGTATGCGAGGAAGAAAAACCCTCTTTCCAGCATGTTGTCCTAACACAATTTTAGCATCTACGATGTTCCTTTGGAATGTACGGATTACCAACCTCGTCCCATTACACAACCCATTTGCTGGATCTAGGTTCCTTAACAAAATCACAGGGCAATTGACCTTCAGCTTGAGGATGTGCGCAGCAATCCATTAGTTGTGAGAGTTCAAGAATTCAGAGGGGTAGTAGTTGTGTGGGTCGTCTTCCGCACGATCAAAACTGTGATAGATCATCTCCTCCCTGGGAAATTGTTCGATTAGCTTCATGTTTATCCTATCAACGAACTCATTTTCTCGTCGATAGAATAGCTCGAGAAGTAATGTAGCTTTGATCGGAGATGTTTGCTGTTAGCATTGGAAAGATACAATCTACAAGGTCATCAATATTAGAGCCCTCACCGGTATACGGCACACATATCTTGTCGGGAAGCTGCACAAAATCATCTTCGATGGATTCTACAGTGTCGTTCCCAACATGTAGAAGGTAGTCAGAAAACCATGGATCAGATTGAGCCCTCATGTTACGAACAAGCTTCAACTGCTCCATGTAATCCCATACTCCCTCCGTCCCACAAAGAGTGCATTTCTAGTTTTTTTAAGACAGATTAGTGTGCAAGGTAAATGACTAATGTAACCCTTATTACTCCATGCATAAGCGTGCTGGTGCTTTTGTTTCCACTGGCACTTAAATGCACATGCATACATTTATAGCTCTGCATGCAGAAGATTAGTGGGATATATTACTCCACGCCAAGTCACTAAGCATGCAAAGGAGCCAAAAATTTTCAAATCTTAGAGTGGAGTTATAAATGGGCTTTGGGTGGGCCCTACGGACTAAAGATGCACTCTTTGTGGGAAAAATTTTGAACGCTAGAAATGCATTCTTTGTGGGACAGAGGGAGTAGGTAAGATTTATACAATGTTGCATCCATTATCTGCCCTCTTGTCCCCTTCCTTACCACAAGAAGAACTTGTCTAAAGTCTCCCCCAAACACGACCGTCTTTCCCCTAAACGGTAGATCCGGTTGCTCCAGTATGTTCCTCATGGTCTTGTCGAGTGCCTCAACGGCCTGCCTCTTTGTCATGGATGCTTCATTCCATATTATAAGAGATGCACTTCGAAGAAGCTTGGATGTCCCACTCTGCTTGGTGAAGGCACAGACCCCACTGTCTTGAATACTCAATGGTATTTTGAATCTTGAGTGTGCAGTCCTGCCTCCAGGCATGATGGAGGCAGCAACACCTGATGTTGCAGTTGCCACAGCTATTTTCCCTTCAGCACGAATAGTTGCTAGCAATGCTTTGTATATGAAACAGATGCTCGATCGTTGACAGAAATAGATGCTCGATCATGCCCTTTGTATATGTATTTGTAGAGGTATTTGATAGCCTTAATACTGGAGCAAACCTTGGCATTGATGTGGCAATTATACCTCCGTAAAAGATAAGGATTATACGGCACCACCCACCTATTGTCCAACATCTGACCTTGTACATTTGCGTTGCAGCCATCATCCCTTCTCCCGTAGATGGGGTATGAGTCCTTTCCCTGGATAGTTATCTCGGCAAACTGACGTGGGTAGTGATTCTTGCGGTTACCCTCCGACATGCATACATTTCTGGGATTCAAAGCTCCACACAGCTTGTGCATCATATGCTTCACAACCATCTCATAAAGTTCTGGGTACTTCTCTTTGTCTGGGAGCTCCGCCGAGATGACACAATCATACTGCTCTGGACATGTCAACTTATATCCCGATTCCATGATAAGTAGGAAGTGTACATGCGGTAGACCCCTTTTCTGGAACTCAATAACGTACACACGTTCAGCTACAACTCCAAGAATGTGTTTCTTGAATAGTTGTGTCTTGAGATATTCAAGCTTGGCTCTAAGCACGCGCACCACGAGATCATGACGATCATGTGGGGTCTGGCCTGGCTCAAGCTCCCTAACTATCTCCTCCCACTAAGGATTGCAAGTCATGGTTAGGAAGATGTCTGGTTTACTATACTTCTGCACTAAGGCCATGGCAAGCTCACCATTCCCGTGCTCGGCAATCACCGCTTTAGCTCAGCTACAGATTCACCAAAGACCAACCGAGCTCCTCCCTGCCTTCCTACGCCTCCCCTAATTCCTCCCTTTCTCCAATTCCCAGTCAAGCTGCCCCATTTCAGCTATGGCCGTGCCTCTCCTACCCAGCCAAAAATTCTCACACAAGACTTCATTGTCCAATCAAACTGGTAGGAAGCATCCTCAAGCACTACCATATAAAATCCCCATGTCAATTTGATGATTCTTCTACCGGTGAACCGCCGCCACAGAGCTCTGTTTCCACCGCCGCTGGTCGACGAGGAGCCACCTCCTTAGCGTTCATCCGAGCTCTGTTTCAACGACCAGATGATTGTACCTCAGGCCACCTCGGGTCCGGCCGAGTGCTTCCTTGGGATCCCCTCGGTCCCCTCCAGCTCCGCCGATGGTCGGTCGGCCAGCTCTGGCCCTCCTCCGGCAGTTCGACTGTGGCCCTGTGCCGCCGCCTCCTCAGGTTGACGTGCCATCTCTACGGGCTGTCTCGCCGCCGGTAGTCACCTCCCGCGAGCTCACCACCGTCTCCTTCCATTTTGTTCTTCGGCTGCGACTTCCTCCAATTGCCCTGGCCATTGGCAGAGCTCTAGAGAGCATCAATGGTGGCGCAAGCACTGTAGTGGTCTACTGTAGCAGCCGAATTCACTTGGTTCAGTTCGCTTTGGATCTCTGACCGCCTGGTGGTCCACTCCAAACTGAAGGGATGAATGGCATACAATCCTATTGATTATTATTTGTTCCTCTAATTGGTGGCTCCAACCAAAGTATAAAACTTTAACCCTTTTGCTGATTGGTGGCTCCAATCAAAGGTATAAAACTTTAATCCCTTTTTGCTAATCGTTCATGGTTCAAGTAACAGGAGGTGCTAGTTTCATGTGGGTTGGGTAGAACCGTGGGTAAAAGCATGAATATTTTAATTGAAAATTTAATTAGATATAGCCATAATAATATCCAGTTTACCTGAATAATCATAATTGGTTCAACCTATACGTCTCAAATCAAGACCATAAAGGGTAATTGAGCAAACTTAAATAATCTCTATACATACATACGTACATACATATATATATTTAATTAAATACTCTAGTGCAAATATTACAATTTAAAATAATGCCTTGAATATAAAAATGTGTCTTGCATGGCCTCTGGTATAATTAGCCAATTCAATCAATCTTCAAATTCAAAGTATTAGGAGTATAACTTGATAACCTCGGTTAGTTTAAATAATAATTAAAACTATATTAACGCTTTAAAATTAAGCAAGCTTAAGTAAGATAAATAATCTTTACCTCAGATATATAGATGTACCTATATATCACATAAGATCCTCATATGAATCTTTGCCTTTAAAGAAATGTGAAATAAAAATGTAAAATTCTTGGCTAAGTTAAGTAACCTTGATCTCCTCACACAAATACAAAGATAAAAATTCAATAAATAGTAATAATAAAGTATTAAAAAGTGAATTTAATTTATTATTGTATTTCTTGAATTTATGTGCTTTTTATTGGATATCTGGTTAACGGATAATTGAATTTTCATACGAGAAAAAGGAAATGGTAAAAAGATAAAAAGTAAAGAAAAATCTCCAAAAATATTATAAAAAATACTTGGAGACCTTTAGAGCCCTGAGGTGGCAGTCAATGTCCCATGTGAACAATTTATTACGAGGAATGATTATTTTTAATTAATGGATGTGACATTGAATAATGCAAGATATAATTTTATAAATTTTTAGATAGCTTCAACGTGGCTCAGCTTTTGACCATAAGACCCTTATCATCTAGTAAATTTTGTAAAAATTAATAATAAAATTTAGTATTTATTCTAATTTAATTATCCCAATCATGAAAATATGAAAAATAGAGTAAAAGATATCTTAGAAAAGAAATATTAAATTATTAGAATTGAAATTTTTATGTAAGGTCCCTGATATTATTATAAATATTTTGTAAAAGTTTCAAAAATTTATAAGTTTATTTGATCCTTTAATGAAATTATTTTCCGAATTGAAATATCTGAATAGTATGTAATGTCAGAATTTTAGTAATTAATTTACAATGAATTTAACCTCAAATTTTTACAGAAGGTATAAAAATTAATCAGGTTATTAAATAAAAAGTTACAAGAAATTGTGGGCAGGGTTTTGTTGCTAACTAATTGCTCCATCATGCTGTCTGAACAACCAAAGTAGAGTTTGCTGTTAGAAATGTGTGCAATATTTTAATTCCAGATTTTAACAGGAGACAAATATCACAGATAAATAGTGATGCACACAATAGATATAACAGCAGGCTACACATTGTACTTTCAAACATATATACTTCAAGAAACATAGTTGAACGATCACTAACAACTTACAGTTAGGCTTGATGAAGAACAGAGCGATGCGCTGAAGAGGTTGTGGAAGAAGTCGAAGATGAGGAAGCAGCGCAGGAGCGGTCGCGCAGATGCGCTGCCCAGAAACCTTATTGCCGCCCCGTGCAGGTAAACTCTGCGGCAATGGCTCGGAGATACCGCTCACCTTCCTTCACGGTGCACGCCGAGGAGGAAGGCCGGCGTGGTTCAACAGCACAACACACCAGTACAGAGTTCAGAGAGGAAAAGAAAAAAGGAGGAGATATTCAGTGTTTCAAGCCTGGACGTCTCCAGGTGTTTATATACATTCACACCAGTAACTGAC
This sequence comes from Rhipidocladum racemiflorum, assembly GCA_036346355.1. Classification (NCBI taxonomy): domain Eukaryota; kingdom Viridiplantae; phylum Streptophyta; class Magnoliopsida; order Poales; family Poaceae; genus Rhipidocladum; species Rhipidocladum racemiflorum. The sequence goes on along the minus strand of CM070592.1, from coordinate 2,019,784 downwards.
AGTATAATGTGACTAGTAATCGATCAGCGTAATGTCGGCGATTAGTAAATCGACTATATAATGTCAGCAGTTACTAGAATGTTTAAATCGTATTTAAACAGAATGAACAGAGAGATAATTGCAAGATTCAGCAAAATAAAATGTGAATTCAAAGTGCCAGGAGACACACAATGACGCGGCGCGGTCGCTCGTCGCAAGTCACGCGAATTTTCACGTGAAAATACGCGAATACGAGTCACGCGAATTTTCACGCGAAAATATGCGAATACGCGCGCGCGCGTGTGTGTGTGTGTGTTTAGCCAGAATTCACCCTATGCCATCCTCATGTCAAGTGTCACATTAATTAAGAGGTGGGAGAGACTCCACCTTTTAAATTGCCCTTCCTCCACTTGGCTAGGCAATATGGTACTAAATCATGCATGCTATGGAATTAAGGAAGTGGGCCACCCATGGGCCAATTTCGAACATTTGCCTTCTTCTTGTTGTTACGTTTTTTATGCTTCTACCGACCTTCTCGCACGCACAGCCATCGGCTGAACCGCAATGATCAACTGCCATCTTTCCTCCATTCAAACTCTGTCGAAAACCGCCTTGACCAGCCGCTGCCGTGAAGGACCTTGCCCATGCCCTGCATTGATTGAGATCGAGAGAACTCCCGAATACCCTTGAGCTCAATAGTCGCCGACTTCTTTGGCTAAAGCTCTGCCTGAACACACCCATCTTCCTCACTGCCAGTGGAATGAAAAAAAAATACGGCTAGCAAATCCCAGTGAACCATAGTGCAATTAAAAGGAGCCAAAGCAATCTTACTACACCGTGAACAAGCACACTTGTATATTCTTGTGCTTAGCTCTCCGAGAACAAACACATTTGTATATCCTTGCACTTAGCTCTCCGAGAATATAAGGAACACACACTTGGAGACGCCTCCTGACTCAAGATTACAACGAACTTGAGTTAGCACCGTTCTTCTGGTTTCCCAGCTACTCTCATTGCCTGAGCGTCCTGCGTACAATAATATATAGACACTGCCTCGACCAACTGAGAGCTGCGCGTGGCACTGCAAGTTCACCCGACTCGGCCACTCCGCTGCAGCACGTAGAACCTGTTAGACAACCTTTAATTCTAGTATTAAGAAAAAGATAACGCAAAACTAGAATCTTCTATTTTAATTGGAGCAAAATAAGAAAATAAATTTGAACCTGATTCTATTTCGGAATATCTGACCCTTGGGAATAATTCTTGAATTCCGGTCAGTAAGGAAATTTTAAATTAATCACTTCTCTTTAATAATAATAATAATAATATGGTATTCCAATAAAAATTTTGAAACCCATGTAGCCCTAGATCAGAGCCTACACTTACATGTGGGTTCCATCCAGCTGGAATTAGTTTCCTCTCCTCTCCTCACCTGCCTTGGTCCCACCTGTCATTGCTTCCATTTCTTAGGGTATGTACAATGGTACATGTCAGCTGTCTATAAGGGTACGCCACATCAGATTTTGGATGATGTGGAGGAGAGAGAGGGAAGAGAGAGAAATATGCTGTCTACTATTTAACAGACGGCCTTATAGACAGCTTTATAGTGCGTATACCATTGTACAGACAGTCTATTAATTATATGAGAGAGCATTACAGACAGCTATATAGACAGTCTATTGTTTAAGTTATCTTTAGTACTGTCTATAAATGATATGGAGGTATACTATAGACAGCTACCGTCTATACCACTGTAGATGCCCGAGATCCAGCTACAGTCTTTTGTAAGGAACTTCGTGTCGCGGGAGCGACAGAAGTATGGAAATAGGATAAGGTAGCGTATCCTCTGCTTTCTCTTCATCGGAGCATACCGAACCGGCCGCCTCCTTTCTCCCACGTCGGCCAGGCACCGCTGAAGCTTCTCCCTGCCACCGATTTCTCCTCAGCCAAGCCACCGCGGAAGCCAAGCCTACGTGCCTCTAGGGATGTAAGTGGGATGTGATATGGGTTGATTGTATATTGTCTACATTGACCACAAATATTTATGCGGGATATTGCGGCAACCCGCGAAAGGTTTATGCGGGCAATGCGGCGCCCACAAAACCCACAAAAAGAAAAGATGATATAGAAATCTATTAAGTTTCGATGTTTAGAAGAAAAAACATGTTTAGCATGCAAGTTAATTGGAGTTCCAATTCACAAAAATCAAGGATACAGACCATGATCGCTGTACAAGATGAAGGTAATAGAAAATAAATGATGTCCTTGACCTTTTCTTCATTCTTGTTTTCATAAAAAATTACCTCTCATATTGATTATAAATACACCTCAGCAGCCATCACCGTCATCCATATCCTCTGTTAGCGTGTTCTTTTGATGAGAAGAGCCTGAAACATTGAAAAGTCCGAAATCGACATATAATTATCATCAAGTAAACTAAAAAGTTAGAAGCAATTAAAAAAGAGCTTACTAGTTGCTTTATGTCAATCTTGAAAACAAATCAAAGCCTTTCCCTGCGTCGAGTGCAATGTCAGAGCGGGATGAGAGGAAGACAGGGAGGGAATAGGTAAAGGAGAGGCAGCACCTCCGGCATCATCGAGAGGAGAGGCGGGCGGCAGCGGGCGTGGGCGAGACGGGCGGCAGCAGCATGTGGCCGACGTGTGAGGATTCTTTTGCTCTTCGTGTGACCGGCGACCCGACGTGCGGGAGGCGGGCGACACCCTCTTGTGGCCGTCGTAGACTCGGTTGAGGAGGAACAATGCGGGCGTGATGCGGACATGATGCGGGCTACGTGTGATGACCGCAAAACCCGCAAGCGCCACCAAAGTGGGTTGTGGGCGTCCGCTTTAGGTTTTATGCGGGCTAAATTAAGTGGGTTGGCGGACATCCCACATCCACTTTCATCCCTACGTGCCTCCTTGCCTATTCCTCCTCTCGACTCGCGCTGCCACGCCGTGCTGCATGTGATGCTCGCCCTCGTGTTGCCACGGCAACGATTCCGCACCAAATTCCGGCCGCCCTCACCGCTTCACCGGCTGCCCTCTATGGCTATAAGCGCTGGCCAAGCCATCCTCCAACCTTTAGTGCTTTTCCCTACCCTTCGTTACACACGCTGGGCAGTCTTCAGAGTGGTATCGCCAAACTGAAGCAGAGTTTCGAATGTTACTGTAGCCGTAATATTTTTGTCGACACCGTGTCTTTACTGATGTAATGAGAACATTAAAGAATTGTCATTACAGAGACTAGTAGCAAAGTAAGTGGTCCCAGTTAAAGGGGTATATATACCCATGTAATGATCTGGATGCACCAACTTGGAGAAAAAGAAAACCCCCTTTGTTCTTGCCATTTGCTTTTCTGTTTTTCTGCTTTTCTATTCCTCTACCCTGTTCCGGCAGAAAGGGGATTGGAGTTCTTCATCTCACGCCTTCATCCTTTCTGGAGGCAAGGGGATAATTAAAAGTTCATGCTAATCAGAAATTAAAAGTTACAAGCGAATCAGCTTGATTAAATATTTAAACATCAAATATCGAAACCTTAGTTTGAGTAGTGTTTAAATAATCCCTGGATGTACCTACCTATGTGCTTACTGTAATGATCTTTACCGGGATAGAGAGAGATGGGGGAAGGGATCATTAGATTGTCTTGAGGAAGGGGAAGAACAAGAACATGGGGAAAGCAATAGTTCTGTCGTCGTTGGTCACCGCCAGGAGTTCCGCCCGGCTCCTTTAAGCCAGGTCTGGTGTTCCCTCCAAAACTACTCCCGTTACCTATTACATGGGCTTGGCCCACCCCTTTCCGACGCACGCACACATACTCAGCCCAGTTGGTGTTGTCGTCGCGTCGTAGCCCGGTCATGACATTCCCCCGCCCTTAGCGACGGCTTGTCCCCAAGCTGGTGCCATCGGAAAACGGCGACAGAGATCAGCTGCCGACTCCCATGTGGTGAGGTCTTTAGGTAATCCGTCCCATTTGATTAATTCGCGCAGTGAAGTAGTCCCCCCACAAAGCACCAGTGCTCTATCCAGAACAGCCGCAGGTACCAGAGAGTTAGATGTAGTACAGCCAATGGAAGCAAGATCTTGGCTGACCGGTGTTTCAGGCAGAATGACATTTTAACTGGGAAACATGCACTACTGGGTGTATTTTGCTGGTATCAGGGAGGTCCAATTTATAAGCCACTGTACCAATGCGCTGCAGGATTTTATGGGGGCCGAAGAATCTGAAAGCCAGCTTTTGACAATGTCGAGTTGCCACAGAGGTTTGAATGTATGGCTGGAGCTTCAGGTAAACCAAATCACCCACTTCAAAAGAGCGCTCAGAACAACCCTTATCTGCCTGGACCTTCATGCGTTGTTGACCACGCAACAATTGCTGCTGGAGTAGTCTAGTCAACAACTCTCTTTCTTGGAGCCAGCCTTCCAAATCCGGCACGGCACAGGCCTGAAGATCAGTAATACCGAAGTGTCGTGGTGTATGTCCATACAAGACTTCAAATGGAATCTTTCCCAGAGCGGAATGGTAACTGGTATTATACCAATATTCTGCCAACGGAAGCCATTTCGCCCATTGAGTTGGTTTGGAATAGACGGAGCAACGAAGGTACCCTTCTAACACTGATTCAACCTTTCTGTTTGCCCATTCGACTGTGGATGGTATGCCGAACTCATGTGCAGCAGAGTGTCGGTTAATCTGAAAAGTTCTTGCCATACATTACTAGTAAAAATCCGGTCGCGATCTGAAATCAGTATTTGGGGCATACCATGGAGCTTGTAGACATTGTCTAAATATGCCTGAGCCACTTGTAAGGCAGTAAAGGGATGTGCTAATGGTATAAAGTGACCATACTTGGTGAATTTGTCAATTACAACCAGAATTGCTTTGTATTTGTTGGAATTGGGGAGACCTTCGATGAAATCAAGACTGACAACCGTCCAAGCTTGTGATGGAACAGGTAAAGGTTGGAGGAGGCATGGCAACTTCACATGCTCAATTTTAGCCTTTTGACATATCTCACAACTCTGGACAAATTTGGTAATACTTTGCTTCATATTCGGCCATGCAAAAAGACCCTTAACACGATGGTAAGTAGCCTGAATTCCGGGGTGACCACCAATCCCACTCTGATGTAAAGCCTGCATAATATGATTTTGGGCTAATGCATTGTTACCCACCCACACTCGCCCTTTGTAACGAATAATGCCGTCGTGTATGGTGAAATGCTTGTTACCTTCGCCTGATATACTGAGTTCAGTGAGTAATTTTTGCGTTTGGGGGTCATCCTGATAGCCTGACACCAAGCTTTCCATCCAAGTTGGTGTGCTGCATGAAATGGCTTGGATCTCCTGATCGGACTGTCGCCTAGAGAGAGCATCCGCTGCGGCATTAGAGCTGCCTTTCTTATATTGGATGGTATAATTGAGACCCAACAACTTAACAAATGCTTTATGTTGGATTCCCGTGCTCAAGCGTTGATCCGACAAATGGACAAGACTGCGCTGATCTGTACGGATTATGAACTGCGAATGTTGCAAATAAGAGTGCCACTTCTCAACTGCCATGATGATTGCCAAACATTCCTTTTCATAGGTGGACAATGTTTGATTGTGTGCATTTAGTGCCTTGCTGAGGTATGCCACCGGATGATTGTCCTGCATAAGAACATCCCCTATTCCATATTTGCAAGCGTCGGTTTCAACGACAAAAGGTTTGGAAAAATCCGGAAGAGCTAGTACTGGGGCTTGCACCATAGCTTGCTTTAATAGCTCAAAAGCTTGGTGCACTTCTGGATGCCAATGAAAGGAAACTCCCTTTTTTAATAATTCAGTGAGTGGGCGAGCAATCAATCCATACTTCTTGATGAATTTTCGATAGTATCCTGTGAGACCAAGGAACCCACGAATTTCTTTCAAATTTTTCGGAACCGGCCACTACACTACTGCTTGAATTTTGGAAGTATCAGTGGAAACTCCTTGAGGCCCAATAATGTGACCCTGCTGAGCAAACAAGCATTTGGACAGTTTGACCGAGAGGTTATGACGGTGGAGGAGTTGGAATACTTCTTGAAGGAGCTGCACATGCTCTGTGAGAGTCACGCTATATAATAAGATATCATCCATGAACACAAAGATTCCTTTCCGAAGATGTTCCTCAAAGATTTGATTCATGATGCTCTGAAAAGTGGCCGGGGCATTAGTTAGCCCGAACGGCATTACCAAGAATTCATACAAGCCTTGATGAGTTTTGAATGCTGTTTTGTGTTCATCTCCCTCAGCTACTCTTATTTGGTGATAGCCCGATCGCAAGTCCAACTTAGAAAACCAACAAGATCCCGCTAACTCATCTAACAACTCATCCACAATAGGCAGAGGGTGTTTATTTTTAATAGTAATCGCATTGAACTGCCGATAATCCACACATAGCCGCCACGTCCCATCCTTCTTCTTTACTAAAAGAACGGGAGAAGCGTAAGGGCTATTGCTTCGTTGAATAATGCCCGACTTAAGCATTTCACAGACTTGCCGCTCAATTTCAGTTTTTTGCTGTGGAGAGTAGCGATAGGGTCGGACATTGACCGGTGGTGCACCTACTATTGTTGGGATCTGATGATCATTCAAGCGCCGAGGTGGTAGCCCGTGAGGTTCTTGAAACAGATGAGCAAACTGATGAACGAGCTGTCGAACCGACTCTGGCAATGTATCTATTGCTGGATAATCTACAGTGTATGCACTGTTCGCACTCGATCCATGGCAGACCGTGACACAATGGGATAATGCTCCTCGCCTGATCAAGCCTTGCAATTTTTGAACTCCAATTTGGTGACACGGTACCGTTGTATCTCTGACCCCCCATAGTTTGATCTCTATACCCTTATACTTAAACTGAATAATTTTGAGGCGCCAATCAATCCACATCGGGCTGTGATCCTCAAGCCAATCAGCTCCTAAAATGATGTCATAATTGCCTAATGGAATCACCCTAGCTCGGTGAGTAAACGTATACCCTTGAACAAACCACTCCAAAGCTGATACTTCCTGATTACAAGTGATAAGTCCTCCATCCGCTACAACATAACGCACTTCTGCTACTTGCTGAACTGGAAGTTGGAGCTGCTGAACCAGTTGTTGATTGATAAATGTGTTTACGGCTCCCGAATCCACCAATACGAGCTCTTCTGTGTTACCAATCTTCCCTGCTAGTTTCAGAGTATGGCGCCTTTTGGGTTTATCCTGTGGGGTTTTCGATATAGCCATCAGTGCCCCACTTGGTTCTCCATCCGATTCACTACTATACTCCTTTTGTTCCATATCTATTTGCAAAGCTTCTAATAGTTCTTCAATGACGTTGATTGATACTTTATCAGGACATTGATGCCCGGTCCGACTCCATTTTTCTCCGCATGTAAAATAGAGCCCGTTAGTCCTTCTGTAATTCCGGAGAGTAGTCAATTTGGCATCCAATTTACTCATTTCCTGTTTCTTGAGGTCTTCACTCTTCTTTGTGTCTTCCATCTTATCACTCCATTTTTGTTTGTCAAGATTTGATGTGAACTTGGAAACTCCTTTATGGGACTCCTTCATCTCTGTTTTACACAGAGAATTTCTCTGTCGGGACTCTTGCTCTTCTTCATACAACAGAGCTAATGCGCTCGCTGTATCGACATCTGGAGGTCGATGCAGCCAAATAGCCGACCGAATTGTATTGTGTAAACCTTCAAAATATTCATGCACAAAAAAAATCTCATCTAAAGTAGGGTTATATAGCCACAAATGGTGTCAGATCTCTTCAAACTTATCAGTATACTCACTCACAGTTCCAGTCTGCCTCAAATTCCTCAGCTGTCTCCTGAAAAACTGGTATTTGTTTCGTGTGAACTTGTCATTGACAAGCTGACATAACTCTTTCCAATCCTCCACTCTTCCTTTTGCCTCTACTTTCTGAAGCCAGAGAGCTGCGGAACCGCTGAAGTGTAATGCTGCAAAGCGAGTTTTCAAACTCTCCTGCACTCCAAACACGTCAAAGTATATTTCACATCTTTCCTGCCATAATTTGGGATTATCACCATCAAACCGAGGAAACTCCATTTTAGGCAAATGGCTTTGCCCTGTGCGTGTGGTTGCTGGAATCTGATTGCGCATCTCACCTCGCCCTTCTTCCAGGATCTGAAGATTGGGGTGGGAGGAGAATGACATCCCATTACTAGGGCCCAATGGCGGAACTCTGAAAATGCCCTCTGCATTCCTTCTCTGTAACAATTCCCCTCAGCGATCATGTGGCCCCATGCCCGGGTCACTCCTCACCGACCCCGTCGGTGACTCCAGGGCTATTTGCGTTGTGCCTGACGGCGGTAATTGGTGGCTTGATTCCTCCTGTGGGTTCGGGGTCTTCGATGTAGCCGCCTTTACTTCTAACGCACCCAGTCTCTCCTGGAGACGCTCTTGATTTTCTTTCACTTCGCCAATCTTCTCCTGGAACTGCTTGAACTGATCGCATAATTCCTTCAACATTGCGGCTGTTGCATCACCTTGGGCTTCATCGCTGATAATGTCTTCGTTGTCTGCTCTTCGAACTGATTTGGTCTTTTCCGCGGCGCCAGCGCGATCGATCACCAAGTCGAGCCAACCGGATTTAGGATTTTTTTACAGGAATCTCCAGTTGATCTACGATCAACCAGTTTTTCCCAACCCTCTTCCGTGATTCTACAGCTCAAGACCGAGTCTACCCGATCACGCCTGGCTCTGATACCAATTGTAATGATCTTTACCGGGATAGAGAGAGATGGGGGAAGGGATCATTAGATTGTCTTGAGGAAGGGGAAGAACAAGAACATGGGGAAAGCAATAGTTCTGTCGTCGTTGGTCACCGCCAGGAGTTCCGCCCGGCTCCTTTAAGCCAGGTCTGGTGTTCCCTCCAAAACTACTCCCGTTACCTATTACATGGGCTTGGCCCACCCCTTTCCGACGCACGCACACATACTCAGCCCAGTTGGTGTTGTCATCGCGCCGTAGCCCGGTCATGACACTTACCTTCATACTAAGATACAAATTAACATAGTGCTGTGATTATAAGATTACGAGATGGCACAGGAGACCGACTTTAGAAGTCTAGTGGTCTGATGTGAGCCTAGGAGTATATAAGGGTTAATTCCTTTCCTAAAAATTTATATTCAAATGTCAGAAGCAAATGTTTAAATACTTCAATTGTTTTCCAATTTAAATGTCAAAAATTGATCAGTTTGTACTTATGTACTTCTCTGCTTCCCATCCTCCTTGCAAACTATTGGTTGTTCCAATTCCTGATGATTTCCCTTTTGTGTTGCTTGAACATGGGTCCTTGTGCCCAGAGGCGGAACTGCCGGTGGGGCACAGGTGGGCTGAAGCCCCACCCGTGGCCCCACCAGCCTCTTATATGTGTATGCAGCGTCGCGGCCCATGAATGAGGAATCGCTGGCTATGCTGTCCGTTGCCCTCCTCGTGTACGCCGCCATCCACTGCCCTCCTCGCGTACGCGGCCGTCTGTGGTCCGAACTCTGGCTGCTCCTCTACGCGAGGTCAATCTAGCCAGTTTGTGCAACAACAAAGGCATTGCTTCGATCAATATTCAGTAGGAGAGAGGTTACTTTTCTTGAATCTTCAGTTTCCCAATTCTAACACTAACCTTTCACTTTTTATCTTTATAGTGCAACAAAGTATACATTTCACCTTCTACATAACTTAGCGTCTTAGCCATAAGTTTTACTAATCAAGATGGCATTTTCCCTATGACCTATAGTGAAACAAAATCAGTTATCACTACCGTCGGTTTGACCCAGTGACCCCATCACCCGTCGCTGCTGAGCCCTGAGACCAATCTCCCCCTCATTGGCTGTTATGTTTCCTAGTAAGCACTAATATATAGACATGGAAGATATTTTGCAGCGTTTTCAGAACATGAAAACCCGTAAATATCAACTATCAACTCTTCAGAAGTAATGATCGGTACATTTTTTTATTGTTATATACTTACATTATATGCGACTGTTCTATGTTTTGGAAAAATTATATTACATATATTAATATATTATATATATTAGCTTTGGGGGTCTCAGTTTTAGCCCCCCTCATTCCAATTTTCTGGATACGCCACTGCTTGTACCAATCTGCTAGTTCTATATGATATGCGTGCTATGATGGTTTGACAAGCTAAAAGATCTTTAACCCTAATGGGTCTATACATTGTATCCTTAAGGTAAAACCTAAATCATAGCTCTTTAGGTGACATGCAGGTAATCAGGATTATTTGGAGAAAAATTGGTATACCATTACTAAACAATGAACTGTTGCTTTATTAGATATTAGAACAAATCCTTTATAACCTCAGTCCACTGGTCTAGCTCTATAATGAATTATAGAGGAAATAGGAGGCAGCCGTGCTGCATGTAAAGCTTCATATTTTCTAAATCTAATCGGGCAATTAAGAAGAAGTAAGCACTCTAATTTAGTTCCATCCTTGAAAATCAACTTGCAATCCAAAGGAACATCAATAAACCGATTGCTCCACCTGGGCTAAATAATCAAATCGTGTAGACCTTCATCTTAACAGTGCTAATTGATGCCCAAAGAATTATTAAATAATCCTTTAAGGTGCATCCGGAAAACTAAAATGTTGTCGCGTAGACTTGTTAACACTTAAGCTTTTTCAGCAGCCCGTAGATTTTCTCGTCTAAATGAGAAGGTTAAGAAGAATGGCCTGGAATCACTCTTTAACCTACAGACTACCATATTATGAGAAAATATTTAATCCATATATTGCTTTGCATCTGAATCCTATTAGAGCAAAAAACCCTAAGTGTTATAATCATCAACCAGGCATGTTGTGATTAGCCAAGCATAGTACAGCCTTTGGCCAAGATGCTTATATCGTAAGATTCATTCGAAGCCCATGTAGGTTTAGCCGATAACCCTAATCCAGTAAACGCCATCTTAATACTTAAAAGTCGATACTGCCGGGAAACAGTAACACTTTAATTATATCTTAATTTTATCAATTTAAACAATCTTAGCTTCTTAAATTCATAAAATAAAAATAAACAATTCATAAAAAAGTGAGTAACGGTGTAGCCTAAACCATTAGTAAGAAATACAAATGATAAGATAGATTATAACGCAACCGAATCCTAAATCACTCTTGCTTTTTGTTACGGATTTATATTTGATTCTTCTGTCTGTATTCTTTTTTGCCTCGTTGGAGTTTACCTTGTTGGAGTTCATTATTGTTTGCTATGTTCTCATGGTATGACGGATAGAACCTGGCATAATCGATGTTACCATTAGACGATCCCGAACGAGTACCCGACGACAACTCCGACTACTCCAAGCCGCAACTTCACTTTCATCGTAAACAACGTATAGCAAGGCAAGCACCCTCTTGAACATATTGATTTTAGTTTTCAAAAATATTTTCATAATTGTTTTTCATGCATGCTATATATTCTATCATGTTATTTTGTGGGATACGGTAGTTAGACCCTTCAATATGGATTTCCTTGATCAACTTTGCAATGTGATCCATTGAAACCCTAGCTTATGGAATGACACATGACATCAAAAATGGGTATAATCACTGTATAATGACACATGCTTAGTCGTGCTTAGAATGGTTAACTTGAACTTTTATAAGATTTAAAAAGGTTGGATATGGCAATAAAGGATAACGATATGTTGGTAAAAATGAAAATAAAACTATGATTTGGACGCGGGCCATTATTAGCAATAGCTGGATGTGCGAGAGTGTACTTACACGTAGTTAGGGGGAGATTATCGCCCGGGTCGGATTAAGCACCGAACGTAGTGTTGTATGATTCAAGATTAACCGTGCAACCACAAGTGCTGGAATGGGACAGCCTTAACTTATTAAATTATTTAGAACTAGCTTTGCACATTGGAAGGCCGTAGTAGCACGGGCTTCTGGATTTAAGTTGTTCAAAGGGGTGCCCTCACCGAGGTGTTGGGAATAACGTCTGCCGATGCAACGGTGTACGCTTTCCTATGGAGAGAAATGGTTTTGGCAGGGATATACTACCATGTGAATGAGAGATGTATGTTATGACTTGGGTGCGTTGTTTCTGCCGCCATAGCAAAGGGTAACGTCACCGGGCTGGTGCAAAGTTAGGTTTGAATAATTGAACGGTTCCGTTATGAACTCACTGCAGGCACACCAAAGGAAGTGTGTCAACTACGTGTTGCATAAAGGGAGAACATATCTTGTGGGTAAAGCTGCACAACTCTGCAAAGTAAAAACTAATCGATTAGCCGCGCTCTCGGTTATGAGCACTTGGTGAACTTGCATTAGATAGATGTTTTTGAAGTTTTCATATAAATGGAAAGAAATAAAGATTTTGTCAATAGAAGTTACCCTACAGATGACTTAATGCTTGACATTCGTTGGCAAGATTGAGTTCAACTGTCGTGCCTTGTGTTGGCAGTTAAGAAAAATTCTTGCCACGTGCTGGCAATGGTTCTATGCCATGTATTGGCATTGGTTATATTGATTCTCACATTCATGGAGGAATGGTGAGATGTTTCTTATTCGTTCACCAGTTCATTATTTTATATACCTGTTAAAACTTTTATTCAATTTCGCTTTTAATTTATTATTCAATATTTAAATTCAATTTAGCTTTATGCAAAATAACTGTAGAAACCCATTTTCTATTCAGCTTGCATATATCAAAGGTTTTGCAACCACCTCAAGTCTTCTTGATGCATAACGTACTCACTCTTGCTATCGTTGTTGTTTTTAAGTGAACATCTCGACAGATCGTACTTGACGCAGGTTACGGGTTAATGGCGATGATTTTATCTAGAATTTATACCTTGTCAGTTGCCTGAGGGACTGGATGGGCATACTACAAGAGTTCTATTTCTTCCGCTGTATATTTCTGACTTGTAAGATTTTAGCTTTTGTAACAATAATTGTATAGTTGTGATTTTCATTTGTATATGCGTGCCAGCTACTGATCTAGGGACTAGCACAGAAAGCGCATTAGAACCTTTCTTTTACAGTACATTATGCTGTGAAAGGGAGGGTCTTCACAAAAAGAAGTATTTATGTAGTTCAATAATAGGATGCAATGTAGCAGTCTGTTATATGCAAAGGGGTTGAGAATTAATTAAAACGATAAAATGGGCTACTTTAATTCACCTTATCAATTATGCTCTCTATAATTTAATCAGAAAGATTCATTCCTAACTCAGCAAGTGTGGCAACAACCATCTGCTTAACCTGATAACCAAATAAGGGAAGAGTCCAACCAAAAGAATGACATTCTCAGCAAAATTATTAAACTTCAAAAATAGCTTAGCTATTTACGTCGGCTTTTACGCTATTTATGTCGGCTTCTGGCCGACGTAAATAGATCGGATTCCTGTAGTGTAGCAGCAACAACCATCTGCTTAACCTGATAACCAAATAAGGGAAGAGTCCAACCAAAAGAATGACATTCTCAGCAAAATTATTAAACTTCAAAAATAGCTTAGCTATTTACGTCGGCTTTTACGCTATTTATGTCGGCTTCTGGCCGACGTAAATAGATCGGATTCCTGTAGTGTAGCAGATGTTGAAAGCTCAACAGATATAAATCCTCATTTCTGAGCAATACGCCCCAATGCAATATGCTGGGAACAAAACCAAGAATTCACCTATATTTTATCAAAAATCCAAATAGAATGATTAAGCTATCGCTGCTCCCCCATGATCTAAAACTGTATGTCCCATCAATGACGTTGGCATGTTGAAGTCTTTCTCTCTATGTAAAAGCTAACTCCTGACTTGCATAACTCTTCAACAGCACTACCCAGAGGCTGCCTCTATATCCATGTTGTTCCACCACTTAACTCTTGTAAACCCTCACTTAACCAGTGATCCAGCTTTACTTATGAAAGACTTGACACTTTCTTTCACCAATAGCGTAGCATACACGGTCACCACCACCAACCAAAACAACCAATAAGGGCCATCGAGTACAAAAATATTAACTTGAATAAAACCATGATTTCATGTATTGGAGACAATCAAAGAAGATTTTGAATTATTTACACTTTGTGTAAGCCATATATTTAGCCAACATGCTAGCTTGATGGAGCACACTCAGGGTTCAAAATCTCGCCGAAATCTCGTGAAATTTCGGATTTCGGACCCCCCCCTCGAATTCCATAATCTCGGTAAAATTAAAAAAACCCTAAAAAATTTGAAAGTGCAACAATAACCTATCATTTCGGTGAATTTGACCGAGATCTCGGTTTTTGACCGGATTGGATTCTTCACGTCGTTTTCTATGTGGGACAGTTGATAGATCATGGAAACATTAATGATGTATCATTTGTTAATATTTCAAGAATCTCTCTTAAACTCTACCTGATGTTGCCATATTGCGTGAAGTTTGTTGTCTTACCATAGTGCTCTGGTTGGCAACGAGACTACGGGATAGTTGGAACTTGGAAGTTCTTAGAAGTGATCAGGTTTGTCGGAACCCTCCCTTTAATAGCGTGGAATACCAAGAGGGGTTCCTATGTGCATACAGTACTAGTCCCATGATCAGTGGCTAGTACGCACATGTACAACATTGTCATCACATCCATACAAATTCATGATACATCAATAGAAATAGAGTCTTACAACATGGCCAATTGACCGGATTTAAAAGTTTGCAGCGGAAGATACATTGCTCGATAGTATGCCTTCTACCCAAAATACCACAGGCAACTGACAAGGGTAAACCTTAGTAAGATTCGTTAGCAAAGTCCTCGTATTCTGCGTCAGGGTCGGGAAACTTGGTTCTCTTCGTTCTCTGAATATCAACAATAGTAAGGTTGAGTACACGTATGTACTCGCAAGACTTGTAGTGTATCACAATTATATAATAAATGCAGGCTATGTCATGGAGAAAGCTGCTAAGTCCTTTTGCATAAAGCGAAAATTGAATTGTAAATACTGAATAGTAGACTGCAAGCGTGATATGTAAAAGCAATTGACAGATATGTAAATAACAAGTATGAATAAAAGTAACAACCCACAATCCTCCATTATCGTGAGTAGAATATTGTTCATTCCTACACCATTGGTAACAAAATTGGATTAAAGATTATTCTCAACTACCGTTTTAAATTCCATCCACTTTATGACAATAGCAAAACACTAACTAGTATCAGTGCACTAAGACTCCCATAACTGCGGGGACGGCTTTTCAAAAAGTTTTAGACTCCGCAGAGATGTACAACTTTACCCACAAGGAATGATTAACTCTTTTGCATTCAAAATTAACACACTTCCTTTGGTGTGCCACAGAGAGATCATACACAACCATTACATTATTTAACCCCAGCTTTACACCAGCCCGGCAACGTCAAACCCTTACTATGGTAGGAACAACATTTTCATGAACATAATAATTATCATTGAGCAAAATAAACAACACCCGTTCCTCCTCATAGATAGGCGTACACCGTTACACCGGTATGCATTTACCCACAAATCCATGTGGAAGCCCCTTACAAGCAAACTCGACAGGATTTACTGCTTATGCTACTCCAGCCTTCCAATGTGCAAAGCCAGTATTAAATAACTTAATAGGTTAAGGCTACCCCATAATAGCACTTGTGGTTGTACGGTAATTCTTGGATTATACAACACTATGTTCGGTCCTTAATCCAACCCGGGCGGAAACTCCCCCTATACTACGTAAGTTAAAGCTTACACACCCGGCTATTGCCATAATCCGCCCGTGTCAAAGCATAGTTTTATTTCCATTTTTATCAAAATATCGGTATCCTTTACTGTCATATCCAACCTTTTAAAATTATAAGACAACACATGTCTTTCTCAACTCTAGCAAAATTTTCAGTATTTATCACAAACAACATAACCAGTCGTTTGAGATCCCATTCCTAGAGCATACTGAGCATGTGCAATTAATAATCGTGTATACCCAGTTGACATTACCTTATGTCTAACCATAACCTAAGGTTTTCAAATGTTCTCATGTCAACAATTATTCAAGGGAATGCCACAAGCTAGGTATAGCTCTACCGCATCCCATAATATAGCAAATTTAACAAACATAGCGCATGCATAATAGTTTTGATAAAACAAAGTAAACTAGTTGAAATAATAGGGTCAATATGGTCAAAGGAGGGTGCTTGCCTTGGTCAGTGACTTCCTAGGTGGAGTCGGGGACGTCGGTGATGGTATCCGAAATGTTAGTGTCTACACGTCGTATGTTAAGAAGCGAAGCAACATCCAAATCCAGAAAAGAAAGAATGGCAGGTAAACATACATGTGACAAAAAGAAGTCAAGTATATTCATAATAAAATCATTCATGAAAAAAAAAGCGTGAGAGTGTGTAAAGGGCGAAGTTTTAGGGTTTGGGCCCAACTACTAGTGCAGAGCACAACATCGCCATTTACGAAAGTTAAAATTTTACTTTACGAATTCAAGAGGCCAAATTTGTACATACAATTATATTTATTTTCAAATTCAAGAAGCTAAGATTTTTGGATTTATGAAATTAGGATAGGTTAAAAGGTAGCACGATTGATCGAAACCCTAAATAAATAATTGAGCACAATTAAGTAGTTAACTAAAGTACAAAAGGTGGCAAGTTAAGCTATTGTTACAGAACCTACAATCATGCTATTTCAGAAGTGTAGGTTCTGAATTTTTGAGTTAAATGAAACTTATCATTCATTAACCATACATCTACACTATATATACTCTACCTGAAATAACCCTATAGCACATTTCAAGGTTAAACATGGGTTAAATCTAAATATTTTCGCACAGACAGAAAGAGTGCCATTTCAAGAGAGTATAGGAACTATCTTCACAAATTTTGAAGTTCATTCGCACTAGTACAAGCATTTCAAATTTAAACATATTAAAATTATTCTAATTAAGCATTTGATACAAACTAAGTCCAAAATTAAATATTTTTGCATAAATGGAATCCTAATGACATCAGGAACATAATAAAATTAGTCTCATCAATTTTGGAGATAATTTGCAAAAGTTTTATATTAAGCAAAGTTTCGGCCTAGGGCTTAAATTCAAAATTTAAATATTGTACAGAGAGTAAATTTGAAATATTTTTCTATATTTCGAAACTACATGATTTAACAAAATTTTAGAAACTGATTTGACCTAATTTGGAGTTATAATGCAAAAGTTATTGACAATTGAATCGGCTTGGGTCTGGAAAAATAAACTAAAATGAGAAATACGCTTTCCTAAAGTGAAAACAAACTTTGCCTCGGTCTAGCTCTGTGCTTGGGCGCATGCGTTCGGCTGACAGGGCATCCCCATTGTCAGTGGGTTGGCTCGGGTTCAAGCGGCTGGGACGTGCGTGTGGCTGACATGGTGGGACCGATTGTCAGTGAGGGAGAGAAGGGGAGTGGTGGAGGTGGCCTCGCCGGTGGCGGAGCACGGCCAGAGGCGACCGGAGGTGGGCAGGGTGAGCTAGAGCGGAACGCGACGAGTCTAGGGCATGGCTCAATCGAGCTCAAGAACGACCGAAGCTAGGGGCGGCGCTACAGGGGCGTCGAAGCACAAATGAGGGGTCAGCGAGCATCAGTGGGCTATGGTGAGTCTATTTCTGTACCTGGGTTTGGCGGGGAGTCGGCGGAGAAGGCTGGCACCGTGCGTCGGAGCCGAGGAAGAAGAAAATGGTCGCGGCGGCGATTGAAGTGGAACTAGCTGAAATTGGGCATCAGGTAAGGTCAGTAGGGACCAATGATGCTGAGTATGAGAGGAATTTGGTCCATGCTTACCGAGATGACTCAATTCGCTTGTTTGCAATCTCGGCTCCTTTGAAGCCCTCGGGGAGTGGTAATGGCGCTTCGGCCAGGAAAGGAACAGGGAGCGCGAGGTTGAGGATCTCGGGTAAAGCTTAAGTAAGCAAGGGAGGAAAGAAGGAGAAGGCAAGCCCCGGTCGAGCCTGATTCGGTGCCATTGGGAAGAACACAACGGCCAAGTTCGGCGAGGTTCGCGTGCACGGCTGTCGAGCAGGGAGAGAGTGAATTGATAGAGTAGAGGGGAGGTGAGCAGCGCAATCCAACTCCCAAAGATTTGGCTGTGACAAGTCGAGGCCGCGGCAGAAGAGAAAGAGGGCGGTCGGCTGCAGCAGTAGGGAAAAGCTGGGCAAACGGCTGCCACGACGAAGGTGCGGCTGCAACATGGCGAAGGGTTCCTGGAACACGAAAGTTGGGTTGCTGCCAAGGCATTGATTCATGGCCGGATTCATTGCCGCGGCAAATGTCAGAACCCGCAATAGGACACGGGCCCCTCTGTGTTTACCTGTACTAGTCCCTGGATCAATAGCTAGTACACACAGATCATAACAGTATGGATCATAACCCTGCGATAAATCAAGTTTAATATAGAGTACTGGCCAACAAGGCCCATTATTACAAAAGTTGGACCCATAGGTCAAGTAGCAGCGGAAATATTAAACTAACAAATTAACATGATAAAATGAAGTCCATAAACGCCACAAGCAAAGACTGAAGCAAACGTGTTCCTATTCATCCTGATATTCTTCCTCTTCAAAGTCTTCCTGGCAGATGTCGAAGGGTGGGACGCAGGCTCTTGGGTAGCTATCTTTGTCTTCCTGATCTGCTTCATGGAATAAGCAGCCCCGCAATAAAAAGCGAGGGTGAGTATGCAACATACTCAACAAGTCCGGTAAAAAATGCAATATGCAATTTGATTCAAGGGAAGGTATTGGTTAATTTTGCAAAAGCCAATTTTTAAAATTTTACCCTAGAATTTTTAATAGCATTTTTCAAACGTATTTTCTTTTGATAAATCAGAGTTTAAACTTTTTGGGACACGGCTCCAACCGTGGAAATCAAAACAAGCATGGCATCGACCATGGTTTTATTTTAAGAATACTTTTGAAATCTTTTCCTCGTGGCTACAACCACGAAATTTATCAAATCATAACATTCACGGCTACAACCGTGCTTTTCTTTTGTAAAGTCAAGTTTGAAATCAAATAGAGGAAATCTACCTGGCGACAGCGCCCTTTGTCCACCCTTGACCGTGGGTACGGCTATTCGAATAGTTTTACTCTGTAGAGCTTGCACGCTTTACCCGCGAGAGGTATTTCACTCTTTTTGGTCATTTGCTTCCTTTGGCATATAACCCCAAGTAAAAACCACAAGGCCATTTCCCTAGCTACATCTTAACTAAGTCACGCCCGCTGAGGTTTCACCGCCAAATGGCTACAACCAAGTTGGAAGCCCCCTCTTGCGCCTGTAGGTCTACTGTGGCTACAACCACGCCCACTCCACCGTTTGGCATGCCTTAATTAAGTTTTCACTAGTTACTCAGCCAGGCCCGTCCCATACCGGAACCCGCGGTCGCACTATTGTACATTGTTTGACAATCACAAGGAATCGGTCCTTAGGGTGACTAGGGTGGCACATACTCAAACCCGAGTCTCGTGCATACTGCACCCGCCTTGCAACCTTCCACCCTATTCTCATTTTTGAAATTCCAAGTTTCTCTTTTCTTTCGTTTTACCAAACTGGCAGCACCAACTGCCCTTTTTAAAATAACATTTTTGCTCAATCATTGGGAATTTCAAATAATAAGCTTTCGATTAAACATACGAATAGTATTTAGCATAACTAGGCACTACTAGTAGACTAAACAAGGGTGTTAGGCCATACAATTAATCATTCTAGGGCAACCAAAGGATAGATAGATTAATATGTAGCAAATATTCATATTAACAAGGTATATAACTATACTCTATCATAACATATCATTTTATATAAACAACCATAGCATGCAAGTTAGTAAATCTATAAAACATTTCAAGACATGGATCAACATGCTTCAAGGGTACTTATTGGAAACTTGCGGGGAACTTGCGGGAACTTGCGGAAACTTGCCTTGGTCGGTGAGGAGAGGGTTGTCTTCCTGTGGTTCTGCGGCGGAGTCGACGTCTAGCGTTTCTATTAAACGAAAAACAGCGAATAAACAGACATTCGGAAAATACCACGAAACAAATTAATTCGTAATCACATGAAAACTTTCAGATCTATAGTGTAGCATTTTATAAGATTTATAAAATTTATTTGGAAATTTTTGGACGTATATTTTGAGAGCTACAAAATTCGTAAATTTGAACTTTCCTAGAATAATTTAATAGTATAAATTTATTTATAAAATTTCAGTAAAATTAGCGCGGCTAGGTATTAATATGTAATAATTAATAAAATTGGTCGCATACTATTCGGACTTAAAATGAATTTGTAGCGAAAAAGACAAATTTCGCAAATACCGGATATTAACATGTACAACTAAACTACATGTATACTTGCCGAATGCATGTATAACCAAGGTACTGTTCACGCTAAAATATTTATATACTCAGACAAGCATCCAGTTTCACAGATATAGGCGCGTACATGTCTAACATATATATTCACGCCCGCGTTCTAATATAATCGTAAACAAACGCATGGGAAGTTATACTAGCGAATCGGCCGAATATATACATACGGGTCTCCGAATAAAACCACAGGTATACATGCCACGACTAAAATATAAGAACATGCCAGCTACGTAGTAAACATATATATACACGCTAACGCGTCTATACAAGCGTACTACCTACGATGAGATCGTCCAATCGATGATAGAGCACGCGCAAAAGAAAGCGAGAGTACCGATCGACGACAGCGAGCGCCGGATCGCCGGCGCGGAAGAAGACGCAGCCGAGGGTGTGACGGCAGCGCGACGGCGGCATTTACGATGACGCAAGGAAAGGCGACGACGACGAGACGGCAGCAGCGGCAACAACGGCGATGAGACGGCAGAGCAACAACAACGGCGTCGAGACAATGGAAATGGTGTGGTGAGTGGTGACTAACTTAGTAAGGCTTGGAGAAATGGTTGTGCACGTGTTGCTAGCAAACAACTCGACAATGAGAAGGTGTGAATCGCCTAGGAGGCTTCATGCGCGTATAGCAAAAGGCTGGAGAAAACGTTCAAGCATTGCAAGAGGTGGAGGCGTTACTAGTTAAATGGAAATATTGCTTGTTAATTGGAAACGGCTGGAATTAATTTATGGCAGGCGTAGTGTCGTGGCTGGACAGGGGACCATGTGCCGGATGGTGAGCAGTGCGGATGGAGGAAGTTCAGATTGAAGAATACTTCGGCTTCAGTGTGAGTGCGTGTGTTTCCTGTGTGGTGTTTGGTCCAAGGACCCACTTGTAAGGGAGTGATGAGGTATTACAAATGCTGTTAGAAACTTGTGGAGGAGTTTTGACGAGTAACAGAACACTTTCCCAAACAATCTTCCGATTCTGTTCTATTTCTCGTGTTCTTGCTTCCTTCCCAAACTCTTCTCTACTCCCAGAATCACAACACTTGGTATCAGAGCCATCCACCAGGCTGGCGCCGAAGAAAAAGCAAACTCAGTTGGAGAATCAGATCACGTCGGCCATGGCTTCGGTGGAGGCACAGTTTGAAGGTATCAATGCTCTCCTCAAGCAGATCCTTGATGATGTGCAGGGAGTTAAATCTGAGCTCGGGGAGGTACGATCGGTCGTCGATGTGGTCAGGGGAAGGGTGGAAGTGTTGGAGGCACGCCCAGAGATCCACAATCGCTTGTTTGGGCGAGGAACTTCGATGGCGGCGGAAGAGGTGCAGCAGGCGGGGTCAGCTTCTCTCTCTCCACCAGGAGAAGAGACGAGATCATTGAAAGGATCCAGGGTGTTGGAAAGGGCTAGGGATCCATCAAGGGGAATTCTAGGAGCCCCGATCATTCCTATAACTCCGGGTAAGCCAGATTGGCCCAATCCTTCTCAGTTGAATGAGCAAAGAGCAGGAGCAGGGCAAAACAACAATCCAATGTGGCAGACACGACAAGCAATGCCGAAGATAGAATTTCCGAAGTTTGATGGGGATAATCCAAAGCTGTGGAGGGAGAGGTGTGAGACTTATTTTGAGATTATGGGTATTAACCAGTGCTTGTACACCAGATTAGCCTCGTTGAACTTTACGGGAAGTGCTGCTCTGTGGCTTCAGAAGATGGAGGTTAGGGGAAGATTTGAAGACTGGGAAGTGTAGTGTGAAGCTGTAGAACAAAGATTTGGAAGGAATTTATACAAGAGACATCTGAACAGATTGATAAACCTGAGGCAGACAGGATCAGTGACTGAATATGTAGAGCAATTTGAAGAGTTGCAACATCACTTGTTGTTATATAATCCTTCTCAAGATGAGGTGTTTTTTGTCACACATTTCCTGGGTGGGCTGAAGGAGGAAATCAGAGCTTCGTTAGTGTTGCACAACCCAGAGGACATGGAAACTGTGGTACATTTGGCGATGCTACAGGAAGAAGAGATGGAACATAAGCGGAGGGGTGCTTATTATAAGGGTGATACAAGAGAGGCTGGTAAAGGAGGAGGCAGATTTGTCGACAAACAAAGATTCAATACCAAGATGGAAGAGAACAAGAGGAATGAAGAGGCAAGAAAGACAGACCTTCCAAAATGGGATGAGAAGATGGAAGCATTAAGGGCATATCGGAAAACAAATGGTTTGTGTTTCACTTGCGGAGAGAAATGGGGAAGGAACCATAAATGCCCTGAAAAGGTTCCTTTACACATCATTGAAGAGTTAATAGAAGTTTTGCAAATACAAACCAGCCCAGTGGATGACCCTGAAGAATAAAGAATGGATGGCGACGAGGAACTATTAGTGGTCACAGATCAGCACCTTACCGGAAGGATCAAAAGAAGGACATTGAGACTGCAAGGACTCATTGGGAAACAGGAAATCCTAATACTGGTTGATTCAGGAAGTACCTACTCGTTCATCAGTGAGAGACTGACCAAGAAGTTACAAATGCAAACCGAAGAGATTAGCCCAGTGCAATTGTCGATAGCTGATGGAAGAGCTATGCATTGTCATCAGCAAGTCAAGTCCTTACAATGGTGGGTACAGGGTCAATCCTTCATACAGGACATGCGAGTGCTAGCTTTGGGATGTTATGATTTAATCTTGGGCGCGGATTGGCTGGAAGAGCATAGTCCAATGTGGATACATTGGGAACACAAATGTATGAAGTTCACTCACAATGGCCGTCGGGTGAAATTGCAGGGAGTCAGGGAGGATCAGATCTTAGAAAGGGAAATAAGTAGCAAGGAGCTTCAGGGAATGCTGAATAGAGAGGTGCCACTCATGTAGTGCATGTACACATGGTGAACACAGAAGAACACAACTCCAGGAAGGAGGACAGGGATGATTCGGTGCCACAAGAGGTGACTGAAGTAATCCAGGCATTTCAGCACTTGTTCGAGCAGGTCACGCGATTGCCTCCGAGACGCTTATATGATCATGCAATTCCATTAATACCAGGTGCACAACCAGTGACTGCTCGCGCTTACCGACACTCTCCGCATCAAAAGGATGAGGTCGAAAGACAGGTTGCAGATATGCTACAGAAAGGGTTGATTCAGCAAAGTGCAAGCCCATTCGCGTCACCGGTGATCTTGGTTAAGAAAAAGGACGGTACCTGGCGTTTTTGTATAGATTATCGAAGACTGAACTCCATCACTATAAAGAACAAGCAGCCGTTGCCGATCATAGATGAACTCTTGGATGAATTGGGAGGTGCTTGTTGGTTCACCAAGCTTGACTTGCGAGCGGGCTATCATCAGATTAGAATGGCCGAGGGAGAGGAACACAAAACTGCTTTTTGTACCCATCATGGATTATACGAATTCTTGGTTATGCCATTCGGGCTCACAAATGCCCCTGCTACCTTCCAAAGTGTCATGAACCAGATATTTCACAAGTTGCTGAGAAGGAGTGTTTTAGTTTTTGTTGATGACATATTGGTGTACAGCAAGTCAGTGAAGGATCATGCAGTCCATCTCACAGAAGTGTTTGAGATTTTAGAGCAACAGCAGTTGTACATCAAGAAGGAAAAATGTTCATTCGGTCAGCAAAGGCTCGAGTATTTGGGTCATGTAATCACACCTAGAGGAGTATCCACTGATCCTGACAAAATCAGGGCGGTCCTAGAGTGGCCTGTCCCACAGAATGTGAAGCAGCTGAGGGGTTTCTTGGGTCTGACCGGCTACTATAGAAAGTTTATTCAACATTATGGGACAATTTGCAAGCCTCTAACAACTTTGTTAAAGAAGGGAGTATTGTATCAGTGGTCCACTCACACAGAGAATGCGTTTCGTGTACTGCAGACAGCAATGGTGGAGGCTCCGGTGTTAGCAGTGCCTGAATTCTCCAAACAGTTTGTCCTAGAAACCGATGCTAGCAATGGAGGTATCGGAGCCGTTTTGATGCAGGAGGGGCATCCCATTGCTTTTCTAAGCAAGGCACTGAGCAAGCAAAATCAGACCCTGTCAACATATGAGAAGGAATGTCTAGCAATTTTAATGGCAATTGGGAACTGGCGCCTGCATTCTCCAACATCAGGAGTTCATAATCAGGACAGACCAAAAGGCATTAGTACACCTGGCAGAGCAAAAGTTGACTACACCAATGCAACACAAGGCTTTTGTCAAGTTATTGGGGTTACAGTACAGAATCCATTACAAGAAAGGAGTTAACAACGCTGCAGCAGATGCTTTGTCTCGCACGCCTGAAAGCTCAACCATTCATGCTATATCAGTGAATACACCGGTGTGGATTGAAAACCTCATATCAGGCTATCAGGAGGATCCTGAAACGAAGAAGTTGTTGGAAGAACTATGCATCACTGGGTCAAATGAACATGGATACACACTGCAACATGGAATCATTCGTTGCAAAGGACGAATATGGGTGGGAAACAATGAATTGGCACAGCAACATATACTGCAAGCCTTGCATAGCAGTGGAATTGGAGGACACTCAGGCATTAGTGCAACCTACCACAAGGTGAAGGGTTTATTCGCATGGCCAAAACTGAAAAGGGTAGTGGAGAAGTATGAGAGGGAGTGCAATCGTCATCAACAAGCCAAGGTCGAGCATATCAAAACTCCGGTTTGCTGCAACCTCTACCAATACCATCACAATCATGGGCAATAATAAGTATGGATTTCATTGAAGGCTTGCCATTATCTCACAAGTACACTACGATCCTAGTGATCATCGACAAATTTTCAAAATATGCACATTTTTTGCCGCTCTCCCATCCTTTCACCGCTTCTCAGGTGGCGAAAATCTTTTGCGATCAGGTTTACAAGTTA
This sequence comes from Rhipidocladum racemiflorum, assembly GCA_036346355.1. Taxonomy (NCBI): domain Eukaryota; kingdom Viridiplantae; phylum Streptophyta; class Magnoliopsida; order Poales; family Poaceae; genus Rhipidocladum; species Rhipidocladum racemiflorum. Next base: position 1,994,563 of record CM070592.1, on the reverse strand, counting down.
CATGGGTTGCCTCAAACTATAATCTCGGACAGGGACAGAGTGTTTACCAGCACCTTTTGGCAAGAGCTATTCAAGCTGTCAGATACTCAGTTGAATATGAGTTCGTCTTATCACCCACAAACGGACGGTCAAACTGAGCGACTTAATCAATGTCTAGAGACTTATCTAAGGTGCTTCGTTCATGCATGTCCAAGGAAATGGTCCAAATGGTTGTCGTTGGCAGAGTATTGGTATAATACCACATATCAGTCGGCAATAGGGCGGACTCCTTTTGAGGTGATGTATGGCCATCCACCAAGACACTTTGGCATTCCCACGCTGAGCACGAGTGTGGACACTGAGGTACAGGAGTGGTTGAAACAGAGGAATGAAATGAACACCTTACTCAAACTCCACTTGGAAAGGGCTAGTGCTCGGATGAAGGCTCAAGCTGACAAGAACAGATCGGATAGGGAGTTTCAGATTGGGGATATGGTATATCTTAAATTACAACCTTATGCTCAAACATCAATTGCTTCACGGGGCAACCAGAAGCTATGTTTTCGTTTCTATGGTCCTTACAAGATTCTGGGAAGAGTTGGTTGTGTGGCATATAAGCTGGAGTTGCCGGAGGAGAGCAAAATACAACCAGTGGTACACGTATCCCAACTCAAGAGTCATATCGCTCCATCTACACCTGTAGACCCAACACTGACAATGCAACAATTGGAGGTCAAGGAACCAATCCAGCCATCAGCCATTCTGCAACGAAGACTGATTAGACTCGGAGATCATGTCACCCCAGTCGTGTTGGTGCAATGGTCAGGTCTGCCTTCTTCGCCACAACCTGGGAAAAAGTTGCTTCTCTCGCCTCATGCTTTCGGCAACGGCTTGGGGACAAGCCGGATTTTAAGGGGGAGGGAATGTCGTGGCTGGACAGGGGACCATGTGCCGGATGGTGAGCAGTGCGGATGGAGGAAGTTCAGATTGAAGAATACTTCGGCTTCAGTGTGAGTGCGTGTGTTTCCTGTGTGGTGTTTGGTCCAAGGACCCACTTGTAAGGGAGTGATGAGGTATTACAAATGCTGTTAGAAACTTGTGGAGGAGTTTTGACGAGTAACAGAACACTTTCCCAAACAATCTTCCGATTCTGTTCTATTTCTCGTGTTCTTGCTTCCTTCCCAAACTCTTCTCTACTCCCAGAATCACAACACGTAGGTAGCCATTCACGGCACTCCATTGGAAAACTTATTTTTACTCACCGGACGGCGGCGGCGGAGGAGGAGGAGGGGGCGGGGGGGCGGAGAGGCGATCGAAGGCGGCCATGGCAGCGAGGTTCTGGGCCTCCTTGGCCGACCGCGCGGCGGCGTTCGGCGAGTGGAACTCGGCGCCGTTGACGGCAACGGTGGCGCAGAAGAGGGGGGAGTGCTCCAGGCCCAGGCGCTGGTGGGTGTAGTTGGGCGCAGTGGCGGAGGCGTCGGTGGGGCTGGGTGGGGCTCGAGCCCACCCAGCCTCAACACAGACCCCTAACAAAGACATGCAGCCAACAGTTAATCGCCAACAAGATGCAGCATGCAACCATGCACAATGAGCCATACTTCATACGGTGATACAGCCATAAGCCAAGCGTTGAGGCCCATGGCCCGTACTCCCATAGCCCAGGCAATACGATGTTGATACGTATACGGTTTAGGCATACATTAAAACATGTCTACGCAGTCTTCAAAAAAATCACGACGCAGTTCGTATCCGCCGTTCCGCGTCTCGACGAGTCAGGCATTGGCAGTCGGCGGCTTCCATCCCGATCTGCGGCGACTGGGCGTCCGGGCGACGGGCGGCTCACGGAGTCTCACGGGCTCAGTGAAGGTGAAGCTGATGCACACCATGCACGACCGCACGTAGTCTACGTAGATACTTTCCAGCCCTCTGATACTTTCTAACTTTCAGGCTTTCAGGTTCAGCAATTAGCAGTTTATTGATGCCTTGAATAATGGTGTATTGGTGTTGATTTTTGTCACAGCAAAGGAGTTGATTTAAAGGTGAACATGTCTGCTGTCTGCTGCAACAAAGTAAAGGTAATTCTTAAATCTAACCCTTTGTTGCACCCGTATAATTAGTAATTAGTAAACCCTATATAGCCCAAACTATAATTAGTAAACCCTATGTAGCCCACACCTATATGGAGATTAATTATTTTTTTATTCAAACCCTATTTGGCTAAGCAATAGTGGATTCTTGATGAACAGATTACAGATTGATAAATTGATTGGCTAAACAATAGTGGATTCTTTCAATGAAGAGATTCTTTAAACCCTTATCAACATCAAGACCGTTAGAGGAGACTGAGGAGTCACTCTTTGATACCTCATAGTAGTTCAATTTGAATGTCTCTCTTTTAAACCCCCCTCTTTGGAACTTTCTGGCTCCGCCACTGGTTGGGCGGCGGCCACCGCCGCTGGTGGCACAGCTCCAGCAGCCGCGACTTGAACATGCTCACGGATTGGGATTCTGCAGCCACCGGGTGCCCTTCTCTGCGTGAGTTTGTTTGGTTCCTAGCTCCTTAGAGCATCTCCAAGAGAGAGCCCTAAAAATGAGTCTTAAATTTTAATTTAGGGCCCTAACTATTTAGATTTAGAGCTCCAACGAAATATTTTAGGCCCTAAAACTCAACAAAGATAGGGCTCAATCACAGAGTTGCTAAATATAGCTACTCTCCTAGGGGCCCTAAAACAATTTGCTAAATTTTAACAATTTAGGACTCTTGCTGGAGTTAATCTTTTTCCCAAAAGCTCTATAATTCAAGTTAAAACCATATTTAAGGCCTCTCTTGGAGATGCTCTTAATTCCAATTCACGTCCACCGGGTGGGTGCCCTTCTCTGCGTGAGTAGTTTGTTTGGTTCCTACCTCCTTGTATTCCAATTCACGTCCACCGGGTGCCCTTCGCTGCGTGAGTAGTTTGTTTGGTTCGTTCCCTGACTTTCCGTGCATGGCCCGTGTGGCGCGGATCTCGGGCAGGTTGTTGCCGCGAGAAAACCAGATCTACAACGGATTCAGCTCAGCTCATTCTTTGTTCCTAGTTTTTTTCCTTTTGCATGGCTGCGTTGCTGGACTTCGAACGGTTCCAGGTGATCGCGTGTGTTCCATATAATTTCTGATTATCTAGATTCTACGATCACCTGACACTCAATTTCCGGCTTTATGTCCCAAATAATTTGTTTTCCTTTTAAGCAGAAGCTGTTCCAAACTAGACTATACGTGGTCCCACACAATAATTACAGTGCTGCGTAGAACCATTAATGTAATACAACCGATTGATCAAAATTTAACAAGAGCTGTATGCTCTTACTAATATATTTATTTACATTTATAATTAATTAAAAATATTTTCGTTATTGTAAATTATCACTTTTATGAAACATGTTTTATATTTTTTTGTTTATACTTGGTCCAATTAAAAGATACATACTATGAACAGTACGACACAATATTATAAACTAATTTATCGTACGTAGTTAATAAAATAAATTATTTTTGTGATTAAACAGGAAAGAGGATGATTAAATCGGAAAACGGTTGATTAACCAGATTATCCTGCCAGTTAATCGTTCCTACAATGTAGTTTTTCTAACAGAACTTGCCACCTTGTTTATTACTTACAACCAAGAACTAACTATTTTTTAGGGGAAAATAAGATCTAACATAACGACTTGATTTTAGTACATACATAGATGATCCATACCTACATTAATACAATCCGCATGAAAGAAAATAATTTACACTGTGTCCTACCACTTGTTCTATACTGTCTAATTAACACAAACAAACTTATTCTACATCATTTGTATATCACATGATCAAGTAATGACAGTTTTATTATTTAACGCATTGAAATCAAACCTAATTAGGTTATGGTACGAACTAAATTGAAATTCAGAGAGCTTAATTATGACATAAGGATACTAAAGAATATTGTCTCATTCTTTTTGAATTTCAGTTGCACAAAATTTATATTGAGCTAGTTTCAAACCTACACTTTGAATTTGAATTCTATTTTAAATCAGAGATCAAACTTCAACTTTTTTTGCATATTCTAATACTACACGATTTAACATGAATTTTCAAACTTGTTTCATTCAATTTGGACTAATGGTTCAAAAGTTATGACCATTTGAATATATTCGGTTTAAATAATTGAGGAGAAAGTATTTTTCCATGTGTGCTGCAATATTTAGTTCATACCCTGACAATATTTGCATAATAACTTTGAAATAGCATACTACATTTTAGTTGGCACGCTCCACAATTTTTCGGTGTGTGCTACAATTTTCCTATCCTTTTCTACATTTTCTACATATATCATTTTCCTTTTCATTGTAAACCTACTTTTTAAGTCTCATAAATAAATACTTGCTACTATGTTTATTTTGTCCTACCAACAACACATTTTTCCTCTAATAAATTAATATTGCAACTCATATATTTCTGGGCCAATATTATATTTTGTACCAACATTATTTGTAGATATACATCATTATCCACAATAATTTTATAAATTATGCGTAAAACAAAATTATTTGCGTACAACATTTGTTTAGACTACTCTAACAGTTTTTGAGACTACCTATATTTTTCTACGTATATATCAATTATACCATAAAAAAATAATTATAAAAAATACTAACCGACGAATAAGAACAAACGACGAACGAAACATGAACAAGCACGAAAAAATTCTTCTCCTCCTCCTCCCCTTTTTTTCTCTTCTTCTTCTTCTTCTTTCTTTTCTTTTCTTCTTTTCTTCTTCTTCTTCTTTCTTTTCTTTTCTTTTCTTTTCTTCTCCTTCTCCTTCTTTCTTTTCTCTGGCTCTGGTTCGGCTGGGTGAGTGCTCGGTCGTTCTGGCTCTGGTTCGCCTGGGCGGGCAGGCGCTCGGTCCTTTTCTACCGTGGCCCCGCTGCCCGGCCTGCCCGCCGCCCAATCCTGCCATCTCCTCGCGCTTGCGTGGCGTGATTCGCGCCGGCCCCTCCACGTCAGCCCGTCGCGCCTGTGTGGCGCGACTGCGCCGCCCCCTCGCTGCACGCTAGCGCGACCACGCCGCTACGTCAGCCGGCCATGTCCTCCCGTCGCACGCGCGTGGCGTGACTGACCCCTATTCGCTCTGCCCTGGCGCGATTCGAGCTACTTTTGTAAAAAAAAATTATATGTATATTATTGTAATAAACCAATAAAAAAGATTATTTATAAAGAAAATTCCGAGCTGGGCCGAAGCTCCCTGGAAAACCCGGTGACGCCTTGAGGCCACGGCGGTGACCCTCGGTGCTGGCGAGCGCACGATGCACAAAGGCAAGTGTTATAAATCTAGGTATTATTTTAATTTCAGATTTGAATATGAAACATAATTCCAAAATAATCAAACACAACAAGCTAGATAGAAGATACCACAATAGAAGATACCACATATTTCTGGAAAAATAGATCTAGAAATGATGTATATGTGATGAACAGAGGGAAAATAGGAGAATTCTTATGATGGGCTTGATGACGAAAAGGATGCAGCGCAGTAGCGAACGGCCGTAGTGGAAGTAGTCGACGTCGTGGATCGTTCGCAAGATGAAGAGCTCAAGCAGTCACGCAGTTGCGCTGCCCAGAAATCTTATTGCCGCCCCTGTGCAGGTTCTCGCTGCGGTAACGGTTTGGAGATCCCGCTCTCCTTGCCTCACGGTGCACGCCGAGAGGAAGGTCGGTGAAGAACAAGCGCAGCACGAAGATGCAACACAGGTCACAATGGATGAACGCGAGTGCCCGATGAAGAGCCTCTTTCAGTCTGGACGTCTCCAGATTTTATAGCCTCGCACAAGTAACAGTCAATAAATTGATCATTACAACACCATTAAACACTAGTAACTACTGTCATCAAATATTCATTCAAACGGACTTTCAATTGAAATTGATGCCATAACGTTGTTTGAATGCTTAGTTAATGACCATGGTATTGAAGAGAAATCGAAGATTAAAAGGAATTTAATTCACGACACGGCGATGTCGCAAGTTACAAGTCATGCGGAAAAACACGTGAAAATACGCGGTAATTCGTGAAATATGCGCGCACGCGTGTGACTTTAGCCGTGCTCCTCACCCTCCATATGCCTCATTACAAGGCATGGTGGGAGCTCTCCCTTTTAAGTTGGCATTCTCCTCTCTCAATTAGCAATATGGTACAATTCTTTGTAGCTTTGGCATTAGAGATAAATGGGCCACTTGGGCCTTATTTCTAATAGCAGGTACCAGAATCCCTCTAATGCCATTTAGGGTTCCTGATTTGAATTGGGATTTTGGGGAAATTTGGGAAATAGGCTTCAAATCTGATGGGGATTTGGGGGCTAGGGTTCAGCTTTGACTCATCGCCTCCTTCTGAATTGCTGAATCGAGGCTAATTAAGTGCTAAACCGACGAATCAAGAACCAATCCAAGCTAAGAGGAACATGAGTTGACTAGTTTTTGTCAGGACCGATTTGAATCCGAGTCGAACAAGGATACTTATGAGTATGGATTAAACAGATGAAAGGAAATCAAGAACAAACTAGGGCTACTTTTATTGTAACATAACTAAGAAACATAATTTCATTCCAGATGCCTTCCCATTCCTCCATCACCTGAGTTTTATACCCAGTCTTTACATTCAGTTTACCCATAACAGAAAAGATTCGCTGCAAAGATTAAAAGAAAGCAGTAAAGTAAATATAGATGTTGACACTATTCCTTTATCTATTGCTGGTAATTTTGCTGACAACCTCAAGGTTCTTGGATGATCTCTCCCTTGCAATGATTAATATCCAGCCGTTGATGTTCATTAAACGAGCTCGCCGAAACGGTATCCAAATCTGCTGAATTCTCAGTTTCTCTTCATTTCCTGTTAGCAGCTCTGACAGTTTTGCTCTGATACCAAATGTTAGAGTTTGCTAGGGCTAAGCCTAAGTCATTATCTAGTCTAAGCATGATCACAAATTTGTGGAAATTAAGGACTAACCCAAAATCGAAGAACAAGCAGCCATTAGGGGGTCTCGGTTAGGGTTCTTGAGTGTCGGTGAAGCAACAGTGGTGAGGAAGAAGAGCACCGAGACAAATCGGTGAAGGTAGAGGTCTTCGTCGATCTCGCGCCAATAGCCAGATCGGATGGTATTTTTTGGGTAGAGAACGAACTCGTAAGTAATCGAACCAATCCACAAGTGCCGGTCTCCCCTATTTAATTTGGCGCTAGTTGATAAGACCAAAACCAAAAACAGTTGGTACGCTCCCGATCATTGCACGTATGTGAGTGGTGGCCCTTTAGTTCCACGACTATCGGTTCATCAGTTGAAGCCGAGATCACCACTAACAATATTTGATAATGCATGTCAACCCATAAAAAGTTGAGAAAATTTAGTGTCTGCCAGTAAGACTTCGCCTTTTTGTGTGTGTGCCATCACATAATCCATGCTTTTGTGTGTGCCATCAAAAGGATTGACCTTGCATCTCAACGCCATTTATGACTGGCTGAGGTCAACTTTGGGTGTTTTGGCATCGTGAAAGTCTAGGCTGAGTCATTGACACTAAAAGTCACCTTTACCATCTCAGGGATGTTCTTGGAATAACATAGTTATATAAAGAGAGCAATTTGTGTGCCTGTGTAATATAATCTTATTTGAACTCATGTTACCTCTATTTGTCTTGTTTTATGGTAAAGCTTCTGTAATTTCAGTGAATGTAATTTATAAAAGGGCACTACAATGCCATTCGATTTTTATACGTGCATTGAGCCATCTGCTTAAATGTGAAATGTATAAGAAGTGACTATAGTTTTGTGGAAGTGGAATACTGAATGTGCGCTTATAGTAGGGTGAAGGATGATATAAATTATAGGTACTCTTTTTTACAGGAAGTTAAAATTAAGCTACTAAATGTATATGCAACACATAGAGTACAGATAATATTTGACGCAAAGTTTGGTTCCGTTGCAATGTAGGGGCACCCTACTAAGTATATATACCCAATAAGCAAGTGTGAACCCAATAGGCAAGTGTGAGGAGTTGATGCTAAAAAACCATGATGAAGTCAGCTTCATGAGATCATTTATGCATCTAGTCATTTCTGCTATCTTTGCTCCTGGAAAAGACAATTGTTGTTCTCTAGATTTCCTATATTCTCTGGTGGACATCTCTAAGAGAATTTTTTTTAAATAAACATTTTTTAATCGATAAATTAAAAAATATACCCGAAATAATATTTTTTACAAAACTAGCCTCCAGTCGCGCCACGTGGCAGCGAAATGGGCCAGTCGCGCCACGTGGCAGCAACACACAGGTCAGTCGCGCCACCATGGCACGACAGAGCCTAGTCGCGCCACGTGGCAGCGATTGACCCATGACGTGGCATTTTCATTTAATTAAATATTTTTAATTCGTTATATAGTCAAATAATTCATATCGGATATTAGGAACCTCGAAAAAATATGAAAAAATTTTCTAAATTTTTATTACGCTATAATAATTCATAATATATTAAAAAAAGTAGCATGTTTAATGCAAATTTAAAATATTAAAATCAGGTTTACTAAAATACTATTTTAGGTATTATGAAGAAATTATATAAACCATGGCTCCAAAAATTATGAATTTTTTTTAAAAAAAATTTATTACGCTTTAAGTATTCATAATATATTAAAAAAAGTAGCATGTTTAATGCAAATTTAAAATATTAAAACCAGGTTTACTGAAATACCATTTTATGTATTATGAAGAAACTATATAAACCATGGTTCCAAAAATTATGAATTTTTTTAAAAAAATTTATTACGCTTTAAGCATTCATAATATATTAAAACAAGTAGCATGTTTAATGCAAATTTAAAATATTAAAATCAGGTTTACTAAAATACCATTTTAGGTATTATGAAGAAATTATATAAACCATGGCTCCAAAAATTATGAATTTTTTTTAAATTTTTATTATGCTGTAAGCATTCATAATATATTAAAAAAAGTACCATGTTTCATTCAAATTTAAAATATTAAAATCAGGTTTACTAAAAGACCATTTTAGGTATTATGAAGAAACTATATAAACCCGCTCGGCCTGGCCGACGACCCTGAATCGTTTGCCGAGTTCAAGGTGAAGGAGATCAAGAACGGCCGCCTCGCCATTTTTCTTCGTCCAGGCCATCGTCACTGGTAAGGGCCCACTCGAGAACCTCGCCGACCACCTCGCCGACCCGGTGAACAACAACGCATGGGCCTACGCCACCAACTTTGTGCCCGGCAAGTGAGCTTAGTTAGCTAGCTCGCGTGCTTGGCCGGCAACTTCATTGTCTTTCGGAGAGGAGAGGGCGTGGCTGATTGATGCTGCATGTGTCACTCTATTTTCATGTTGCATGTCGGGGCAAGTCAAGATGATGGGAAGGTGTTGTACACTAAGATGATGCTCCTGCAACGATGGTTTTGTTCCCTATTGATTATGGGAGAGGTGCTTCAGTTTTTTTTAAGTTGCATAAATATTAAAACATAAATAAAATATAGATAGTGATTACTTATTTCTTTACTTGTTTTAAATTTTGTACAATTTGTATTAGAAGAGAAAGTATATAAGCATTGCTTATTGGGTATTTGTCAGTTTTAAGAGTTGATTTGTTCTTCTGCTACTACTTGAGAAAGTATAAAAGCATTGCTTATTGGACACATGGTTTATATAGTTTCTTCATAATACCTAAAATGGTCTTTTAGTAAACCTGATTTTAATATTTTAAATTTGAATAAAATATGGTACTTTTTTTAATATATTATGAATGCTTACAGCGTAATAAAAATTTAAAAAAAAAATCATAATTTTTGGAGCCATGGTTTATAAAGTTTCTTCATAATACCTAAAATGGTATTTTAGTAAACCTGATTTTAATATTTTAAATTTGCATTAAACATGCTACTTTTTTTAAAATATTATGAATGATTATAGCGTAATAAAAATTTAGAAAAAAATTTCATATTTTTTCGAGGTTCCTAGTATCCGATATGAATTATTTGACTATATAACGAATTAAAAATATTTAATTAAATGAAAATGCCACGTCATGGGTCAGTCGCAGCCATGTGGCGCGACTGACCTGTGTGTCGCTGCCACGTGGCGCGACTGGCCCATTTCGCTACCACGTGGCGCGATTAGAGGCTAGTTTTGTAAATTTTTTTATTTCGGGTATATTTTTGAATTTGTTGAATAAAAAATGTTTATTTTAAAAAAAAATTCTCTCTAAGATAGCAGGTTACAACTGGGCTGGTATGATTCTAAATATTGTGATGAGTGAAAAGTTGAGCGATATCATAATATTAATAATGTAAAACCATCTGCCCCTGAAGGTGGAAAGTCAAAACATTACAATGAAGACTTCGTTCCTCTTTTGGCTGTAAGTATATATTTTTTTCTGTCATATTTGGACTAACTCATCTTCATATTTTCCTTTTCTTATATTGTTTGCTAATTTTATTGTAATGTTCTTCATCTTTTTTTTCTTTTTTAGATAATCTATGTTGATTTTCTTGATCTGCGTGGTCAACACATCAGTTAAACTATGGTAGCCCAAGGGTTTGTAATTTCAGGATTTTCATCTTGATGCACAAGCTGACAATGCATTACAAGTACATTTCTTTTCTTGTTTCGTATACCTCAATTTCTTTAAAAGGTCTTATTTGGTTGTATTTTTCTATACACATAATTTTATTCTTCTTTTTATAGATTCATACAAGTACTCTTTGTATCTTTATCTTTACCCCTTTATAATACACCGGTTAATTCTTTCCTACATGCACACACTATTCTGCCCCCACAGAGGATACCTTTTCTTTGTTCACCCTAACATGTGCACCCAGAAATCCCCCTTCCTCATAATCAAGCGCTAAGATGTTTTATCACACCACTTCATCAAATCTGATGGACCAAATCACCCGGTTCATCCCAATAGCCCGTGTGGCCCCAAATCCCCCGCGTGGCACCCAATCCCCCGCCCGTGTGAGCCGCCCCTAATCGCGACGGGTGAGATCTAGAGAGCAGAGAGGGATGGGGATGAGACCGGGGTGGGTTGGGGGTCTGGTTGAGGAGAGATTCTTCGTGGTTCCCCGGTGCACGAGAGCCGCAAGACGAATGTAACACCCCAAAATTTTGCTTTTCTTAAATTCATGTGTGATTTGGCACTTTGGTGAATTTTTGGAATTTTCTGGAATTTATTTGGATTTATTTGGAATTTATTTGAATTTATTCCATTTTAAAATAATTAAAGAATTTAATTTTGCAAATAAAATTTTGTTGGAAATATTTTATTTGAGTCCAAAATGTTCCAAAATATTTTCCAGAATTTTTCCGAATTTTTCTCGAGTCATTTGCTATTTTTAATGAATTAAATGAATTATCGGGAATTATTTTAAATATTAAATCGCTGGAAAATCAACCCGCCTGATTCTTGTTCATCCGATCGAGCCCGAGTCGACTCGAAGTTCGAGTCCGACCCGAGCCACGTGGTCGAGCCGAACCCGTTCGCCCCGAACCCTAGCCACGCGACCGTTGGATTAGGATCCAACGGTTGTGATTGCGCCACGTCACCGAGCCCGAGCCGACCGAGCCAGCCAGCTCGCCCGAGTCCGACCCGGACCCAAACTCGCGCACCGTTGGATCGAGATCCAACGGCTGTGCGCGCGCCACGTCACCCTCTCCGTGCCGCCGCCGGACTCCGCCGTCGAAACCGTGTCGACCTCGGTCTCCGTGCGTTTCACGGACGCCGAGGCTGCTATTTAATGCGCCGCCACCACGGTCGTGACCTAGACTTCAGCCGCACAGACCTGACGACAACGCCGGAGCCGCCGCCGTTCAGCTACAATTGCTCGCCGGAGTTGCCGTAACGCTCCGCCGCAGTTTTCGCTGCGTTCCGTCGCCGTCCGCCGCCCTCTGCCGCCGTTGAGCCCAGATCCGGACTCGCCGCGACGAGACGCACCCGAAGGGATCTCTCACTTCGCCGGAGCGCGCCAGAAACGCCGTCGGCAAGGTCGTCGTCCTCCGCGCCGGTGAGCCAGCGCCGCCGCAAGCCATCGCCGGACCGCGAGCACTCTCAGCCGTCCGATCAAGATCCAACGCTTGAGATCACGCCACGTCATCGCACGGTGAGATTGCGTTACGATCTCCAGATCTAATCTTGACCATCGGATCTAGATCCAACGGTCCAAAATCAACACGTTAACCCAAACGCGTCAACACTGGATCTAATCCGCGCCGTTGATTTTCAAATCAACGGTCGAGATCGAGCCACGCGTCCGGGAAGTTGGACCGACGCGGTCAGCGCCGTACGCGCGTGACGCTGACACGCTGGGCCCGCGTGTCAGCGGCTCGGCCAAACCACACCATGACGTCACGCTGACGTCATGGCGGGCCCGCATGTCAGTGGCTGACCCAGCCAAGAGCTGACGTCACCCATGACGTCACAGTGGGTCCCACCTGTCAGCACCGTGGGCTGAGCCCCGCTGACGTCAGCGATGACGTCACCCGAGAGGGCCCACATGTCAGTCTCACGTAGAGTCGTGGACCGAGTCCACGGTGGACCCGAGCCAAACCGTGGACCAAGCCCATGAGCCGGCTGACGTCAGCAGGCCAATCAGAGGCTGCCACGTGTCCATGCTGATGCAATAATTAATTTCCGAAAAAGAAAATGATTTATTAATTCGAAATATTGATTCAAATTTAGTTTCAAACTTCAAACGCTTATAACTTTTGCGTTTCAACTCCGATTTGAGTGATTCAAATTTCTAAATTTGTATAAAATTGAGATCTACCTGAATATGAATTTTATTTAATTTTTGGACTAAAGTTTTTCTCTGTAAAATTATTTAATTGATTATTTAAACTTTAAATAATCATAACTTTTGCATTTTAACTCCAAATTTGACGATTCCAGTTTCTAAAAATCCACAAAATTATGTTCTTTCTGTTTATGGATTTTATTTGGAGTTTTGGAATGTTTTTGCCTAGTGTTTATTTGTGTATTTGCTATTTGCACGCTTTACGAGTAGACGTTGAAGTGCCGGAAGGATTCACAGGAGAAGTTTTGACTCAGGATCCAACTCAAGACCAAGAGCAAGTACTTTTTGAAGGCAAGTTGTGCTTTGACCATGTTGATCCTATTTTGAAATCTATTTTGATTTAAACTATTGCATGCTAGTTCAATTAGAAAGATACTTTGTTTAAACATGGGGGTTAGATAAATACCAATTTGCTGTATGACACCTTGATTACTTAAGTATGTGCCATGACCCTTTGTCACCCTAGTTGTGGATTACTAGTTGGACATTATTAATTTGCCAACATGGGTTTTAGACCGTTGTAGTATACTGCTTAGACCTGCTACGTGCTCATGACATGATTTTGGATAATCAAATGTTAATATTGACTTAATGATATATTGAACCTGTTTTGGAAGAGTATCATGTGATGTTGATGGCACGTGGTGCATGGTAATCAACTGGGGTTTTGATAAACAGCTTTCGACCGGGGCATGTGGCAAGAGTAATCAGGTGGGCCAGTGTGGCGTTGGGAATGTTGATTTGGTTTTTCGGGTAGTCTTGCCCTGGTCATCCTAAGGACTTAACCTTGCAAGCCTTTGAACTGGGTCATACTTGCAACCACATGGCTGGAATGGGACGGCCCTAGTTGACTAAGTCGCTAAGGACTCACTTGTGGAGCCTCAGGGTGTCAATTACACCGTTTGTGTGATTGTGCGGGGAGCGTATCGTGGCTGTGGCCCGATACCCATCTAACGGTGTGTTGGTCCCATACTTCGCCTTGGCTCAGGGAAGGGATGGTGTAGAGCACGAACCGGAGAGGACCACCTGTGTTGTTTGAGGCTTCCGAAAGGCTTTGTTACGGGAACTCGCCTTTGTGGTGTTTGACTGTATCTTGTGGGTAAAGTGCATAACCTCTGCAGAGTTGAGAATCTATTTAAATAGCCGAGTCCAATGTAATTGACAATGCTCGGTAATTACAGTCAAGGGTTAGATTTTCTAAAAAAAATAACTTGGATTTGGAAAGTTGGGTTGGCATAACAATGGAGACAATGGAAACATGGTTTAGGATGGGGAAAATGTTTATTAAACTGCTTGGAAAGTTATTTATTTCTACTGCTTTCGAATCTACTTATATTACTTGTCAAATGTCAAGCATCGCAAATATACCTTGAGCTATTCCTTTGTACCAAGCCATGCATATAGTATATTAGCTTGCATTCTGTGCATGACTTGCTGAGTACCAAGTACTCACCCTTGCCTCAACACAACACCAGTTGAAGAGGAGACTACGCCAGCTATGGAGGAGGAACTCCAAGAGGACCCGTCTACCTAGGGACGCGAGCCCGCCGCTGTTCTGTGGTATACTGGATGGCGCCACGAAGTTATTTGATTTTCCGCTGCTATTGTTATTATTTCTCTCTGAATAAGTCTCGCCCTGCGAGGCATATATTTGTAACTTGGCCATAAGGTCGAGTAACCAGTTTTATTACTTTAATAAAGTATTTTTATGGTATCGATTGGTATGATTGTGATATTTACCGATGTTAAAGACTGTGTGCACTAGCGCGTTCCTGGACTAGTGCTGAATACACAGAGGGTCCGGATTTGCAAATTCGGGGTCCCGACAGAGGTGGTATCAGAGCCAGGTTGACTGTAGGCTCAACCCTAAGTTAGAATGGTCGTAGTGAGGATAAAACCTATTTTCTAAAGCTAAAAATTTGTGAAGACAAGAAATGACATCTCGACTTATCCCCTTCTCTCTTTTCTTGTCTCTTGCTGAAATTTTCCCTTACCTTGCCACAATTGAAAAATTCCGAGTTCTTACGTAAAGCACGCTTGTGACAGATGGAGGAAGAATTCAACTACGTTGATCTGGGAGTTGGTCATGCTGCGGAACTTTGGCACATGCTACAGACTCTCGGAGATTTTGAGAAGCCCCAATACCAAGTGGAAGTGATCAGGCAAGCAGGATTGGTCAAGGCTTGTGACGTGAGGATTGAGGTACCTGCCAGGAAGAGGGGCCCAGGCAATCGCCCGATACACTGCACTGCCAGGAGATCTACAATGCAGATGGGTATCCAAGAAGTTTCACGACGAGCAATGCGGCACATTACCAGTATCTACGCCAGGGAGTTGGAGAGCACGGTGTTCCGTTATCATCCGCGCAGCAATAACCTTCTGGACCCAAGGACGATTCAGGATGAGAATGCCACGGTTACACAGTTGGCACGATTTGTCGTCGCCCAGGAGGAGGTACTAGATAATACGAGCAAGGAGCTACAGAAGGCCCGCAAGGAAATCACGACAGAGAAGAACCGATGGCGGGAAGCTCAAGAGTATGTGGCACACCTTCTGCGAAGGATTGACGAGTTGGAGATGACCTTGTACGGACCAGACCCAGAGCCAGTACTCGAGCTACACGAGCCAGATCCGGAGGAGTCAGACCTCGATGAGGACACTGCTTCTTCGACTACCACAGAGGACATAGTCGCTGGACATGGCGATCGTTTCGCGCCTATGCCACAGCACCCGTACCCAGGCCGTGGAGGTTTCCTCGATGAGTGAGCATAGGATCTATAGTGAGACTCCTTCGCTGAGTCGCGTCATAGAATAAAGAGTCACCCTTTAGGCGTTAGACTCCAGATGTTAGTTCGATTTGGATTTGCTTTGTTTGCTGAGTGTGCAGTATGTGTTGCAAGGCCCTTAGGCATTGTAAGCAGCCATACCAAGTTATTAATAATAAAGTTGGACCCTAAAGTTACCCCCCTTTCGCCCCGCATAAGTTCCATGTTACTTGTCTATTCTTGTTTCCCTCTCATCTCTAAAACCTAGAGCACATCGACAGATGGTGAACACCCGTGGAAACTTTGGGAGCAATGGGAGTGGATCTCGCCCAGTAGAAAACCCCAATGATGGAGCACCAAAGACCGCTTGATTGATATGCAGAATTTTGGAGCATTTCTTGTGCTCAGACTCGATTGATGCATGCTATGATGCAACAAATGCAGCACGTCACTGCTCAGGCCACAGCCAACCAAGCTAACCAGGGACCACGCCAGAACACAAGACTGTCCGAGTTCATGAGGACTCACCCACCCACTTTCTCTGGGAATGCCAATCCATTGGAGGCCGATGATTGGTTAAGATCAATCGAGAGGAAGCTACACATAGCTCAATGCATAGGAAATGAGAAGGTACTCTACGCTTCTCATCACCGGAAGGAACATTGCCGAATGGTGGGAAAACTTCTGTGCCACGCAGGAGAACCCTCAAGATATCACTTGGGAAGAGTTCACAGCTGCATTCCGACAGTATCACGTGCCTGAAGGAATCATGGACCTTAAGAAGGAGGAGTTCAGAGCACTGAAGCAAGGTAATCAGCCAGTGGCCGACTACCTGAATAAGTTTACACAGCTAGCACGCTACGCACCTGAGGATGTAGCGACAGATAAGGCCAGACAGTCTCGTTTTATGAAGGGACTTAACTCAGGATTGCAAGTAGGGTTGATCACCCACACCTTTCCGGATTTCCAAGAGTTGGTGAATAAGGCACTTATTCTTGAGGACAAGCGCAAGGAACTGGATGAGAACAGGAAGCGCAGGATGCAACAGCAAGGATCACGCCAGGGAACGCAACAGCGCCTGAGAGTTGCACCAAATCAATTCTTCAGATTCCAACCACAGAATGCAACAAGGACACCATCCCCAGCACCAAGACCTGCCAATCAGAACTACTGCACCACTTCGCTAGAAACGCTTACTCGAGCAATCAAGAAGGAACAGTGAGCCGCTGCTACAATCGCAACGAGCCGGACACTTTGCCAACAGCTGTTGCGAAGAAGACATCGAGTGACCCGATTCGCTTCAACCTAGGAACCACCTCGCTAGGACGCCAAAGACCAGTGAGCCGCACCCTGCATCGTGGTGAGAGGCCGAGTCAACCATGTCACCGCAGATGCACCTGCGAGAATGCTACGGACGTCGTCTTGGGTAAGTTACTTGTTAACTCGATACTGCTTGATTTTGTTTGACTCGAGCTTCGCATTCGTTTGTTTCGCAAGGCTTTGCTACTAGAAATGATTTGAGGATTTCAAGACTTAAGTGCATGCTTTTAGTTCAAACCCTGGTTCCGAACTCCGAACGAAAGTAGGATGTTCCGGGTGAGAATACTAATAGATGGAATAGAGTTCCTAGCAAACCTTATGATTTTGGAGACCAGACCCTAGACGTCATATTGGGAATGGATGGTTATCCAAGCACAAGGCCGTATTGGATTGTGGACGAAGGACTATCTCGATTGAGAGCCCGTGTGGGAAGAAAGTGGAATTTCAAGCCACCGCAGATTAGAGATGGGCAGTTGATGGTTAACAGTACCAAGGCAATCAGCATAGAGGATGTCCCAAAGAGTGAATGAGTACCCGATGTTTTTCCCGAGGATTTACAGGTATGCCACCAGATAGGGACATAGAGTTTGTGATAGAGCTTGTACAGTACAAAGACCGATAGCAAAGAGACCCTATCGGATGTCCACCGAGGAGTTGGTAGAGATGAAGAAACAGCTAGAAGAGTTAATGGAGAAAGGATTTATCGCATCGAGTTAGTCGCCGTGGGGAGCACCAGTTTTGTTTGTCAAGAAGAAGGACGGGAGTTTCAGGATGTGCATTGACTACCGTGCACTCAACGAAGTCACCGTGAAGAATAAGTATCCGCTACCAGGATTGATGATTTGTTTGATCGGTTGAGAGGAGCCGGAGTTTTCTCCAAGATTGATGCGAGATCGGGATACCATCGATTGAAGATCCGATCGTAAGATATTCAAGACTGCATTCTCGTCAAGATATGGACATTACGAGTTCTGATTATGTCTTTTGGACTGACAAATGCGCCAGCTTATTTCATGAATATGATGAATAAGGTGTTCATGGAATATTTGGACAAGTTTGTCGTCGTGTTCATAGACGATATCCTAATCTACTCCAAGACAGAGGATGAACATGCCGAACACTTGAGGCGAGTTTTGGAAAAGCTGAGGGAACAGCAACTTTTCGCCAAGTTCAGCAAGTGTGATTTTTGGAAGGACAAAGTGGAGTTTCTTGGACATGTAATGACTGCAGAAGGAGTCGCCGTGGATCCAAGCAAAGTAGAAGCTGTGTTACATTGGGAGCGTAGAAGGCGTGACCCAGATTCGGAGCTTCCTTGGAATGGCAGGATACTACCGCCGTTTCATTGAAGGCTTTTCGACAATTGCGAAACCTCTTACGCAATTGCTGAAGAAGGAAAAGAAGTTTGCATGGACGCCAGAATGTGAGAAAGGATTTCAGGAGCTGAAGAAGCGATTGACATCAGCACCGGTGTTAGTTCTACCGGATGTTGCTCAAGGCTTCGATATCTATTGTGACGCATCGCGCCAAGGACTTGGATGTGTGCTGATGCAGAATGGAAAGGTCGTCGCGTATGCATCAAGGCAGTTGAGGCCGCATGAGGAAAATTATCCGACGCATGACTTAGAGTTAGCTGCCGTAGTGCATGCCTTGAAGATATGGCGCCACTATCTGATTGGAAACAGATGTGAAGTGTATACGGATCATAAGAGCCTTAAGTACATATTCACCCAGTCGGATCTGAATATGAGGCAGAGGAGATGGCTAGAGTTAATCAAGGACTACAATGTTGGAATCCATTATCATCCCGGGAAGGCCAACGTAGTAGCCGATGCTCTGAGTCGGAGGAGCCATACCGTGAGTATGTTGCTAGCCACAAGTCAGGATGAGTTATGTGAGGACTTTCAGAAAATGAAGATTGAGGTAGTACCTAGCGGATTCTTGGCCGCATTAGAAGTAAAACCTACCCTGGAGGATCAGATTCGAGAAGGACAAAAGGATGATGACAGGATCCGTAGGATTAAGTCCATCAAGGAAGAAGGCAAGGCAGAAGACTTCAAGATGGATGAGCAAGGCACGTTATGGATGAAGGATCGCATTTGTGTGCCTAACAAAAAGGAGTTGAAGCAACTGATTTTGGAAGAAGCCCATGACTCCAAGTACTCGATTCACCCCGAAGCGCCAAGATGTATCAGGATCTGAAGGAGAGATTACGGTGGCCGAGTATGAAACGTGAAGTTGCCGAGCATGTTGCATTGTGCGACGTATGCCAGAGAGTCAAGGCAATGCATCAGAGACCAGCAGGATTGCTACAGCCGCTGAAAATACCTGAGTGGAAGTGGGAGGAAATCGGAATGGATTTCATTACCGGTTTGCCTAAGACTCAAGGAGGTTATGACTCCATATGGGTTATAGTGGATCGTTTGACTAAAGTAGCCCATTTTATCCCCGTGAAGACTACTTACTCGGGAGATAAATTAGCGGAATTGTACATGATCAGGATTGTCTGTTTGCACGGAGTGCCAAAGAGGATTGTATCGGACAAAGGTACCCAATTTACCTCAAGGTTCTGGAATAAGTTGCATGAAGCCATGGGAACCCGTTTGAATTTCAAGATCTGACTTATCATCCCAGACGGATGGACAGACCAGAAAGAGTCAACCGTTCTGGTGGATATGTTGAGAGCTTGTGCATTGGCTTATGCTACCTCTTGGGATAAGAGTTTGCCGTATGCTGAGTTCAGTTACAACAATAGTTATCAGGCTAGTCTGCAGATGTCAACTTTTGAGGCCTTGTATGGACGACCATGCTCTGACGCCATTGAATTGGAATGAGACCGTGGCGCCGTGTCTTTGGGCCTGATATTCTTGAGGAGGTGAAGAGCGGATCGCTATGATTAGGGAAAGATGAAGATCGCCCAATCTCGAAAGCGAGAAATTCTGGCCGACAATCGTCGCCGGGACTTGAGTTTTGAACCAGAAGACTTTGTTTATCTCAGAGTTACGCCTCTCAGGGGAGTTAAGAGGTTCCATGCTAAAGGGAAACTCGCACCCCGTTATGTTGGACCATTTAAGATTTTGAGTCGCAAAGGCGAAGTTGCTTACCAGCTGGAGTTGCCACAGTCGTTAGCAGGAGTACATGATGTATTCCATGTGTCCCAGTTGAAGAAGTGTCTCCGAGTTCACGAGGAATGACACCGCTTGAGTCAATTGAGTTGCAAGAGGATTTGACTTACAAGGAGCATCCCGTGAGGATTCTGGACATAATGGATCGAGAGACCAGGAACAAGTCAACTCGTTTCTGTAGAGTTCAGTGGAGCAACCATGAAGAAAGCGAAGCGACTTGGGAGCGCGAAGAGGATTTGAAGAAAGAGTTTCCAAACCTATTCTGTAGTGAGCCCTGAATCTCGGGGACGAGATTCTATTAAGGGGGGGAGGTTTGTAACACCCCAAAATTTTGCTTTTCTTAAATTCATGTGTGATTTGGCACTTTGGTGAATTTTTGGAATTTTCTGGAATTTATTTGGATTTATTTGGAATTTATTTGAATTTATTCCATTTTGAAATAATTAAAGAATTTAATTTTGCAAATAAAATTTTGTTGGAAATATTTTATTTGAGTCCAAAATGTTCCAAAATATTTTCCAGAATTTTTCTGGAATTTTTCTGAGTCATTTGCTATTTTTAATGAATTAAATGAATTACTGGGAATTATTTTAAATATTAAATCGCTGGAAAATCAACTCGGCCTAAGCATCTTGTTCATCCGATCGAGCCCGAGTCGACTCGAAGTTCGAGTCCGACCCGAGCCACGTGGTCGAGCCGAACCCGTTCGCCCCGAACCCTAGCCACGCGACCGTTGGATTAGGATCCAACGGTTGTGATTGCGCCACGTCACCGAGCCCGAGCCGAGCCGAGCCCGGCCGCGAGTCCGACCGGACCCAAACTCGCGCGACCGTTGGATCGAGATCCAACGGCTGTCTTGGCGCCACGTCACCCTCTCCGTGCGCCGGACTCCGCCGTCGGCAGTGTCGACCTCGGTCTCCGTGGCGTTTACTGACGCCGAGGCTGCTATTTAATGCGCCGCCACCACGGTCGTGACCTAGACTTCAGCGCGCACCCGTAGACCTGGACAACGCCGCCGGAGCCGCCGCCGTTCAGCTACAATTGCTCGCCGGAGTTGCCGTAACGCTCCGCCGCAGTTTTCGCTGCGTTCCGTCGCCGTCCGCCGCCCTCTGCCGCCGTTGAGCCCAGATCCGGACTCGCCGCGACGAGAGCGCACCGAAGGATCTCTCGCCAGCCGGAGCGCGCCAGAAACGCCGTCGGCAAGGTCGTCGTCCTCCGCGCCGGTGAGCCAGCGCCGCCGCAAGCCATCGCCGGACCGCGAGCACTCTCAGCCGTCCGATCAAGATCCAACGCTTGAGATCACGCCACGTCATCGCACGGTGAGATTGCGTTACGATCTCCAGATCTAATCTTGACCATCGGATCTAGATCCAACGGTCCAAAATCAACACGTTAACCCAAACGGCGTCAACGGATCTAATCCGCGCCGTTGATTTTCAAATCAGCGGCCGAGATCGAGCCACGCGTCTGGAAGTTGGGCCGACGCGGTCGGCCGTCTGCAGCGTGTGGCGCCGACACGCTGGGCCCGCGTGTCAGCGGCTCGGCCAAACCACCCCATGACGTCACGCTGACGTCATGGCGGGCTCAAGATGTCGATGGTCGACCAGCCAAGAGCCGACGTCACCCATGACGTCACAGTGGTCCCACTGCCGCCGACTGTGGCCGAGCCCCGACGTCGGGCCGATGACGTCACCCGAGAGGGCCCACATGTCAGTCTCACGTAGAGTCGTGGACCGAGTCCACGGTGGACCCGAGCCAAACCGTGGACCAAGCCCATGAGCCGGCTGACGTCAGCAGGCCAATCAGAGGCTGCCACGTGTCCATGCTGATGCAATAATTAATTTCCGAAAAAGAAAATGATTTATTAATTCGAAATATTGATTCAAATTTAGTTTCAAACTTCAAACGCTTATAACTTTTGCGTTTCAACTCCGATTTGAGTGATTCAAATTTCTAAATTTGTATAAAATTGAGATCTACCTGAATATGAATTTTATTTAATTTTTGGACTAAAGTTTTTCTCTGTAAAATTATTTAATTGATTATTTAAACTTTAAATAATCATAACTTTTGCATTTTAACTCCAAATTTGACGATTCCAGTTTCTAAAAATCCACAAAATTATGTTCTTTCTGTTTATGGATTTTATTTGGAGTTTTGGAATGTTTTTGCCTAGTGTTTATTTGTGTATTTGCTATTTGCACGCTTTACGAGTAGACGTTGAAGTGCCGGAAGGATTCACAGGAGAAGTTTTGACTCAGGATCCAACTCAAGACCAAGAGCAAGTACTTTTTGAAGGCAAGTTGTGCTTTGACCATGTTGATCCTATTTTGAAATCTATTTTGATTTAAACTATTGCATGCTAGTTCAATTAGAAAGATACTTTGTTTAAACATGGGGTTAGATAAATACCAATTTCTTTGTATGACACCTTGATTACTTAAGTATGTGCCATGACCCTTTGTCACCCTAGTTGTGGATTACTAGTTGGACATTATTAATTTGCCAACATGGGTTTTAGACCGTTGTAGTATCTTTGCTTAGACACACTACGTGCTCATGACATGATTTTGGATAATCAAATGTTAATATTGACTTAATGATATATTGAACCTGTTTTGGAAGAGTATCATGTGATGTTGATGGCACGTGGTGCATGGTAATCAACTGGGGTTTTGATAAATGACTTTCGGCCAGGGGCATGTGGCAAGAGTAATCAGGTGGGCCAGTGTGGCGTTGGGAATGTTGATTTGGTTTTTCGGGTAGTCTTGCCCTGGTCATCCTAAGGACTTAACCTTGCAAGCCTTTGAACTGGGTCATACTTGCAACCACATGGCTGGAATGGGACGGCCCTAGTTGACTAAGTCGCTAAGGACTCACTTGTGGAGCCTCAGGGTGTCAGTTACACCGTTTGTGTGATTGTACGGGGGAGCATATCGTGGCTGTGGCCAGATACCCATCTAACGGTGTGTTGGTCCCATACTTCGCCTTGGCTAAGGGAAGGGATGGTGTAGAGCACGAACCGGAGAGGACCACTGTGTTGTTTGAGGCTTCGAAAGGCTTTATTCTGAGGAACTTCGCCTTTGTGGTGTTTGACTGTATCTTGTGGGTAAAGTGCATAACCTCTGCAGAGTTGAGAATCTATTTAAATAGCCGAGTCCACGGTACTGGACAATGCTCGGGAATTACAGTCAAGGGTTAGATTTTCTCAAAAAAATAACTTGGATTTGGAAAGTTGGGTTGGCATAACAATGGAGACAATGGAAACATGGTTTAGGATGGGGAAAATGTTTATTAAACTGCTTGGAAAGTTATTTATTTCTACTGCTTTCGAATCTACTTATATTACTTGTCAAATGCTGTTTACTGCAAATATACCTTGAGCTATTCCTTTGTACCAAGCCATGCATATAGTATATTAGCTTGCATTCTGTGCATGACTTGCTGAGTACCAAGTACTCACCCTTGCCTCAACACAACACCAGTTGAAGAGGAGACTACGCCAGCTATGGAGGAGGAACTCCAAGAGGACCCGTCTACCTAGGGACGCGAGCCCGATCGATTTACTGTGGTATCTTTGGATGGCGCCACGGTTATTTGATTTTCATTTGCTATTGTTATTATTTCTCTCTGAATAAGTCTCGCCTGCGAAATCATATATTTGTAACTTGGCCATAAGGTCGAGTAACCAGTTTTATTACTTTAATAAAGTATTTTTATGGTATCGATTGGTATGATTGTGATATTTACCGATGTTAAAGACTGTGTGCACTAGCGCGTTCCTGGACTAGTGCTGAATACACAGAGGGTCCGGATTTGCAAATTCGGGGTCCCGACAACGAACGAGAAGAACATCTTCTGCCTGGGCTGCTGCACTAGCATCTGCCCTCACTGCGCCCCTGCGCACCGCCACCATCCTCTCCTCCAGGTAGATCAACAACCAATTCTTCCTTCCCTACATATCGCACATGCATGCGCATCTGTATCACCCTTTAATTAGTTCTTTGCCTGCTCAATTCATTTCTTGGTTTCTTGCATGGTAGATGTGCAATTCTTGCTATTGTGCTATCTGGCATGGACATGATCCCCTCAGTACTTTGCTTTCTTCCTTTCTTGCACGGTCTGGTGTAGGATGATTAATTCTTGCATCCGTGAGTTCTAATTTTCTTCTCTTGATTCCTATGCGACTTGCAGTTTTTGCTACTGATCTGTTTGGCCTAAAAGTAAGAAAGGAGCTGTTTTGTGGGGCATAGGTTCTTGTGCATGCTTCAATTAGCCTTTTTGGTTTGGGTTTAGGAGGCGGAATTTGATCGATTAATTAGCACAAGGTAGAGAGGCCAAGATGGGAGGGGTGGTGGTGTATCTTGCCTCCCTCTCCATCTTCTGCATCGGCTGCTGCACCAGCATCTGCCCTCACTGCGCCCCCGCGCACCGCCACCACCCCCTCCTTCAGGTGAACAGCCAACCAAATTCTCCCTCCTTAAACTCCTAGCTACATGCACATCTAAATCTGCATGTGCATCTGTCCTGCCCTTTCTTTACTTCTTAATTTGCTTGGTTTCTTGCATGGTACATGTGCAATTCTTGCTCTTGAGCAGCCTGCCATGGAGATGATCCCCTCGGTACCTTTGCATGCTTCCTTTTCCTTGCATGGTTTGGTGTAGGATCGCTCCAATTTATCTCTCCCTTTGATTCTCATGTGTCTTGCAGTTATCCTTGTTGATCTGCTTGGTTTAGCAAGCAGAGAAAAATGAGCAAATTTTTGTGGGGGTGCAGGCTATCTATCAATTAGCCTTTTGGTTTGGGTTTAGGAGGGAGTTGATAGATTAATTAACAAGGTGGAGAGGGAGGCCGAGAGGGCAGGGGTGGTGAATCTTACTTTTGTTTTGTCATGTGCTGTCTTTTCAAGTGCTGTTCCTTTCTTCCTTAGATTTGGCTTAGTTCTGAATTGATGCATGGTCCTCCTTTAATTATGCAAGAGCTCCTCCTCCCTTTTGAAATTATATGCTAACCTTTCCTTGTACTTGCTTGGGTCCTCACCATTGTCGTCTTGTGAGTTTTGGTTATGCCACTTTTCCAGGCTTTGAATTAGGATCACCAAACTTGCACAGAGCAACAATTCCATACTTTGCAAACAGAGGGTTCTACCTAATTATTTTACAGCAGTTGAATTGTTTGGGAGGTAATCGCAACTAACCGCATAGGTAACTTCGGTGGGTGAGGAAAGGTAGAAATTATCTTGCATGCAAGCAAATTCCTTTCCTCCCAATCTGCTATCTGCTCAGGCTAGATAATTAAAATTCCTTTCCTGTGGACAGTAGCAAGGTAGCAAACTTGCCTTCAAGTTGGTAGTTTCACTGTGCGAGGTAAATGGACTGGATGAATTTGTATGCTTATTTTGGTGTATGATTTGTGCGCATATGTTTAGCATTTGCTTCTTGCTGCCTCAGTTTTGTCGCTGGACAATTAATTCACTGTTGCTAGAAATGCTGAATTGACGCTTTTATCTGTAGTTCTGTAATTTATTCATCGTGCGATAGTTGCCTCTTTAATATTAATAAGTTTCCTTTAGTCATCCCATTTTGTGATTTGTGTTTAAAGGTTTGTATTTGTGCTGATGGTTATTTTCTTGTTATTGCTGATTGATTTCTATCTGTATGCATTTTAAAAACTATGCAGGTTGTGGAGGTTTCAACCTCTAAGACTGGGAAGCATGGTCATGCCAAGTGCCACTTTGTTGCTATTGACATCTTCACTGGCAGGAAGGTTGAAGATATTGTGCCATCTTCGCACAACTGTGATGTTAGTACATTTCTTGAGCTCTTTCCAGTTAATATTACTTCCATGGACACTAAAACATGAATATGCTTTGTTTATAGGTTCCTCATGTGAATCGTACTGAATACCAGCTCATTGATATATCTGAGGATGGATTTGTAAGTTTGATTTTTTTGTTAATGTTTCTTGTGTGTCATCTTTTGTGGGATTGTGTGTTCACTTGAGAAATTAACATTTCTTGCAGGTGAGCCTGCTGACTGAAAATGGTAACACCAAAGATGATCTGAGGCTCCCAACTGATGAGAACCTGCTTAGCCAGGTTTGTCTTAACTGTGTAATTCATGCATACTTTTTGCTTACATAGGAAGTAGATTTGAGATGTCTTTACTTTCTTAATTTAAATTTTAAGTTGTCAACTAAAATGTTGAAGATATGCACTTGGTACCAGTGTTACGTGGACACGGACACAGGAGTCGGAATCTAACTCGGATTCAGGGTGTCCGATTTGGCAAAAAAATTTTGACACAGGAAATACTACTCGGAATGGCACACAGGTGTCGGAATCTAACTCGGATTCGAGGTGTCTGATTTGGCAAAAAAAATTTGGACGTGTGTCCGAGTAACATTGCTTGGTACACTAATGTAGTTTGATTTGGCAGCTTATTATACAAGTTGATTTAAGGACTGTTGCTCTTGTTATGTATTTGGAAATGAGCTGAGAGATCTTGTTATTTTACTACAAGTGGAGATAATTGTTTGGGAGGTAATTGTTTGGGATCTTTCAAACTAACTGGAAATGCTTCTCAGGCTAGAGGTAATGCAATCTTACAGGCGAGTTTGGAAAGAAGAAAACAAGCACTACATGAACGCCGTTTGGCCCTATAACAGGATGTATGCCATATCATTTTACCATATGGATCAACTACTTCATTTCATGAGCTGCATTGGAGGTTGGATTAAGCATGTCTTCTGCACAATTTTCTAATTCATGTGCTATGGATTCAAAGGTACTCAAAATTTTTAGGCAAGTATATCATCAATGATTACTATACTTTCTGGGCTTTTATGGTGCCTAATTTCTTTTCTGTGCTTTTCTTAAGATGAAGGTAGAGCTCGAGGAGATTGCTCTTGCAGAAGCTGATGTTGCAAGGTTAAAGCAGAAGGTTGCAGAGCTGCATCTCCAACTTAATCAACAGCGCCAACACCAATAAGGCTCTTTTGTAGACTCAAATGATCGTTATCAACATCTTCCAAGCCAACTCCCGCAGTAAGACAATACTTAATTTATTCATAAACCTTTCATTATCATCTCTAGGAAAGTGCATTAATGCACCAGCAGAAAACCATCCAGTATTGGGTAATTTTAATTAGTCTTGTAGCTAGAAAGGCAGAGAAAAGTAGGGGACCGACATATGGACATGGGTTGTATGATTGGGGAAGGTGGCTTGGCCTATAGCATGGCGTTGTGGTATTGTCTCCAGCTGCTGCCTTCATTGTCATGGCATTTGATGTTTTGTTCATTGTTTGGTGGGCCAAATTGTCATGCCAGATCTGTATATACACGTTAATATTGATTAAGAGTCTTCAGATTAAGCATTATGTCATTTTGGTCTAATGTTGCGTCAGGTTTTAAGGGTTGGTTACTAATTAGGGCCCGTTTCGTTTAGATTTTTCTGCTGCATCTTCTTGTGAGTATCTCTCTCTCTTCTTCCAGTCCTAATGCCATCCATCCGGACAATAGATGATTTTAGAACTTTCTTTTTTATAGAATACTATTTTAGAACATTCTCCATGGGTTGATGAAGCTTTTGTACTGACTGCAGTTTATAATAACTACTAGGGCAACATTGCTTATTTAAATTGTATTACCAAATATCGCCGTAGCGTTAGCACGGGCAATATACTAGTGCTCGAGAGAGCCACAGATCATTCTCATGATGTTGAACTTTCTTAAAGGAATGAAGACCCTGTGAACCCAGATTTTGATGGCACCATTGGATCTGCTAGCACGAGGATTTCAAGCGACATTGCCTTCTCCTGCTACCTCTTCTGCTTGCAATTCATTCCCCAACTTGGCTTCTGTAGAATCTTTCCCCATGGCTGCTCATGCTTCACCTTCTAATGACAACAAAAGTCATCGTGATATTCCTATCAGAGGCGATTTGACTAATATTTTCGCTGAAGCAGATGAAGTTCCAAGCAAGCACTTGGGTACCTGTATTTTTGTAGTTTTCCATGTGTGCTCCATTTTTTTTTGCTAAATGTACGTTCACACTTGTCTATTTTAGATGCCAATTAATATACTACTTTTTTGCGATTAATGTCTCTACTTATGTGTCATATATTTTTCTTCAATTGCAGATGAACAATTAGACCAGTCCACCGAAGATGGGATTGCCAATAAGACTTAATGAACTTCCTATCAGAGAACCTGATGTTGCAGCTACTGATATTATTGATGTCAATGATGTACAGGGTTTTCATGGTGTTGAAAAATCAGAACATGTTTCTTATGAGAAGGAAGAATCACATTTACTCCAATGATAAGAGTGATAATTTTCCAAAAGAATCTTATAATGCATCTGCTCAAAATCAGTCTCGAAACTTGGATCTCGACAAATCAGCTCATTATGTGCCTGAAATGATACCCTGAGTTGCAAGCATCGATTAAAACCGCCACTCATATCAGTTAAAAACCGCCGCTAATAACATTTATGTACTAGTGGTTCTTTTCGAGATAAATCTACATATATGATTTTTATGTATCCTATTTAAATATTTTAAAATATATTGACAGTCAAAATTTTAAAAATTTAACTACATCGATTATATTAGTAAGATGAATTTGGTATTGTGTGCTCAAAACGTGATCTTAAGATTCCCACCCGACACGCACATGTTCAGATGTAAAACTACATGCATGTATATATACTAGTGGGAGCTGCGCGCTTCGCCGCGCCGTTCGAAATTTGATCCAAGTTTTTATCTCTAAAAAAAGGCAGGAATCTCCGAGTTTTTTTGCCTTCGCCTGGGTATTTCTTGGAAAAAAGACGCTAGGTAAGAACCGTCGACGAACCAGCGAAACAACGATTTTTTTTGGGGAAAAAAATAACATATGTTCTGAGAAATATTAGATCCCAAACTACAAAAAAAAAGCTATAGACGCCGAGTTTAACACTTTATGCGGTCAACGGGCAATAATACATGTCTTAAAAAATATTAGAGATCGAGTCGCAAAAAGAATTTTAGATGCCGACTTTAACACCCTATGCGCTTATTTTCCCGTGAAAAATGAGGAAAAGCGGGAAAAAACGGAGAAAAGACGGATGAAAAACGAATTTACATTTGGGGGGGGGAACGGCCAACGAAAACATTTTTTCCATGCTCCGGAGAAAAAACGGACCACGAAAAAAAAATTCAGGCAAAACGGAGAAAGAAAACGGCTTCCCATTTTTTTTGGGGGAAATAGCCATCGAAAACATTTTCCCCATGCTCCGGAGGAAAAACGGATCACGGCCAACGAAAATATTTTTCCCATGCTCCGGAGAAAAAACGGATCACGAAAATATTTTTTTTCGGGCAAAACGGCAAAAGGAAACGGTCTCCCATTTTTTTTTTTTGGGAAATAGCCTGTCGGGACCCCGAATTTGCAAATCCGGACCCTCTGTGTATTCAGCACTAGTCCAGGAACTCGCTAGTGCACACAGTCTTAACATCGGTAAATATCACAATCATACCACTCGATGCTAATAAAGTACTTTTATTTAAATAACCAAACTGGTTACTCGACTTTATGGTCAAGTCACAAATGTATGCCTCGCAGGTCGTTACTTATTAAGAGAGTTATAGTAGCAGCTGAATATCAAATAACTTCGTGGCGACATCCAGTATACCACAGGCAACCGACCGGGCTCGCTTCCTAAGTAGACGGATCCTCTTGGAGCTCCTCCTCCAAAGCCGTGTAGTCTCCTCTTCAACTGGTGTTGTATTGTGGCAAGGGTGAGTACTTGGTACTCAAGAAGTCATGCATGAATGCAAGCTAATATACTATATGCATGGCTTGGTACAAAGGAATAACTCAAGGTATATTTGCGATGAAACAGCATTTGACAAGTAGCATAAGTAGATTCAAAGCAAAGAGAAGTAAGTATAGCATAGATAACTTTTCAAAGAGTTTAATAAACATCTTTCCCATCCTAATCCACAATTCCATCAACATCATTATTAGTCCAACCCCAACCTTTCAAATCCAAGTTATTTTTGAGAAAATCTAACCCTTGATTGTAATTCCCGAGCGATGTCCAATACCGCGGACACGGCTATTCGAATAGATTCTACACTCTGCAGAGGTTATGCACTTTACCCACAAGATACAGTCAAACACCACAAAGGCGAGTTCCCGTAACAAAGTCTTTCGGAAACTTCTAACAATACAAGTGGTCCTCCCCGGTTATTGCACGCTAACCCTTCCCTTAGCTAAGGCGAAGTTTAGGCCAATCAACCGTTAGATGGGTACTGGCCTCGGCCAGACGCTCCCGCACAACTTACACAAAGGGTGTAGTTGACCTCCGAGGTCCCACAGTGCACGTTATTAGCAACTTAGTCAACTAGGTCCGTCCCATTACTGAGACATGTGGTTGCACGTTAGACCCAGTTCAAAGGCTTGCAAGGTTAAGTCCTTAGGGTGACCAGGGCAAGACTACCCAAGAACCAAATCAACATCCCCAATGCCACAACTGGCCCACCTGATTATTCTTGCCACATGCCCTGGCCGAAAAACTATTTATCAAACCCCGCTTGATTACCATGCACCACGTGCCATCAACATCACATGATACCTTTCCAAACAGGTTCAATATATCATTAAGTCAATATTAACATTTGATTGTCCAAAATCATGTCATGAGCACGTAGTGTGTCTAAGCGCTTTACTACAACGGTCTAAAACCCATGTTGGCAAGTTAATAATGTCCAACTAGTA
Source organism: Rhipidocladum racemiflorum (assembly GCA_036346355.1). Taxonomy (NCBI): domain Eukaryota; kingdom Viridiplantae; phylum Streptophyta; class Magnoliopsida; order Poales; family Poaceae; genus Rhipidocladum; species Rhipidocladum racemiflorum. The sequence goes on along the minus strand of CM070592.1, from coordinate 1,963,754 downwards.
AACCACAACTACGGTGACAAGGGTCATGGCACATATTTAAGTAATCAAGGTGTCATACAAAGAAATTGGTATTTATCTAATCCCCCATATTTAAATAAAGTATTTTTTAATTGAACTAGCATGCAATAGGTTAAATCAAAATAGATTTCGAAATAGGATCAACATGGTCAAAGCACAACTTACCTTCAAAAAGTACTTGTTCTTGGTCTTGAGTTGGATCCTGAGTCAATACTTCTCCTTCGAATCCTTCCGGCACTTCAACGTCTACTCGTAAAGCGTGCAAATAGCAATACACAAATAAACAATAGGCAAAAAGTGTCCAAACATCCAAATAAAATCCATAAACAGAGAGAACATAATTTTATGAATTTTTAGAAACTGGAATCGTCAAATTTGGAGTTAAAACGCAAAAGTTATGATTATTTAAAGCTTAAATAATTTTACAGAGGAAAACTTTAGTCCAAAAATTAAATAAAATTCATAATTAGATAGATCTCAATTTTATACAAATTTAGAAATTTGAATCACTCAAATCGGAGTTGAAACGCAAAAGTTATAAGCGTTTGAAGTTTGAAACAAAATCTGAAATCATTATTCCGAATTAATAAATCATTTTCTTTTTCGGAAATTAATTATTGGCGGCGAGGACACGTGTCATCCTGTGATTGGTCCACGATGACCTCTTGGCGTCAGCATCGAACGGCCTCCATGATGACGCCAAGATGACGTCATCATGCCACGTGGCACCACTCAGTGCCGCCACGTGGCGGCCCATGGATCGGGTCCACGCGCGACGGCCCACGGTGGATCGGGCGACGGCTTGGTGCGCCGACATGCGGGCTCGCATGTCGGCCGCCCACGGCGCTTGCGGTGTGGCGCGCCTAGGCTACGTGGCAAGATCGTGGTCCGTTGATTTGAAAATCAACGGCCGCGATTAGATCCGTGGTTAACACGTTGGAATCTACTCGATGATCGTGGGCCGCTCGATCTAGATCGGACGGTCCAGATCTAACCCTACGATAACACCGCTACGGCCTGAGGTGATCGTGGCCGTTGGATCTTGATCCAACGGTCCAGATCCAATCGGGTTTGGAAGCACGTGATTCACCGCCGCTGCTCGATCGAAATCGGACGGTCCGTAAGCTTTCAGATCGTGATGGCGGCGCGGGCGGGGCTCAAGCACGGAGACGAGGACGGCGACCTTCCGCGGCGGGCGTTTCCGAGGGTCTCCGGCGAGGTGGATGGTGCGGTCCGATGCGCCTTGCTCGTGGCGGCTCAGATCCGGGCTTCAACACGGCGGAGACGGCTTGGCCAGCGGCGGCATGCCACGAACGGCGAAGCCCTAACCCTACTACGGCGAGCAATTCCTCGGCCAAGACGGTGGCTCGGGCGGTGTGGCTTGGGGAAAAGGGGCGGCGTCGAACGGCGATTCTCGGACGGGTCCACGCCTTAAATATCGCCTCGACGCGGCGCGCAAATCGGAACCCTAACCGTGTCCCGCTTGGTCACGGCGGAGCTCTCGGTGGGATTGAACGGAGACGATGATCGGGGACCGCCCACGTGTCGCGATGAGCGGCTACGATTGCTCACGCGCTGATCGGTCCGACCGGACTCGGGCTCGGCCGTCGCGGTCCAATCCGGACCGTTGGATCCCGATCCAACGGCCGGGATCGATTGGGTTAGGAGTGGGTTTGGTCGAGTCGATCGCTCGGTCGGACGCGAGTCCGACTTCGGGTTCCGACTTCGATCGGATGAACAAGATTTCGACCGAGTTGAATTTCCAGCGATTTAATATTTAAAATAATTCCCAGTAATTCATTTAATTCATTAAAAATAACAAAATACTCAGAAAAATTCCAGAAAAATTCTGGAAAATATTTTAGGGTATTTGGGACTCAAATAAAATATTTCCAACAAAACTTTATTTGCAAAATTTAATTCTTTAATTATTTCAAAATGGAATAAATTCAAATAAATTCCAAATAAATCCAAATAAATTCCAAAAAATTCCAAAAATTCACCAAAGTGCCAAATCACACATAGATTTAAGAAAAGCAACATTTTGGGGTGTTACAAACCTCCCCCCCCTTAACAGAATCTCGTCCCCAAGATTCAGGGCTTACTAAAGAAATAGGTTTGGAAACTCTTTCCTCAAATCCTCTTCACGTTCCCAAGTTGCTTCACTCTCCGTGTGGTTGCTCCACTGAACTCTACAGAAACGGGTTGACTTATTTCTGGTCTCTCGATCCATAGTGTCCAAAATCTTCACGGGATGCTCCTTGTAAGTCAAATCTTCTTGCAACTCAATTAACTCTAGCGGTGTCTGTTCCTCAGGTACTCGGAGACACTTCTTCAACTGGGACACATGGAATACGTCATGTACTCCTGCTAACGACTGTGGCAACTCCAGCTGATAGGCAACTTCGCCTCTGCGGCTCAAAATCTTAAATGGTCCAACATAACGGGTGCGAGTTTCCCTTTGGCATGGAACCTCTTAACTCCCTCGAGAGGCGTAACTCGAGGTATACAAAGTCTTCTCGTTCAAAACTCAAGTCTCGGCGACGGTTGTCAAGATAACTCTTCCGTCGTGATTGGGCTATCTTCAACCTTTCCCCGATCACGGCAATCGCTTCTTCACCTCTTGAAGAATATCAGGCCGAAGACACGGCGCCACGGTCTCATTCCAATTCAATGGCGTCCGACAGTGGTCGACCATACAAAGGCCTCAAAAGGTGACATCTCAGAACTAGCTTGGTAACTATTGTTGTAACTGAACTCGGCATACGGCAAACTCTTATCCCAAGAGGCAAAGATAAGCCAATGCACAAGCTCTTAACATATCCTCCAGAATCTGGTTGACTCTTTCGGTCTGTCCATCCGTCTGTGGATGATAGGCTGTACTAAAGTTCAAACGGGTTCCCAAGGCTTCATGCAACTTATTCCAAAACCTTGAGGTAAATTGGGTACCTCTGTCCGATACAATCCTCTTTGGCACTCCGTGCAAACAGACGATCCTGATCATATACAACTCGCTAACTTATCCCCGAGTATGTGGTCTTCACGGGGATAAAATGGGCTACTTTGGTCAAATGATCCACTATAACCCATATGGAGTCATAACCTCCTTGAGTCTTAGGCAAACCGGTAATGAAATCCATTCCGATTTCCTCCCACTTCCACTCAGGTATTTTCAGCGGCTGTAGCAACCCTGCTGGTCTCTGATGCATTGCCTTGACTCTCTGGCATACGTCGCACAATGCAACATGCTCGGCAACTTCACGTTTCATGCTTGGCCACCAATCTTTCCTTCAAATCTCGATACATTTTGGCGCTTCGGGATGAATTGAATACTTGGAGTCATGGGCTTCCTCGAATCGCTTGCTTTAATTCCTTCTTGTTGGGCACACAAATGCGATCCTTCATCCATAACGTGCCTTGCTCATCCAACTTGAAGTCCTCTGCCTTGCCTTCCTCCTTGATGGACTTAATCCTGCGGATCTTGTCATCATCCTTCTGTCATTACCGGATCTGATCCTCTAGGGTAGGCTTCACTTCCAATGCGGCCAAGAATCCGCTAGGTACCACCTCAATCTTCATTCTCTGGAAATCCTCACATAGCTCATCCTGACTTGTGGCTAGCAACGTGCTCACAGTATGGCTTTTCCGACTCAGAGCATCGGCTACTACGTTGGCCTTTCCAGGATGGTAATGGATTCCAACATTGTAGTCCTTGATCAACTCTAACCATCTCCTCTGCCTCATGTTCAGATCCGACTGGGTGAATATGTACTTAAGGCTCTTATGATCCGTATACACTTCACATCTGTTCCCGATCAGATAGTGACGCCATATCTTCAAGGCATGCACTACGGCAGCTAACTCTAGGTCATGCGTCGGATAATTCTCCTCATGTAGCCTCAACTGCCTTGATGCATAAGCGACGACCTTTCCATTCTGCATCAGCACACATCCAAGTCCTTGGCGCGATGCGTCACAATAAATATCAAAGCTTTGAGCAACATCCAGTAGAACTAACACCGGTGCTGATGTCAATCGCTTTTTCAGCTCCTGAAATCCTTTCTCACATTCCGACGTCCATGCAAACTTTTTCTCCTTTTTCAGCAATTGCGTAGGAGGTTTCGCAATTGTCGAAAAGCCTTCAATGAAACGGCGGTAGTATCCTGCCATTCCAAGGAAACTCCGGATCTGGTTCACAGTCTTCGGCTGCTCCCAATGTAACACAGTTTCTACTTTGCTTGGATCTACGGCGACTCCTTCTGCGGTCATTACATGTCCAAGAAACTCCACCTTGTCCTTCCAAAAATCACACTTACTGAACTTGGCGAAGAGTTGCTGTTCCCTCAGCTTTTCCAAAACTCGCCTCAAGTGTTCAGCATGTTCATCCTCTGTCTTGGAGTAGATTAGGATATCATCTATGAACACGACAACAAACTTGTCCAAATACTCCATGAACACCTTATTCATCATATTCATGAAATATGCTGGCGCATTCGTCAGTCCAAAAGACATAACTGTAACTCGTAATGTCCATATCTTGACGAGAATGCAGTCTTCGGGATATCTTCCGATCGGATCTTCAACTGATGGTATCCCGATCTCAGATCAATCTTGGAGAAAACTCCGGCTCCTCTCAGCTGATCGAACAAATCATCAATCCTGGGTAGCGGGTACTTATTCTTCACGGTGACTTCATTGAGTGCACGGTAGTCAATGCACATCCTGAAACTCCCGTCCTTTTTCTTGACAAACAACACTGGTGCTCCCCACGGCGACGAGCTCGGTCTGATAAATCCTTTCTCCATTAACTCTTCTAGCTGTTTCTTCATCTCTACCAACTCCTCGGTGGACATCCGATAGGGTCTCTTTGCTATCGGTCTTTGTACTGTACAAGCTCTATCACAAACTCTATGTCCCTGTGGCGGCATACCGTAGATCTTCGGGAAAAACATCCGGGTACTCATTCACTCTTTGAGACATCCTCTATGCTGATTGTCTTGGTACTGTTAACCATCAACTGTCCCTCTCTAACGGCAGTAGCTTGAAATTCCACTTTCTTTCCACAAGGGCTCTCAACTGAGATAGTCCTTCGTCCACAATCCAATACGGCCTTGTGCTTGGATAACCAGTCCATTCCCAAAATAACGTCTAAGGTCTGGGTCTCCAAAATTATAAGGTTCGCTAGGAACTCTATTCCATCTATTAATATCCTCACCCCGGAACATCCTACTTTCGTTCAGAGTTCGGAACCAGGGGTTTGAACTAAAAGCATGCACTTAAGTCTTTCAATCCCCAAATCATGACCAGCAGCAAAGCCTTGCGAAACAAACGAATGCGAAGCTCCAGAGTCAAACAAAATCAAGGTGCAGTCTTGAGTTAACAAGTAACTTACCCAGTACGACGTCCGTAGCATTCTGCAGTGCATCTGCGGTGACATGGTTGACTCGGCCTCTCACCACGGTCTAGGATGTGGTTCCTGGTGCTGGCGTCCTAGCTGGGGTGGTTCCCAAGTTAAAGCGAACGGGGGTCACTCCTGCTGTCTTCTTTGGACAACTGTTGGCAAAATGTCCTGGCTCGTTGCAGTTGTAGCAGCGTCTCACTGTTCCTTCTTGTTGCCTGGAGCGGCGTTTCTAGCGGTGGGTGCAGTAGTTCTGATTGACGGGTCTTGGTGCTGGTGACGGTGTCCTTGTTGCATTCTGTGGCTGGAATCTGAAGAATTGATTTGGTGCAACCCTCAGGCGCTGTTGCGTTCCCTGGCGTGATCCCTGCTGTTGCATCCTGCGCTTCCTGTTCTCCTCCAGTTCCTTGCGCTTGTCCTCAAGAATAAGCGCCTTATTCACCAATTCTTGGAAATCTGGGAAGGTGTGGGTGATCAATCCTACTTGTAGTCCTGAGTTAAGTCCCTTCATGAAGCGAGACTGTCTGGCTTTATCTGTCGCTACATCCTCAGGTGCGTAGCGTGCTAGCTGTGTGAACTTGTTCAGGTAGTCTGATCACCGGCTGATTACCTTGCTTGAGTGCTCTGAACTCCTCCTTCTTAAGGTCCATGATTCCTTCTCGCACGTGATCTTGACGGAATGCACCGTGAACTCTTCCCAAGTGATATCTTGAGGGTTCTCTTGCGTGGCAATGAAGTTCTCCCACCATTCGGCCAATTTGTTCCTTCCAACCGATGAGAAGCGTAGAGTACCTTCTCATTTCCTATGCATTGAGCTATGTGTAGCTTCCTCTCAATTGACCTTAACCAATCATCGGCCTCCAATGGATTGGCGTTCGGAGAAAGTGGGTGGATGAGTCCTCATAAACTCGGCAGCCTTGTATTACGGCGTTGTCCCGATTGACTTGATTAGCCGTGGCCTGAGCAAAGGACGTGTTGCATTTGTTGCATCATAGCATGCATCAACCGAGTCCGAGCAGCAAGAAATGCCCCAAAATTCTGCATATCAATCAAGTGTGGCCGGGTGCTCCATCATTGGGGTTTTCATTGGCGAGAACCACTTCCATTGCTCCCAAAGTTTCATGGTGTTCACCATCTGTCGATTTGCTCTAAGTTTTAGAGATGAGGGGGAATCAAGAATAGACAAGTAATATGGAACTTATGCGGGGCGAAGGTGTAACTTTAAGGTCCAACTTTATTAACTAATGATATTAATAACTTGGTATGGTTGCTTACAATGCCTAAGGGCCTTGCAACACATACTGCACACTCAGCAGGCAATGAAAATCCAAATCGAACTAACACTGGAGTCTAACGCCTAAAGGGTGACTCTTTATTCTATGACGCGACTCGGCGAAGGAGTCTCACTATAGAACCTATGCTCACTCATCGAGGAAACCTCCACGGCCTGGGTACGGGTGCTGCGGCATAGGCGCGAAACGATTGCCATGTCCAGCAACTGTGTCGTCGGTGGTAGTCGAAGAAGCAGTGTCCTCATCGAGATCTGACTCCTCCGGATCTGGCTCGTGTAGCTCGAGTACTGGCTCTGCTCCGGGTCCGTATAAAGTCATCTCCAACTCGTCAATCCTTCGCAGAAGGTGTGACACATACTCTTGAGCTTCCGCCATCTGTTCTTCTCTGCCGTGATCTCCTTGCGGGCCTTACGTAGCTCCTTGCTTGTATCATCGAGTACATCCTCCTGGGCGTCAACAAGTCGTGCCAACTGTGTAACCATGGCATCCTCATCCTGAATCGCCTTCGGGTCAAGAAGGTTATTGCTGCGCGGATGATAACGGAATACCGTGCTCTCTAACTCTCTGGCGTAGATACGGGTAATGTGCCGCATTGCTCGTCGTGATACTTCTTGGATACCCATCTGCATTGTAGATCTCTGGCGGTCACGGTGTATCGAGCGATTGCCTGGCCCTTCTTCCTAGCAGTACCTCAATCTTCACATCACAAGCCTTGATCAATCCTCGCTTGTCCGATCACTTCCACTTGGTATTGTGGCTTCTCAAAATCTCCGAGTCTCAAGCATATGCCAAAGTTCCGCGGCGTGACCAACCTCCAGATCAACGTAGTTGAACTCTCCCTCCATCTGTCACAAGAGTGCTCACGTAAGAACTCGAAATTTTTAAATCGTGACAAGGTAAGGAAAAATTCAGCAAGAGACAAGGAAAGAGAGAAGGGGATGAGTCGAGATGTCATTTCTTGTCTTGACAAACTTTTAGCTTTAGAAAATAGGTTTTATCCTCACTACGACCATTCTAGCTTAGGGTTGAGCCTACGGTCAGTATGGCTCTGATACCACCTCTGTCGGGACCCCGAATTTGCAAATCCGGACCCTCTGTGTATTCAGCACTAGTTCAGGAACTCGCTAGTGCACACAGTCTTAACATCGGTAAATATCACAATCATACCACTCGATGCTAATAAAGTACTTTTATTTAAATAACCAAACAGGTTACTCGACTTTATGGTCAAGTCACAAATGTATGCCTCGCAGGGCGAAACTTATTAAGAGAGAAATAGTAGCAGCGGAAAATCAAATAACTTCGTGGCGCCATCCAGTATACCACAGGCAACTGACTGAGCTCGCTTCCTAAGTAGACGGATCCTCTTGGAGCTCCTCCTCCAAAGCTGGTGTAGTCTCCTCTTCAACTGGTGTTGTATTGTGGCAAGGGTGAGTACTTGGTACTCAGCAAGTCATGCACAGAATGCAAGCTAATATACTATATGCATGGCTTGGTACAAAGGAATAGCTCAGGGTATATTTGCAGTAAACAGCATTTGACAAGTAGCATAAGTAGATTCGAAAGCAGTAGAAGTAAGTATAGCATAGATAACTTTTCAAAGAGTTTAATAAACATCTTTCCCATCCTAATCCACAATTCCATCAACATCATTATTAGTCCAACCCCAACCTTTCAAATCCAAGTTATTTTTGAGAAAATCTAACCCTTGACTGTAATTCGGCGATGTCCAATACCGCGGACACGGCTATTCGAATAGATTCTACACTCTGCAGAGGTTATGCACTTTACCCACAAGATACAGTCAAACACCACAAAAGCGAGTTCCCGTAACAAAGTCTTTCGGAAACTTCTAACAATACAAGTGGTCCTCCCCGGTTATTGCACGCTAACCCTTCCCTTAGCTAAGGCGAAGTTTAGGCCAATCAACCGTTAGATGGGTACCTGGCCTCGGCCAGACGCCCCTGCACAACTTACACAAAGGGTGTAGTTAACCTCCTAAGGTCCCACAGGTACGTTATTAGCAACTTAGTCAACTAGGTCCGTCCCATTACAGACATGTGGTTGCACGTTAGACCCAGTTCAAAGGCTTGCAAGATTAAGTCCTTAGGGTGACCAGGGCAAGACTACCCGAAGAACCAAATCAACATCCCCAATGCCACAACTGGCCCACCTGATTATTCTTACCACATGCCCCGGTCGAAAAACTATTTATCAAACCCCAGTTGATTACCATGCACCACGTGCCATCAACATCACATGATACCTTTCCAAACAGGTTCAATATATCATTAAGTCAATATTAACATTTGATTGTCCAAAATCATGTCATGAGCACGTAGCAGGTCTAAGCAATTTACTACAACGGTCTAAAACCCATGTTGGCAAGTTAATAATGTCCAACTAGTAAACCACAACTAGGGTGACAAGGGGTCATGGCACATATTTAAGTAATCAAGGTGTCATACAGCAAATTGGTATTTATCTAATCCCCCATATTTAAATAAAGTATTTTCTAATTGAACTAGCATGCAATAGGTTAAATCAAAATAGATTTCGAAATAGGATCAATATGGTCAAAGCACAACTTGCCTTGAAAAAGTACTTGTTCTTGGTCTTGAGTTGGATCCTGAGTCAATACTTCTCCTTCGAATCCTTCCGGCACTTCAACGTCTACTCGTAAAGCGTGCAAATAGCAATACACAAATAAACAATAGGCAAAAAGTGTCCAAACATCCAAATAAAATCCATAAACAGAGAGAACATAATTTTATGAATTTTTAGAAACTGGAATCGTCAAATTTGGAGTTAAAACGCAAAAGTTATGATTATTTAAAGCTTAAATAATCAATTAAATAATTTTACAGAGGAAAACTTTAGTCCGAAAATTAAATAAAATTCATAATTAGATAGATCTCAATTTTATACAAATTTAGAAATTTGAATCACTCAAATCGGAGTTGAAACGCAAAAGTTATAAGCGTTTGAAGTTTGAAACAAAATCTGAAATCATTATTCCGAATTAATAAATCATTTTCTTTTTCGGAAATTATTAATTGCGTCAGCGAGGACACGTGTCATCCTGTGATTGGTCCACAGTGACCTGCTGACGTCAGCACCGAACGGCCTCCATGATGACGTCAGCATGACGTCATCATGCCACGTGGCACCACTCAGGTGCTGCCACGTGTCCGGTCCATGGACTGGGTCCACGGGCGGCACGGTCCACGGTGGACTGGCGCACGGCTTGGTGCACCTGACATGCGGGCCCGCATGTCAGCGGCCCACGTGCGCTTGCACGGTGCGGCGCGCCTAGGCTACGTGGCAAGATCGTGCCGCGATTAGATCTAGGGTTAACACGTTGGAATCTACTCGATGATCGTGGGCCGTTCGATCTAGATCGGACGGTCCAGATCTAACCCTACGATAACACTGCTACGGCCTGAGGTGATCGTGGGCCGTTGGATCTTGATCCAACGGTCTAGATCCAATCGGGTTTGGAAGCACGTGACTCACCGCTGCCGTTCGATCGGAATCGGACGGTCAGCTTTCGCCTTTGGTGATGGCGGCGGCGGGGCTCGAACTCACGGAGACGAGGACGGCGACCTTCCGTGCGGCGTTCCGAGGGTCTCGGCGAGGTGGATGGTGCGGTCCGTCGCCTTGCTCGTCGCGGCTCAGATCTGGCTTCAACACGGCGGAGACGGCTTGGCGGCGGCGTGCGCGACGAACCTGGCGAAGCCCTAACCCTACTACGGCGAGCAATTCCTCGGCCAAGAAGGCGGCTCGGCGGTGTGGCTTGGGGAAAAAGGCGGCGTCGAGCAGCGATTCTCGAGGACGGGTCCACGCCTTAAATCTTGCCTCGGCGTGCGCGCCAAATCGGAACTCCTAACCGTGTCCCGCTTGGTCACGGCGGAGCTCTCCGGTGGGATTCGAACGGAGGCGATGGCGGGGACCGTCCACGTGTCGCGATGAGCGGCTACGATTGCTCACGAGCAGGTCCGGCCGGACTCGGGCTCGGCCGTCGCGTCCAATCCGGACCGTTGGATCCCGATCCAACGGTCGGGATCGATTGGGTTAGGAGTGGGTTTGGTCGAGTCGACTGGCTCGGGTCGGACTCGAGTCCGACTCGGGTTCCGACTCGGTCGGATGAACAGTACTCGACCCGAGTTGAATTTCCAGCGATTTAATATTTAAAATAATTCCCAGCAATTCATTTAATTCATTAAAAATAGCAAAAGACTCAGAAAAATTTCAGAAAAATTCTGGAAAATATTTTAGGGTATTTGGGACTCAAATAAAATATTTCCAACAAAACTTTATTTGCAAAATTTAATTCTTTAATTATTTCAAAATGGAATAAATTCAAATAAATTCCAAATAAATCCAAATAAATTCCAGAAAATTCCAAAAATTCACCAAAGTGCCAAATCACACATAGATTTAAGAAAAGCAAAATTTTGGGGTGTTACATAGCCACCGAAAACATTCCCCCATGCTCTGGAGGGAAAACGGATCACGAAAATATTTTTCGGGCAAAACGGAGAAAGGAAATGGTTTTTAATTTATTTATTTTTTTGAAAAACGGCTGCCGAAAATATTTTCGCATGCTCTGGAGAAAAAACGGACCCCGAAAACATTTTTTCGGACAAAACGGAGAAAGGACCCGAGCGTAAAGCGCGATGACCTATTTGTTATAATTTTGGACCTGTTCGCTATTTTGAAAAATTAGGAAATGGCTCGCTCGCGATTCGTACTTAACGGGAGGTCCTCCATGCAAAACGGCAAACCAGGGACCTAAACGCGAAACGGAAAAACTATTTTCCTCTCACATAAAATCGCGCAAGGACCTGAACGTAATTTCGAAGAAACTAGGGGGGTTTTCGCAAAAACGCAGGTGCCACGTGGGGCACCCGGTTGCTCTCGGTTTTCTTCCCCTATAAGGGGTTTATTACTATTCAACACACAGCTGGCAACGATTTCTGCAGGTCAACAATATATCCCATCTGGGCACGTTTAACAATTGGAAAGCGATAAAAAGATAGATAGATCACTTGGAGCAAGTACAATAACAAAACGTACTATATACTTTATCTCTCATCTATATTACCTAAAGTAAGTAATAAAATCAGATTTACAATAGCTATCCCTAAATCTTGTACATAAATAATCTATCTTATTTTTAATACAATATTGGCTACTAAATAATAGCTGGCTCGCTCCTCTCCTCTTTTCTCACTCTTCTGAATTTGGATATAGTGATGGTCCAACTTCTGAAATTTTGATTGTCGATATATTTTTAAATATTTAAATTGTATATATAAAAATTATATGTGCAGACTTGTCTCAAGAAATATTTTCATAATATTATAATTTTATTTAATTTTATAAATATATTATAATAAAAATTAGCGATTAAGATTGTGTTTTGAAGACCTTGTCAATGTGTAAAATATTATCTTTTTAAAGACCGCAGAGAGTACATGTTTATAATAAGCTAAGATGATTTTAATGTACTTTTTCTCATAGGGAACGAAAATTGACCCGTTTAATTTGGTTGCCCCGATCGAGGTCTCAAGTCTTGTTTGTTTATTAACAACCTACCCAAATCATGACATGCAAATATAAGTGCGATATTATTCTGCGTTAACAATGCGATACATGATCCGCATTGTCATATGTTATTTTGCTTCAATAGAGCTTTGCCAATATGGATGCGTGATTAGAGACTAGTCATACTGGCCATAAGCCGTGTGTTCATACGGGCTAGTTATTCTACGAAACAAATTTGATATACTTATCATGTCAAAAAATTGTTACATCTATATATGTAAATCCTAATTAAGGTATTATATATTAATAATTTTTTATTGTATATGTTCTATTTTTAATTTTTTATTGTATATATTCTATTTTTTTACGTGATGCCACCATAGTTAACCTTTTTCTCTTTTGTGAAGTGTGGTATATATTCTTATTTGTATACTTATATAATTGATGGGCAGGAAAATAATTTTCATAAATATAGAACGGGGAGTTATACCATACATGTTGAGATCTTTTTGCTCCTTTCTTTATTTATTTTTTTGAGAATTTCTATCTTTATTTTCTTTTTTGCTGCTTAGGTGTGCAAATTTGTAGAATTTTTCTCTTTTAGAATTAATATGGGGCCTTTTAGAGGGACCTCCATAGAATTTATACGAACATAAATATTTAAATTCTGTTTTATTATTTTGAAATTGATAGTTTTTTTTTTTTTTTTTTGCTGTTCTCCTTCATTTTTTGTCAGAACCCGGAAAATCAATTCCGAAATCATCTATGTATTCTATTCTAGTTTAGGAAAAGCTAGTACACTGTACACACAGCAAAATAATAATACAACATATCCATCGCACTTATTAATAATAATCAGAGTTTACATTAAGCATGGCATGCAGGCCGAAAATAAAATAGTAGTATTCAGAGTGAGGTTGGGGGAACCGGTAGTGAGGTAGCCGCATTTGGGGAAGGCGCTGGATTTTGGGGAGTGCGGGGGGTTCCAAGCCATGCAAGCGAATGAGAGGAAATGGGGGGTTGGACGACTCTTCTGCGCCGGTCCATGGAGGAAATTACAGGCGTGGGAGGGGTGAACCAACGGGGTAAACTGCGATCATTTATTAGTTTAGATTAGATAGATAGTAACAATTTGTACTAGTGCGTCTTGTCTTCATTTGTTAGGGAGCACTACAGGAATCTATATTATTTTCATCGGCCAGAAACCGACGAAAATAAGGGTAAAACCGACGAAAACCGTTGTTTTCGTCGGTTTGCCGACGAAATTATCTTGACGAAAATACATATATTTTCGTCGGTTGTCGACGAAAATGTGAGTATTTTCGTCGGCCCCTCGAGCCGACGAAAATAAGGGCCGTTAACCTTATCTCCCTGGCGTGGCAAGTATATTTTCGTCGGCCAATATCGCTGTCACTATTTTCGTCGGCCAAGGCCAACGAAAATACTATTTTAAATTTTTTTTAAAAAAGGAAAATATGAAAATCCCTCACACAGAAACCAATTGCTTTCAACAAAACAGCATTGAAACAAGCAAATCATTATACAACCTATCAAAAGGTAATTCGTCAGTTATTGCTAAAAAGTTAACTTAGAAATAAACTTTTTTGCTTACTTGTACATCATATCTATCCTAATTTGAAAAATGAAAGTATACAAGACAAGAATAGAGCAATACCAAGATACTCAAGTTGAAAAGATCAATGGAAGTAATTGCGAGTGCTCACACTACAAAAACATTTCCAAAGCGGGGGAGGGAAATAGCACTACAGACATGATGGAAATGTTATGCTTTGCAAAGTTTCATACCTCAGTCTCAAATCTACCATTTATCAACTTAACTGCATCTTTGAGCATTGATACATCTATATCCCTGTTTGGAAGAGGGACAACCATATTATCCAACATTGTACGGGTTAATGAAGTCTTGTTCCCATCGGCATACTTCAATAAATCTTTAACTTCCTCAAGTGTCCTTGTCTCAACCTGGTTCATAAAATATATTCAATGTCAAGAGTTATGCACTTTGATTTCTCTTTATTTTGTTTTTTTCAAGAACATACGCGTAATGCTAAATAAATGCCTTTTCTTCAAGTAAATAGGTAGACTGGTAGAGCTAATAAATCACACTGAAAAAAAGAGAGTGAACCACTGGAATATGAGTAAATACGTGCAGAGTTACGTCTTTTAGATGGTATATGCAATCACTAAATTGTACCTCAACAGGAAATTGAGCACAACCCTTTCAGCAACAATAATGCTCCGAGCACACCCTTAACACAAAGAATGAAAATGGGATAAATAATTAGATTTACAGAGTTAACACAACTTCCAAATGTTAACTACTACAAAATAAAACAGTTGTTTAGGCATTTTACCATATACTTTACCAAATTGCACCTTCAATGACGGATCAAATTGGGGAAACTATACAATGGAGCTACCTTCAACGACGGATCAACTTGGTTAAATATCATATCTGCTAGGCTTATTCCAGCGATGACACCATCCTCCTTAGCAATAAAGGATGCTTCAGCTTTCACATTAGTTGGTATGGTGGCCAAACAAGACACATCCCTGAAGGTGTTAACAAACAGTTACAACATTATCATACTGACAGATGTACATCCATTAAAAAAAAAGCAGAAGAGTCTTGTTCGAAACATCATGATCTGCAGATCGTAAACAAACAGCATGGGTTCATACAGTCTGGAGAAAGCACATGCTATCTATCTATTATATTATTAAAACAAAATCAAAATAAGCCACCACATTCGCATTTGTGAAACAGTTGCGCCCTATTAGCAACAAACTAGCAAAAACTAACACATTTCTCTGAAAACGCCATTACTACCGCTACATAACATAATGTCCACTAGAGCCAAAACGGCGGGTTCTTTTCATCGTTTATCGGACGTTCCTTCGTTGCTCCCGCATCGTTCTGGAATAGCACAGTAAACAATAAAACAACCATCCATTTCAGCAACATTGCAAAGTTTTATTGGTAAGGTTTGGCAACAGAGAAGGCATAGATCAAATGCTGCATTGCACCTCTTCCTCGATCCCGACGCGAGAGTGGCGGATTCCACTACTCATATGGCGGTGGCGACCTGAAGGTTGGTCGGCATCAAGGAATGGCATGTCAAGGCATGGCGGCGAATCCATGGTGACCCTGCGAGTCCGAGGAGCGCCGGGCCTCTGTTACCGAGCAGTCACGGGTCAATTCGACATAACACTATGGAAATTCAGTTGGTTTCAGAAGAAAGCAAGTGCAAATGCTGGGTTTTGCAGCAAGCAACAAAGATTTGGGAACGGATGAACATGAAGCATGACTAAATTTGACAACACTAACACACGATGAAATCCTACGAAAAGATTACAATTTTAGTATGGACAGATGCAATCTACTCTCACCTACAGAACTAAATCCGCAAGAAACAAGGAGAAATTAGAAAGGCAATACCTTTCTGTGCCGCCTCTCTGCCTCCACGCGCCGGCACGTACTCGCCACCATCTGGTGCCTCGCCACGACGCAGTCCACCGACGACGCCTCGGCGGCGAACGGTATCCCGGGGGTGCACGTCCACCACACTTCCCCAGCAACCCCTCCACCCGCTGCAAGGGCGCCTCCTCCGCTCCTCGCCTTCCGCATCTCGTTCCCGTTCCGCAGCCTCCTCCCGTGCCAGTCCTCCGACGACCGCACGGCCTCAACCGCAGCAACCGGCGCGTGAGCCTGCGACGCGGCGGCCGACGCACACCCGAGCCCGCGCATCATTTCAGTGATGAAGTACATGAGTATATACCTCGGTCGCCGGCGTCCTCGGAGAGGGCGAGCGCAATGACGACCTTGAGGTCATAGGTGGGGTGTGCCGGTGACGGCACGGGCGACGCGGGCGCCTGCTCCTCGGCGGACATGGAGGGTGCAGAGGGCCGGCGGCGGGCGGCAGGCGCGAAGGGCATGGCGCGGAGGTCGGGGCGGCGGGCGCGGAGGGCGGGCGGCGGGCGCGAAGGGCGGGGCGCTGTAACATCCCTGAATTTACTAGACAGATAAAATAAAATATTAAAATGAAAATTTGATTTATTATTATCTTTCTGCAAATCTAAAAGCTTTTGTTAAGAAGATAATTGAATTCCTGAATTTAGGAAAGGAAAAAGTTACAGAAGAAAATGGTAAGAAGATAAAATAAACCAATTACTATTTGCTGATCAGAAGCAATCATTGCAAAGGATTGAATCAAAGAATTGAACTGTAACACAAATTTTTATTGATACATCGTAATTCACATTTACAATACATAGGAAATACAAAGATCTTTACATATAACAGTTATATGAAATATAACTCTTACAATCATTCGATTACATATGCAATTACAATTACAACTCACATAACTATCTAATTACATATCTGATTACAAAACTACATCTCAAAAAGTAAAATACAAAACTATAATCTATAGCTCCTATGCTGGCTTGATCTGCATCTTGTGAATCTGCGTATTCAGTTGCACATGTATAAGAATAAGAATAAAGTAAATGCGTTAAATTAAATACAATAAATAAGATGAGAAAGAATTGCCGTCAGCTAATTAATTGATTGATCGCTCAATAAGGTACCCTAGATTGTCCGGGGGCCAATCTGGCTCCTCTCGCGATTAGATTTGCATCATTCGGCAATAAACAAACCTGGTTAAATCGTAGACGCGAATATTTAGGAAATATCGCAAGGTAGAAATATTTCACCGCTTGATAAAATAGTGAAACCATAGTGAAAAATAATAAAGCCAAGCAAGCTGTGTCCACGGAGGCGGTTGCAACTCGTTCGAGAACCTCACCGAAACCTCCAGGACACTCTCTCTCTCAGTAGAACTCCCTAGAACCAGCCCAGTAGGTCAAGGTTGAGACTGGGATTAAAATCAAGTGCACCGACTAAGCCATTTTTTTATGTGCAATCATCCACCGCAAGAGTAATGCCCCCATTTAAACACTTTGTTAAACTTCCATGCCATGCCATATGTGTAAACTAGCCTGGACCCATTTAAGGAAGTCACAAGCGAACCATCCGGCCACGGGATTAAAGCATTTTAAGTATTCAGATAAAGTAACTCCCACTTTGAAACCTCTAGAGCTCAGGCCAACCGGCCAGGTAAACCACACAAACCAAGATCAAATGCACCGACAAGGGCTAGTAAATGAACCATCGGACCAGCCGCAAAGACCATTGGACCGAGCCCCTCTTTCAAACCACTGCTCACACCGCCATTGCCATGGCTATATATGTTCTAGCGTCACGTAACAAAGCCCCATCCAAGCAAGCCTCAAGAGTGTTCCTTCCAGAGACCAAAGCTCCAAGAGCTAGGACGAGAAAATCAGCCAAGCCTTATCTAAGGAGTCATAAAGCAAGCTATTACGAGAACATGCCCACATAAGTTAGAAGAAGCCAACAAAGACAAGATTCAGAATCAAGGCGCAAGAAATAAACTAGCTGGGAGCCAGGAGAACTAAATCTCAGGAGCCAGAAGGAGACCAGAACAAGCACAACAAGCATCACGGCCAACACCTTCCTAGTTTTGCATCTTCTTCATCATATCTAAGTAAGCCCTCCAAACCTTTTCTTTCAGTAAAACAACCAGGAAATGAGAAGTAATGCAAACCAGATAGACAAAACCATTTTGGTCTCAGTATTTTAAGATTTGCAAGGGTTGCATCATGTTTTCCTTCTGCCATACATGCTCCCACAAGACCGACATTTAGGAAATACATAGACACCGTCCAACTTGCAATTAATCGAAAAGAATCTTACATCACAGACCAAGAAAAGGCAATCAAACCCCATAACATAGCATCATTTCATCATTTGCCATGTAAAGAATTCAGTAAAAGCATCTAGTAATATACTAGGCCTTCAGTATTCCAAATATTGGTGTTGCTTAGTATCAAATCATTACCATTTACCATGCAACAAATTATTCTAAGCCACTGCCACCATGTCTAATTAAGTATTCAGAAAAGCAATTAGTAGCATAGCATCATGCTACCATCTATCCTGCAATAGAACAATAAAGAAACCAACATCCTCGTGCTGTGCCTAAGCATTCAGAGAACCTCAAACACATCTAGCATCAAGCTCACCTCATAAAATCAGTGCAAAGGACCTCTAGTAACCCTTATGCATCACAAACCAAAAGGTTAATCTCAGCGCAATCGAATTCCCAACTAAATCATCATAAGCACATCACAGATCGGATAGAGGTAGAAGTATTTCGGGACTAGCCTCCAACGTCATGAAACCCTAATATCAAGCATCATGAAATCGTTCCCCAACCGCAATCAAGATTCGGCAATTAGAGGATACCAAACCCTAGACCGAATCCGAGCCCCATCCATTCGACACAAGAGAGGGCGAAAATCGGCATCCAGAGAAGAGAGGAAGGGGGAGGTAAAGATTTAGGGTTACCAACCCTAATTAAGAAAATGGAGAAGGGGAGGAAACCAAACCGTAGAGGAGGAAGGAAGAGTCGGTGGAATCGGTGTAGCGACAGTGGAGGCGACGCTGTCTTAGTCGGTGCAGCCGACGCCAATCGAGGGGGAGGCGACGACGCCTTGAACTGGGCGCCGCCAGATCGGAGATCCAGGTGGGAAACCGGCAGGAGGCCCTCGAGCGCGTGAGTGTAAGAGAGGATGAGACCGACCGGCTGGTAAAGGAAAAGAAAGGGAGAGGAAAAAGAAAGAATAAAAAGAAAAAGAGAAAGAAAGAAGGAAATAAGGAAAAAGGAAAAAGGGTAGGAGAGAAGCAAATAAAAAGAATAATAGTAATAATAATATGTGTTCCTAGGAAAATGAGAGTTCCAAATATGCGAGAATTTCGTATGGTTGGTTAAAGCTGAGTTAAGATAGTAAATACTCATACTTTCACTATATATATACCATTTAGATTATAATCACAATACATATATGGATAAACATACATGTTCAACTTGTTTTGTATTCAATCCATAAAGCATGATCACTTGATATTACAATGATAATTTTAGTTAACACTAGCCTATTTTTGTTCATATATAAATGTACATTAAACTATATGCAATTAGCCCTTAATTGACATATACCCCCGTTCGACAGATAGAACATTAACAATAGGCTCCAATACTTGTAAGATCAACCAAGACATGACTGTCTTAATCTATATAAGTATTTTATCATGTCTTGCTTGGCATCTGAATCCTATTAAAGACATGACCCTACGTGAGACCAATGGTAAGATCCGTAGTACCGATGCATATGCTTAAGTTTAACCATGCACCATCTATTAAAAATAGTCAAGCCACTTTATATACTAATTGATATTAGTACAAACAATTTCACACCCTGAAAATGAATTATAGTATATTAAATCTTACAATCTTAGCTTCCTGAATTCGTAAAATAAAATAGAATGAATCATAAGGAATAGGTGTCGTATGCGATGCAACCCTTAAACCGTTAATCAATGATAAATATTATAACGTAGAAGTGACACACTTATACGTTCACAAACCCTAATCCACACACATGCTTATTTTATGTAATGCTTGCTTATTTGAATTTCCATCTGATTTCCTTTTGCCCTTATTTAAAGTGTTATTTGCTATTTGCTATCTTTTCCGTTATGCGACGTGTAGAATACGACGTCTCGGATTTCATCATCGACGACTTCAAGATCACGTCTTCGACTCCGTCACTGAAAACAACGGATAGCAAGGCAAGCACTCATGTAGATCCCAATTTTCTTTAACAAGAAGAATTTGATTAAAACTTGCATGCATATGCTATATTTTGTATACACTGCTATATTATGGGAAGAATGGTAGATATAACCTTCGTTGATGGCTTTCCTTAATCAGTAGTGATAGATGAAACCCTAGATTGTTGATGGACACAGAAAATGGGTATATTCGATTATTATTTGCATATGCTTAGCCCTGCTTTAGACTGGGAACACGAACGGATGGTTATACTGTTCGTGATGAACTAAAGTTGTTGGACATGATGAACATTAATCTTGAACATGTTGAAATATTGTGATTATTGAAACTTTCTTTTTCTGAAAACAAAACTATGATTTTGATGCGGGTGATTATTGGCAATAGCCGGAAGTGCAATTGATGATGCACGTAGATAGGGGGAGATCTATCGCCCGTGTCGTATAAGAACCGAGCTGATGTGTTGTTTTCAGGCCAAGATAACCGTACATCCACAAGTACTGGAGTGGGACAGTCTTAACTTATTAAATTATTTGGGAATTAGCTTTGCACATTGGTAGGCAGTTGTAGCACGGGCATTCCGGATATAGGTTTGCTCGAGGGAGGTGTCATCACCGAGGTGTTGGCATCTGCCGTTGTAACTTGTACGCTGGCTATGAATTTGGGGCTGTTGTTGTACCATTTGAGCCGCGGGCTCCTGAATACTATTGCTTCACTGTTTGTTTGCTTCCATCATAGTCAGGGGTAACGTCATTGGGCTAGTGCAAAGTTAAGGTCCAAGTAACGAACAGTTTCGTTATGAACTCTCTGGCGGCACACCAAAGGAAGTGTGTCAAATGCGCTTGCCACAAAGGGAGGACATATCTTGTGGGTAAAGCTGTACAAACTCTGCAGAGTCTAAACCTAATCGATTAGCCGCTCTCGGTCATGAGCACTTGGTAAAGTCATCACATAGCTAGACATTTTCTGTACTTTTATAAAACTGGACCAGATAATTTGGAATTGGTGAGTTTACCCTTACAGATGATTCAATACTTGACATTACGTTGGCAAGGTTGAATTCAGCTGTTGTGCCCTGTGTGGACAAAACTTTAATCTTCAGATAATATTTCATATGATGGGACTGAACGTTTTATCACTCACGAAGGGTTGTGGGTATTTTGTTACATTTTATTCGCGAAGGGCTGTGAGTTATCTATCTCTTCGCATTACCTTTAAGTACATACTTGTTACTCTACTTATTTATTTACTTTTACAAGTTTCGCTTTCACTCTACTATTCAGTATTTATAATTCAATTTGGCTCCAAGCAAAAGTTAACCGTAGAAGCTTTATTCTAGGATCAGCCTGCATTCCAAACACATAACTCAAGTCTTGCTGAGTACGAAATGTACTCACCCTTGCTATCATTGTTGATTTTAGGTGAAGATGCAGGTATCTCGATGAATTTTACTTTGACGCAGGCTTGCGGGATTATTATCGACATTTCTTTCTAAGGCTTTACCTTGTCAGTTGCCTGTGGATTATGTGGCAAACTACAAGACATCTGATTCTTTTGGCTATGTTTAGTCGACCTTCTCGGTCATATTGTATCAATACTTCCGCTGTAATAAAATGTGAAACTTTTGTATGGTTGTGATTCCAAATTGTGTTTTGTGCGTGCCAGCCACTGATCATGGGAATGGTACAGTATGCACATTAGAACCTTGCTTTTATGTTTGCATTGTAGCATAAAAGTGAGGGTCTTACAGTTTGGTATCAGAGCCATGCTGACTGCAGGCAAACCTTAGATAGAATGGTCGCTAGTTGAAACTTAAAATTTTGAAATAGATAATTCTATAATTAGGAATGAAAGATTGCTATATCTATTATTAATCTTCTCTTGTCTCATATTATTTGTTATCAATTCTTTCCTCTCCAATTGGAATATCTATATATATTCTTCCCTCCCATAGGAAATTACATTTCCTATCTCTATATACTTTTTCTTTTCTATAACATTTTCTTTCCTCACCTCTACATATTCTCATTCTTTCAATAAGGATTCTTCCTCTTATCTATGTTCTTATTAAATACTACTAATGAATCCTTTTGAAAATGATTTAACAGTCTCTGTTGACTGCTAAAACACATAGGGCATCCCTGCCACCAGTTTTAGAATGTCAAGTGATATATCATTATTCTTCTCCCCACGCAACCAAGGAAGACTACTGCATCCACGCCAACAACCTCAGGAAGACAGATGCGACACTCCGTCAACTTCTTCATTGTCATGGAAACTTTGGACTATCAGCCCCAACAAATGGTGCAAGAGTTTGAAGAAACTCGTCGCCAAGATACCTATATTAAGATATAGTATCATTTAAGCTATGAGTAGCTTTGCTGATATGGCAAAACTCTCATGATAAAATTTCGCAGGACTAAGTAATAAAAGAAAGAACCTTAGAACTTCTATGTATTGTAGTTTAAGGGTGCGTTCTTTTGTTGATGGAAATTTGTTGAAATCTTTTTGTATTGCTTCCCGGGTTATGCTAGTGAATGCTTAACATAAAGTTAAAATTTCGCGATGTTGCAACCCTTAAATTGATAAGAAGTTGTGATTAAGTAATTTTGAATGGAATGTTATCTTGTACTAAATAAAAGATAGTCCCAGAATTAAATTATTCTTTATAGCTATCTTTTTATTCTAATATGTAAGAATCATAACCAAATAAACTATTGTCTAAAAGTAATATGACACTTTTAATCAGAAGATAGATTGGAATTTAAAACCTTCCCATATAACTTACTTCTTTCTTCTGTAAGACTTCTCACCTGTATATTACCCTAGTTACTAATCTTCCCTGATCCTTTAGACAAACACAATATCTAGCAAGAAGCATTGTGACCTCCATAATCATACCATAGCCGATGAAGTGTGCCGAAAACTATCTTGCCACTTACGCAAACTCTACTGCATAGGTAATAATGCCTTATTATTCCTATGTTACTCACATTAGACAGTAAGAGCATAACCCCAAAATAATTAATACCCCAATCTTTGTCATCACCCCAACTATGCTTGAACCTATGCTACTTATAGAAGAATTAAAATCAAGACTTGACTGTACTGGTAACCATAGGAAAATATTTAAGTTGCTATAAGCTAGGCATTACCCCAGTCTCTGAACTAAAGAATCTCCACATTGTCACCTTACTTCGGAAAGGAACCACAATGTGAAGTCACCTCATATAGACTAGATGTTATTTGGTCTAATAAAAGTACTTAAAATAGAATGATGAGTGGGTAACCTGAATATTTCTTTGTGTGTTAATTTTGAATGTAATCTTTTGTATTGTTATTCATTGTGATGAAATTTTGTGTAAGGATTGCTCTCGCGAATATTAAACTCTTGGGTTGAAAATTCACGACGAGACGATCTCAATAAATAATGACAATGTTAACAAATGGAGAGTAGGCCCTAAATTAAGTCACTCCTTATAACTACCTCATTCCTTCTAAATTGTAGAAATCTTATTTAATAAAATTTTTAGGGGACGAAATGTTGCCATATAACCACACCAAATCTTGTCTTAACCTTTCTACCCTAACTATCCACCCATTCCTCAATAGTTCTAATGAACAAGCATCTCAAACATAGTCATTCTTTGCTCATTAGATCAATAAGTTTGACAAGCAACCTCTTGCTATTTCAAACATGCTAACCAGTTTCATTTACATCAATTATAAAAAAAAAAATAGCATTACCTACCCTAGGTGGACTCATGCTCTACACTATCCTCAACTTCAAGAAATTTTACCACAATCCCCAAAGTCATTTCCATGAATTTAAAAGGGCATCGAGTTCCTAAACTTATTTTATCCAAACCTGGTAAACTCATTGTACACCAGAAGTAACTTAAGGAACAATTGGACAACAAAGTTTGTTCGTCTCAACTATCTCCTTGAGATATCCCTATTCTTTTTGTCAATGAAAAGAATGGTAGTTAACGCTTATGCGTGAATTATCATACTCTGAATAACGTCGCTATTAAATACTTCTTCCCTAGCATTGACAACTTGTTCGATCGTAATGCCATTCGAGCTTACGAACGCTTTTTGTCAACCCTGACTTCATGAGCTCGACCATCCTACTCATGATCTGGAACTAGTTGCAATTGTTCACGTCCTTAAAATCTGGAGTCATTACCTCGTCAGTAATTGAAGCAGTATTTAAACAAATGATAAGAGCCTGAAACAATCCTTCACTAAATTAGACCTCAATCTCAAGCAAGGAGGGTGGTTGGAGCAAATGAAAGGTTACGGCCTGAATGGTTATCACTATCTGGTAAGGTTAATGTCGTAACTAATGCTCTAAACCGTAAAACTCATTGCATTTTCGTATCAACTCCTACCGATCAGTCTGAATTGATATAAGAATTCCAGAAGCTTAATTTGGGAGTAGCCAAAGGAGGATTTGCTATTAACCTTTAGGTGTTAGCTAAATCCTAAAACTCAAATTAAAGCAAGCTTAAGGATGGATCAATATCCAAAAATTTGAAGAGCTTAAGCAGAAAGTTGAATCCGGGATGACAAAAAGTCCAGATAAGACATTACTGCATAGAAAGCCTGTTGCAGGTAAATTGGTGATCCGACATAACAAAGGATATTGCTAACTATGTTGCAAGATGCAACATATGTCAGCAAATTAAAGTCAAACATCAATTTACTGCTAATCTTTTACAACTCCTTTAGGTTTCTAAATAGAAGTGGAATGATACTTATATGGATTTTATTACTGGCCTTCCAGGGCCAGAAAAAGGCATAATTCCATATTAGTTATCGCTGATCGGATAAATAAAGTTTATTTTATACCGATCAAAACCATGCGTCAAAATGACAAAGATTTTAAAACCTTATTTAGAAAATATTGTCCATCTTCTTAGGATTTCCATGGACAATTATTTCTAATTCATAACATAACTTCGAAAAAGTTTGCGAAAATTGTTAGGGGCTAAGCTGAATCCCAGAACAACTTATCACCCTCTAATAGACAAACAAATAAAGTAAACCGAAGTATTGGAGGACATGTTGAGAACTTGTGTGCTATCATATAGCACTAACAAGGAGAAGCTATGCTTTCATCTTCTACAAAATAGTTTTCAACCAAGCCTTCAAAATTTTGCCTTTTGAAGCACTTTACAAAAGAAAAGTGCATAACCTAACCCTTTTCTTTGGCCTGAAGTAAATAAAAGTTCTTTAGATTAAATTCTATTTAGGAAACCCAAAAGCAAGTTGACATAATCAGAAGTCAAGTGAGAAAAACTTAATCCCAACCGAGTTGTGTCAACCATCGTTGATATGAACTCAGTAATCATGTAAACCTAAGAATTTCACAACTTCGCAGAGGTTGTCATTTTCAAATCCGCAAAGATATGTTTCTTTGACCTATTGAACGATATCCGATTACTAAAAGCTAAGTGAGATGGCATATAAGCTAAATTGCCACCTCATCCATTCAAAGTCCGTATTATCTTCTTTATATCTCAAATTAATAAAGATCTTTGCCTACCCTCAAATCTCATCAATTCAGAAAATTTTTGATGTGCAAATTGATCATTGTATCTTTCCGAATAAGTAGGCAAATCAATTTAACACCCAACTTCCACTCACCCTTTTAACCCTGCGAATCTCGGGGACGAGATTCCTGTTAAGGGGGGTAGTCTGTAACATCCCTGAATTTACTAGACAGATAAAATAAAATATTAAAATGAAAATTTGATTTATTATTATCTTTCTGCAAATCTAAAAGCTTTTGTTAAGAAGATAATTGAATTCCTGAATTTAGGAAAGGAAAAAGTTACAGAAGAAAATGGTAAGAAGATAAAATAAACCAATTACTATTTGCTGATCAGAAGCAATCATTGCAAAGGATTGAATCAAAGAATTGAACTGTAACACAAATTTTTATTGATACATCGTAATTCACATTTACAATACATAGGAAATACAAAGATCTTTACATATAACAGTTATATGAAATATAACTCTTACAATCATTCGATTACATATGCAATTACAATTACAACTCACATAACTATCTAATTACATATCTGATTACAAAACTACATCTCAAAAAGTAAAATACAAAACTATAATCTATAGCTCCTATGCTGGCTTGATCTGCATCTTGTGAATCTGCGTATTCAGTTGCACATGTATAAGAATAAGAATAAAGTAAATGCGTTAAATTAAATACAATAAATAAGATGAGAAAGAATTGCCGTCAGCTAATTAATTGATTGATCGCTCAATAAGGTACCCTAGATTGTCCGGGGGCCAATCTGGCTCCTCTCGCGATTAGATTTGCATCATTCGGCAATAAACAAACCTGGTTAAATCGTAGACGCGAATATTTAGGAAATATCGCAAGGTAGAAATATTTCACCGCAGTAAAATAGTGAAACCATAGTGAAAAATAATAAAGCCAAGCAACTGTGTCCACAGGACAGTTGCAACTCGTTCCAGAACCTACTGCCGAAACCTCCAGGACACTCTCTCTCTCAGCCGAACTCCCTAGAACCAGCCAGCCGGTCAAGGTTGAGACTGGGATTAAAATCAAGTGCACCGACTAAGCCATTTTTTTTATGTGCAATCATCCAGCCGCAAGGTAATGCCCCCATTTAAACACTGTTAAACTTCCATGCCATGCCATATGTGTAAACTAGCCTGGACCCATTTAAGGAAGTCACAAAGCGAACCATCCCGGCCACGGGATTAAAGCATTTTAAGTATTCAGATAAAGTAACTCCCACTGAAACCTCTAGAGCTCAGGCCAACCGGCCAGGTAAACCACACAAACCAAGATCAAATGCACTGACAAGGGCTAGTAAATGAACCATCAGACCAGCCGCAAAGACCATTGGACCGAGCCCCTCTTTCAAACCCTGCTCACACCGCCATTGCCATGGCTATATATGTTCTAGCGTCACAGAACAAAGCCCCATCCAAGCAAGCCTCAAGAGTGTTCCTTCCAGGAGACCAAAGCTCCAAGAGCTAGGACCAGAAAATCAGCCAAGCCTTATCTAAGGAGTCATAAAGCAAGCTATTACCAGAACATGCCCACATAAGTTAGAAGAAGCCAACAAAGACAAGATTCAGAATCAAGCGCAAGAAATAAACTAGCTGGGAGCCAGGAGAACTAAATCTCAGAGAGCCGAAGGAGACCAGAACAAGCACAACAAGCATCACGGCCAACACCTTCCTAGTTTTGCATCTTCTTCATCATATCTAAGTAAGCCCTCCAAACCTTTTCTTTCAAGAAACAACCAGAAATGAGAAGTAATGCAAACCAGGATAGACAAAACCATTTTGGTCTCAAGATTTTAAGATTTGCAAGGGTTGCATCATGTTTTCCTTACGCCATACATGCTCCCCGGCAAGACCGACATTTAGGAAATACATAGACACCGCCCAACTTGCAATTAATCGAAAAGAATCTTACATCACAGACCAAGAAAAGGCAATCAAACCCCATAACATAGCATCATTTCATCATTTGCCATGTAAAGAATTCAAGAAAAGCATCTAGTAATATACTAGGCCTTCAAGATTCCAAATATTGGTGTTGCTTAGTATCAAATCATTACCATTTACCATGCAACAAATTATTCTAAGCCACTTTGCCACCATGTCTAATTAAGTATTCAGAAAAGCAATTAGTAGCATAGCATCATGCTACCATCTATCCCGCAATAGAACAATAAAGAAACCAACATCCTCGTGCTGTGCCTAAGCATTCAGAGAACCTCAAACACATCTAGCATCAAGCTCACCTCATAAAATCAGTGCAAAGGACCTCTAGTAACCCTTATGCATCACAAACCAAAAGGTTAATCTCATGCAATCGAATTCCCAACTAAATCATCATAAGCACATCACAGATCGGATAGAGGTAGAAGTATTTCGGGACTAGCCTCCAACGTCATGAAACCCTAATATCAAGCATCATGAAATCGTTCCCCAACCGCAATCAAGATTCGGCAATTAGAGGATACCAAACCCTAGACCGAATCCGAGCCCCATCCATTCGACACAAGAGAGGGCGAAAATCGGCATCCAGAGAAGAGAGGAAGGGGGAGGTAAAGATTTAGGGTTACCAACCCTAATTAAGAAAATGGAGAAGGGGAGGAAACCAAACCGTAGAGGAGGAAGGAAGAGTCGGTGGAATCGGTGTAGCGACAGTGGAGGCGACATTGCTTTAGTCGGTGCAGGCCGACGCCAACTGAGGGGGAGGCGACGACGCCCAGAACCAGCGGCGCCGCCCAGATCGGAGATCCAGTGGGGAAACCGGCAGGAGGCCCTCGAGCGCGTGAGTGTAAGAGAGGATGAGACCGACCGGCTGGGAAAGGAAAAGAAAGGGAGAGGAAAAAGAAAGAATAAAAAGAAAAAGAGAAAGAAAGAAGGAAATAAGGAAAAAGGAAAAAGGGTAGGAGAGAAGAAAATAAAAAGAATAATAGTAATAATAATATGTGTTCCTAGGAAAATGAGAGTTCCAAATATGCGAGAATTTCGTATGGTTGGTTAAAGCTGAGTTAAGATAGTAAATACTCATACTTTCACTATATATATACCATTTAGATTATAATCACAATACATATATGGATAAACATACATGTTCAACTTGTTTTGTATTCAATCCATAAAGCATGATCACTTGATATTACAATGATAATTTTAGTTAACACTAGCCTATTTTTGTTCATATATAAATGTACATTAAACTATATGCAATTAGCCCTTAATTGACATATACCCCCGTTCGACAGATAGAACATTAACAATAGGCTCCAATACTTGTAAGATCAACCAAGACATGACTGTCTTAATCTATATAAGTATTTTATCATGTCTTGCTTGGCATCTGAATCCTATTAAAGACATGACCCTACGTGAGACCAATGGTAAGATCCGTAGTACCGATGCATATGCTTAAGTTTAACCATGCACCATCTATTAAAAATAGTCAAGCCACTTTATATACTAATTGATATTAGTACAAACAATTTCACACCACGAAAATGAATTATAGTATATTAAATCTTACAATCTTAGCTTCCTGAATTCGTAAAATAAAATAGAATGAATCATAAGGAATAGGTGTCGTATGCGATGCAACCCTTAAACCGTTAATCAATGATAAATATTATAACGTAGAAGTGACACACTTATACGTTCACAAACCCTAATCCACACACATGCTTATTTTATGTAATGCTTGCTTATTTGAATTTCCATCTGATTTCCTTTTGCCCTTATTTAAAGTGTTATTTGCTATTTGCTATCTTTTCCGTTATGCGACGTGTAGAATACGACGTCTCGGATTTCATCATCGACGACTTCAAGATCACGTCTTCGACTCCGTCACTGAAAACAACGGATAGCAAGGCAAGCACTCATGTAGATCCCAATTTTCTTTAACAAGAAGAATTTGATTAAAACTTGCATGCATATGCTATATTTTGTATACAATCGCTATATTATGGGAAGAATGGTAGATATAACCTTCGTTGATGGCTTTCCTTAATCAAGAGTGATAGATGAAACCCTAGATTGTTGATGGACACAGTAAAATGGGTATATTCGATTATTATTTGCATATGCTTAGCCTCGCTTTAGATCGGGAACACGAACGGATGGTTATACTGCTCGTGATGAACTAAAGTTGTTGGACATGATGAACATTAATCTTGAACATGTTGAAATATTGTGATTATTGAAACTTTCTTTTACGAAAACAAAACTATGATTTTGATGCGGGTGATTATTGGCAATAGCCGGAAGTGCAATTGATGATGCACGTAGATAGAGGGAGATCTATCGCCCGTGTCGTATAAGAACCGAAATGATGTGTTGTTTTCGTGCCAAGATAACCGTACATCCACAAGTACTGGAGTGGGACAGTCTTAACTTATTAAATTATTTGGGAATTAGCTTTGCACATTGGTAGGCAGTTGTAGCACGGGCATTCCGTATATAGGTTTGCTCGAGGGAGGTGTCATCACCGAGGTGTTGGCATCTGCCGTTGTAACGGTGTACGCCTGGCTATGAATTTGGGGCTGTTGTTGTACCATTTGAGCCGCGGGCTCCTGAATACTATTGCTTCACTGCTTGTTTGCTTCCATCATAGTCGTGGGTAACGTCATTGGGCTAGTGCAAAGTTAAGGTCCAAGTAACGAACAGTTTCGTTATGAACTCTCTGGCGGCACACCAAAGGAAGTGTGTCAAATGCGCTTGCCACAAAGGGAGGACATATCTTGTGGGTAAAGCTGTACAAACTCTGCAGAGTCTAAACCTAATCGATTAGCCGCGCTCGCGGTCATGAGCACTTGGTAAAGTCATCACATAGCTAGACATTTTCTGTACTTTTATAAAACTGGACCAGATAATTTGGAATTGGTGAGTTTACCCTTACAGATGATTCAATACTTGACATTACGTTGGCAAGGTTGAATTCAGCTGTTGTGCCCTGTGTGGACAAAACTTTAATCTTCAGATAATATTTCATATGATGGGACTGAACGTTTTATCACTCACGAAGGGTTGTGGGTATTTTGTTACATTTTATTCGCGAAGGGCTGTGAGTTATCTATCTCTTCGCATTACCTTTAAGTACATACTTGTTACTCTACTTATTTATTTACTTTTACAAGTTTCGCTTTCACTCTACTATTCAGTATTTATAATTCAATTTGGCTCCAAGCAAAAGTTAACCGTAGAAGCTTTATTCTAGGATCAGCCTGCATTCCAAACACATAACTCAAGTCTTGCTGAGTACGAAATGTACTCACCCTTGCTATCATTGTTGATTTTAGGTGAAGATGCAGGTATCTCGATGAATTTTACTTTGACGCAGGCTTGCGGGATTATTATCGACATTTCTTTCTAAGGCTTTACCTTGTCAGTTGCCTGTGGATTATGTGGCAAACTACAAGACATCTGATTCTTTTGGCTATGTTTAGTCGACCTTCTCGGTCATATTGTATCAATACTTCCGCTGTAATAAAATGTGAAACTTTTGTATGGTTGTGATTCCAAATTGTGTTTTGTGCGTGCCAGCCACTGATCATGGGAATGGTACAGTATGCACATTAGAACCTTGCTTTTATGTTTGCATTGTAGCATAAAAGTGAGGGTCTTACAGGCGCGGAGGGCGCAAAGGGCGGGGCGCGGAGGTCAGGGGCGGTGGGCACGGAGGATGTGAGGGCTAGATCCAGATGCGGTGGGAGCTGAGGTCGGAATTTTGTTAGGGCGTTATATCCCTCCGATTTTCGTCGGCCAGCACGCAAACCGACGAAACTATAAAAGTATTTTCGTCGGCTCTGTCTAAACCGACGAAAATATAAATATATTTTCATCGGCTAATTTTAGGCCGACGAAAATAAAAAGGTATATTCGTCGGCTCCATCTAAACCGACGAAAATATTATTTTCGTCGGCTAACCTAAAACCGACGAAAATTTGGTGCATAATCGTCGGTTTGGAGAGAGCCGACGAAAATAACTTTAGGCCGACGAAAATAATACGGATTCCTGCAAGGCAAGCAAATAAACTCCAATTGAATTCTATATTAAAATAGGCAAATAGACTAATTATGGCGACATCACAATCACAAGTTCACTAAGGCTAGATGTTGTCGAAACACACCAAAATGAATCGACTACTCGACAAACTGAAACTAGAGAACAAGCTGAACTAAAAGCTAAGTTAAACTCGGACACGCTACTCCTCGTCTTCATCAACATCCTCTACCTCCTCTGGCTCCGGGTCTTCCTCCTCGGGCTCGGACATGTCCTCATTGATAGGATGAGGACCTGCAGCGGTGGACATCCTAGCTCCTCCTGAATGGGTGAAGAGAGCTCGATACTCTGGTGCAGTCATGCGGACCTCTGGTGGACACGAGACCTTCTTGCGGGCAGTGGTGCAAAGACGAGGATGCTGGCACTTGCTGCTCTGGGTCACCTCAGCAGCAACAGCAGCCTGATTCTCCTTAAGCTGAGCTATCTCCTGCTGAGCTGCGTGCAACTTCTCATAGGTGTCCATCAGCTTCAAGGTCACATGAACATAAGCATTGTCATGTGCCTTGATGAGGGCCGCCATGTGAACCACGGTGGTGTCCTCCTCCTCCTCAGCACTCCTGAACCTGCTGAACGCCTCGTACTCCTCACGAGCGGGGAAGTAGCGATAAGCTGTGTGCTGAAGCTCATAGCAGAATATGAACCCTATACGAGCTATCGCCTCTCTAGCAGCCTCCTGACATCCCAGTTTGTATGTCTCTCTATCCACCGTGAAGCGATAAGGTCTATCGCCCCTCGAGTGGCTCTTATAGAAGATAGTGACCTTGACCCTCCAACTCACACGACCATCCTCCTCAACTGTGAATCCGTGGTATTCCGGTCGATGGACGTGTCCAAGCTCCTGAAGCATGAACCACAACTGCTCACAGAATCCACCATCCTTCTCAGCGCAAGTGTTAATGAACGGCATCTATAAAATTTTGAATTAAGAAAGAAGAAAGTTAGCAAAACAGTTTTAAAATAAAAGAAAATGGAACAAAAGCAAAAGACTAGAGTTTTAAAATAAAAACATGATGACCTATTGAGATTCGAGAATCACAGCTTGCACAAACTAATTAAACATTGCCAGGATTAATCATTAGAAATTTGGCCACTTGAAAGAACATCAAACTAGGCACAGCAGCACCTCAAATACGAGCACAAGTTGTTGTTTTTTTAGAAAAAAAAAATCCTGCAATTGAAATGCTTTATGACTGTGGCGCGCGTGCTTCCATCTAGCATAATACTGAAGTGGAGAAGAAAAGAAGTGAGTGGCAACTTACTGATGGTAGCACGCTTTGCATGGATGGCACAGATGTTTGCCAATTCAAATGAAAGTCTACTAAGCGGTACGTAGTCTGCTGCCTGCAAAGGGAGAGGAAAGATTATACGAAAAATTGAAGCAAATATTCAGGTCAATTGTAAAGTGGCAGTAAGACGTCAATTATAAGAAAACCGCACCTTCATCTAGCCGTACGTCTCTCCGGACGCACCTCTACTAGATCAATTGTAAATTAATCGGCAAAACTCTCACACACTTGTATTCATAATCAGGTGTACATTATATATATATATATATATCTAAACTAATAAAAGAAGGAGTTTACCCTGTCTTATGGATCGTCCAAACTGAAAAGGCCCAACTCAAGCCCATTTCCCACGCGCACCCCCTCGTCCCAGCGCCCGTCGCTCGCTCCCTCACCCCAATCCACGCCAGTCGCCCCACCTCCTTCGCAATTGCTCCCATCCCTTTAATGGCTACCCCAACGCAACCGCCCACCACTTCTTCGAGATAGCGGCGTAGTGCGGGGGAAGAGGTTGCGCGTGAAGCAGAGCGGGCAGAACAAGATCTTGGCGGTGAAGTCTACGCGGGCGAAGAGGTTGAGGAGCGCTGTCGCAGGGTACGGTTGCATCACCGGGGAGATCCTCCGGCGTCACGAAGCTGGTGGAGGCAGGATGCGGTGGGGCATGCTGGGCAACTTCTCCAAGCTCGAGCGCATGATCGGCAAGGCGTGGGCGCTCGGTGCCAAGGCGTGGGAGGAGGCTCCGCGTTCACGGGCGACGTGGACTCCATCGTCTCAGGCAACGGCGGGGCAACCAAGTGCCCCAGCTCGTTCGCCCTCGGCCGCCTTACTGCCGTGCGGGCTGGCGGTGGGGTCGGCGGCGACTGTGGTGGGGACGGGCGCGGCCGGAGTATGTGGAGGGGCTGAAACGGAGTGGGGTCAGGAACGAGACGGTGATGGTGGTGCAGTTCGCCATCGAGCTGCGTGGCCTGGGCGCCTTCGATGGTGAGGAGCCGCCCAGGATTCTCCACCTCAACCCGCGGCTGCGCGGCGACTGGAACCAGCGACCCGTGCTGGAGATTAGCACCTGCTTCCGCATACAGTGGGGCAAGGCGCATCGCTGCGACGACACTCCCTCCAAGGACGATGACCATGGTGCGTGTCCTCTACCTGTTCTTGCTTCGCATTCAGAACTGTAATTGGAAACCTCAAGTTGCCTTGCACTGCAATTAGTTGTACTCAAGCTTTTGCTTACTTGCTGGCTTTCTGCTTCCGATGTGAGAACAATGCAATTTTACTGGTCCTTCAGAAATGCTAAACAGGTATTTTTTTTTTTAGAAAAAAAGCTAAAGCATTTCTCAGTCTGTGAAATAATGACACATATTCATTTGTTGATGCCTGGGATATGTCTTTGTGCCACACAAGTCATTCCTCCAATAATTTTCTAAGGAGTATGCTGTTTTAGAAATAAGGGGTCAATATTTTGAGGCTTTAGCTATCGTTCCTAGCTGTACCTTTTGGAAAATGACCTTATTGAATAGAAGAAAAAAAATCATGGATTTAAATAAAATGAGGACTTGGAGATCACTCTACACCCATCCCATTACTAACTAATGGTGTTTTAGTACATGTGCAGTTTTCATTTAGAAGAGCATGGAAGCTCTTTCACTTTTTATCAATCTCATTCACAAATTGTATTTGCTCTATAAGATCGAAAATTTATATGATGTTGGTTGCAGGAAGAACTAGAAACTCATGATGGCGTGAGCAAAGGGAAATACACTATTGAGCTTGGGCAGGATAGCATGGCCTTTTGCACTAAAGTGGAGGATGTTATTTCAATGAGGTATATTTAGTTTTCTTAAGTACTAAGTGCTCTTATTCTCGGATCTTTTTCTGCTTGAAAAAGCTTATTATGTACAATACTTGATAAAACCATTGTTATTTCTCAAGTAAACCGATGTAAGTTTAGAAAATTGCAATTAGAATAGGTCATATTTTAAATGTCTGTGCAGCGTTCTTTTTCTTTATAGATGGCAACATCCTTCCCAGAATGTTCGCCCCTTCATCATTGATATCGATGCTTGGTCGCTTTCGTGAATGGATTTACTGATCAGCAACTTGGCCAATTGCATATGTGATATATGAGCATGTTCAGCTCCTGATGCAAACCTTCTCTTTATGTGTTCTCAACCCATCTAAACAGAATGTGGCTACTGATGTTAAAAAGATGATAATTGAGTTGATTGACTGTCATGATCAAGCATTGGCTAGGAGAAACACTCTTCATTTAGCTTTGCTTCTTCTGAGAGCTCAGAATGCCATTGGGTGCCATTAATTAAGAGTCTTGTTATGTCCATCCTTGATGTCTCACCACTTCAATTTGGTCCCCAGTTATTTAAGTGATGTTGCAGCTGGTAAGTTTCGCAAGATAGCTACATGATCTAATTTTGCATACATTGCTCTTCATTTTGTTCGGCATTGCTTAAACATCTTTTTTGTACTGGATTGACAGCTATAATGAAGTATAGAAGAAGCCGTATGGATGGCACTGCTGACAAAAACCACTCCAGGAAAGAACCACTTTTTTCCTTCGCCGATACTTAGCCCTTGCAAAGATGCTAACAATGTTTCTCAAGGCAGAACAAATAATGTGCCCACATCATCACCAGTTTCATCTAGGCAATTACAGCACAAGAAATCATTAGCTGCTACCCTTGTTGACAGTACTAAAAAGGAGTCGATTGCCCTTGTTCCATTTGATATTACAAGATTGGCACAGAGATTCTTTCCACTTTTCAATTTTTCGCTTTTTCCTCATAAGCCACCTTCTGCAGCTATGGCCAGTAGAGTGCTTTTTATTGATGCAGAGGACGGGTATGCTTTACATCTTTCTCCAAAAAAAAAACTTACATCATAGTTTTTATTTTTTTCATTAGTTTTAATTATCCATGCATTTCAATCGCACTTCCTTGCCATGTGGTCTTAAAAATGTAATAAATCCAAGAATGCTGAGTGTAGAGGTTGTAGTCTTTGTTCAAGTCTGCACTGTTTTTACTTCTGTATTACTGGCATTGGTCATGCAATTTGTGTGACTTATGGTGTTTCAAAACCAGATGATTCATACTTGAAAGATTACTTATCATATGTTTTGGTGTCATGCTTTGTTATGGTTTGTTTGTTCGCGGGCATGATTTCCAGTGATGGGAAGCTAGATTTAGTGCAGCTATTTCCAATGGAGAGAAATCGTTTATTTGTTCGATGTGTGACAGAAAATTAATGTTCATTGTATGGTTTAAGATCATGCTTGATGACGTGTATCATTCTCTTATAGGAATCCGTTGCAACGCACGGGCACTCTACTAGTATATATATATATATATATATATAGGAAAATGGTTGCATACTCTTGGGAGTATGTGCTCCCACTCCCAATATACTGCATAAATGATGTTATTATACTTCTTATATATATATATATACTAGTTACATGCCCATGCGTTGCTACGAAAAACAAAATTGATAACGAAAAATAAAGATTAAAAAATAAAAAAAATATTTCACAAGATCAAACATCTATTTTTAACACTTCGTTTCTTGCGAAAGCTGGCTAATTAAAGCAACGATTCGTTTTTTGCATAGGGCAATTAAGCAGGGCAATTAATGACGTGGGTAGAACTGCTGCTTTATAATAGTAGAGATATATGTAGTTGCCAACTATATATGCATGCTACGATCGAGTGCGCCGTGAGATGCAATTGATTCGGGCGATGCGCCATGCATGCAGAGATCGTTGAGGCGAGAGACCAGGTACGTGCTGCTGGTTGTTGGCGTGATCCACATCTCCTGGACTAGTTCGTTCCGCGCGCGTCCAACAGCCGCAGTCACCTGATTGTACGGCGTTGGGATGGACTTTGAGACTGACGAAATTCGTTCAACACCTGATTGTACGGCGCGCGCGTTGAAGATGCTGGCGGCTCTGGAGGCAGTGGCCATTCATCGCACACCCAAACAAATTGTGCCAAGGGTAACCGTTTCCGGCAGCGATGAATTACTGCACGCCGATCTCTGCGGGCGGATCACCCCCATCCACTACTACAGAAAATTTTATCAGAGACGGTTCACAAATATCATCAGAGACGGCTTTCTAAACTGTCTCTAACAATGGATCAGTGATAATAGAGTCACATCACAGACGGTTTCACGAACCGTCTGTGATAATCCTATTACAGACGGTTCTTATTTACAACCGTCAGTAATATATAGATTCTACAGACGGTTTGTAATAACACCCGTCTGTGATATAGTTCCTATCACTAACGGTTCCTTATAGCAATCGTCTGCGATAGTATAGCTATCACAAACGGTTTATTGTCAGAACCGTCTGTGTTATATACACTATCACAGACGGTCCACATGTATGAAGCGTCTGTGATATATATATATATATATATATATATATATATATATATATATATATATATATATATATATATATATTGAAACATATTTGGTGCAAACCCCCTCTACCGTGAAAACTCCATGAAAACCATGTGTAAAATTTTTGAAAAATTCTCAAAAAATTACCATACATAGGGGAGGTGTGGTTCTACAACCCTGTAAAATTTGAAGATAAAACTCAATAGCATTTGGAAGATATGAAAAAGACAAATTCAGTATGAATAGTGTTTTTTCACTGTATAGCACTATTCATTTTGCAATTTGTCTTTTTTATATCTTTCAAATGCAATTGAGTTTTATCTTCAAATTTTACAGGGTTGTAGAACCACACCTCCCCTATGTATGGTAATTTTTTGAGAATTTTTCAAAAATTTTACACGTGGTTTTCACGGAGTTTTCACGGTAGAGGGAGTTTGCACCAAATATGCTGCCTATATATATATATATATATATATATATATATATATATATATATATCACAGACGGATAACAAATAAGAACCGTCTGTGATATATATATCATAGACGGTTCACAAATAGAACCGTCTGTGATGTGCTTTTCATACAACGACCTTTTTCTGTTTATTGGCTAGCCTCAGGAAATGCTAGCCATGCCCTCTGAAAACACAGACAGATACATCACATCACAGAATTAACACAGATATTCCATCACAGATATTCATAACACAAATAGATACATCACATCACAGTGCACAATCTAATCGATCGAATCATATTCCTAATTAAAGGGTGTTACCTCAGCAAATGGAAATTGGTTAGCAGCGCCAAAGAAAGATGCAACTCGCA
This sequence comes from Rhipidocladum racemiflorum, assembly GCA_036346355.1. Lineage (NCBI taxonomy): Eukaryota > Viridiplantae > Streptophyta > Magnoliopsida > Poales > Poaceae > Rhipidocladum > Rhipidocladum racemiflorum. The sequence goes on along the minus strand of CM070592.1, from coordinate 1,925,614 downwards.
TCACGCAGCATTGGGAGAGCATGCTCTCCGCGTCAACCAAACTAACATTGTTACTACGATACTATATTATCTTATATGCATGTATCAATGTGTACTTGAAGTGCATTTTCAATCAATCATTTGATAATGCTATTCCTGTACTGAACTAGTACAAAATGTTGGGTCATTTAACTCCTTGTGGTTTATAATCTTCATTGTAGGTATATATGTGAGCTATCAAAAAAAGAACTATACCACACACCTTATTTTTAGCATCTAAATGTTGCTGCTTTTTTTAGTGCATATTATTTCAGTAGTGGATACAAACTCAATGCCAGTGGGGTCAAGTTCCTTGAAATCTTTCCAAAAGTTTATGGATCGTTAAATAAATATCAATATAAATATTCTTTTATGAACTAAGCAACAATTAGTACTGCAACAAAGTAACTAAAATCTTGGTTGAATTGCCTAAAGAAATAATTGCTTAGATATTGTGAAAATTAGTGAAGATAAGTAAGTGCCTGTGAACTTGCAAGAAATTTTTATAAATCGTTCAGAAAGTAGATGTATAGTGTATTAGTGAGCTTGTATTTTCCAACCAACGTGATGCATTGTTCTTCATGATTAGCTTGACAACAACAAAAAGTATCTTATAGTTAACATATGCATATTTGCTTTTCTTATTTTTTTTCTATAACAATTCTTTATTGCTGGAATGTTGGTCTAATTAATATGAAGAAAAAGTAAGATAAAAATAATTTTAATTACTTTGGAAACATTTTTTTAAATGGCTTGTCGAAAAAAATTAGTCCGTTGATAGATGGGAATTCTTACTGAGGTCTTCAACTTATACGGATATTCGACTGACACTTAATTGATGAGTGAACATAAATGGCATACTTAAGCAAATTATAGGACATGCATGGTTATATTTCCTTAGCAAATTATAGGACATGCATACTTATGTGTGATATATTTATCCTATAGTGCTTCACTTAAATAATTTGGATTCAAGTTGAAGTCCAATGCCAACCTAATTAAAGGGTGTTACCAGGGACCGAGATATACCTGGGACCGAGAGCAACAAGTAGCTACGGATATCATGCGTCTTCCTCCTCATCTTGGCCTTATAAATACACAGGAAGATATACATGAGCATAAAAATGAAATATATTACTAGAAGGATATCTTGTAGACAATACGGACCTGCTCCACTAACCCCAGATTTTGTGACGAGTGTCTGAAGCTGCCGTGTTTCCATCCTGTGACGCATAAAAATCTGAAAAAGAAAGCACAGATATACGCCAAGATATATGTCCACAAGATATATGCGATCAACACAGAAGCATTATTACATCCATTTCAGCGGTCACAGAGACATTACAAGCATCATTACATCCATTTCACAGATCAGCAATACAGAGAAAAACTGCGTCCACAATCTTCACAAATTACAGCACAAGTTTCATAAATTTAAAACAGTACAAGTGGCAATCTGAGAGAAAAACCTAACTCTTGCAGTTAGGCACCTGCGTAGAACTCGCCTATTTTACTAATGACTTCAGTGACTAGGAAATAAGAAAGTTTTCCTCGAATGGCCTCCAGATCCTTGTCTTGCAACGAAGTTTTATCCTTACTCATTTGTGTTGCATTGACGAGGAGATGCATGTTATGGCAAACGTAAAATCCACATCGGTTATTGCCCTGTCCCTGTTAGTGGCACTGCAAAAATAGAATTGCTTAGTTCCAGAATCATGGCTACGGAGTTTGATATAGGATTATACTGTATAGAGGATACCGGAAACTTGAAATCGTGCTGCAACGCCTTATCCCCGCCTTGAACAGAAGGATCTCGCAAAGCTTTGACCGTCCTACGTGATTTCGAAAGGTTAGCCTCAGCTATTCCAGGAGCAACAAGCACCTTAAATAACGTGGTTACCTGGTGATTAACCGTGCGATAGGGTTCAAGTCATGGTTGCCGGTATGTGAGGAATCAACGTAAATAACCCGGTTCTTGGCCAGATGAATTACAATTAGAACCCAGTGAAACCTACATAGGTATGTTGCCATGGTCAATTAGCACCAAAGTATTGTGTGCACATTACAAATGAGAGTATAGCAAGTCGGGCAGCACTTACCCTGGGTTAAAGGGTAAAAGTATGAAACTTTTATCTTTCTGAGCATCCAAGGCATGTCGTACGTATTTCTCTACTGCTTTTGCATCTTGGTTCATTGTTGGCTGCGAGACTAAGAGTGGGTCGAGGAAACCCACCGATGTATTGTTCTTTCTCGCTTCGCGTATCATGAATCTATATATACAAAAGTTAGGCAAAGGGGTCACTTCATATATATATATATATATATATATATATATATATATATATGACATTTATCGGTATTACAGGGAAGACACACTCACAATGTCCAGCATCTTAAGAGCGAGGCGTCGAGGGCGTCGAGGTTGAAGAGATCGAACAGGTCCTGGAAGCCGACCGCGAAGTAGCCCCCCGCTGACTCGTTGAACAGATGCTTAGGCTTGTAGCGGACCATGATACTTGTTGTACGTTCATTCTCTGGCTTGTTAGCTTGTCTCATGTAGTATGTATGCAGGCTTCTGCAGAAGTAAGTCAATGTCTTCACCACAAGAAAAGTCATCATCCGTGACGAAAACGTTGTGACGTTGTCAACTTTTGTCATGGAAAATCTATTTTCTATGATGACTTTTTTATGTTCGTCATTAATTGTATCAAGCGTTGTCGCCCTATGTACTTTTGTGATGAAACATAAAATTTCGTCATGAAACCATAATACAAATCGTCATAGAAAATTAATGATGTTTTTTCTCTCGTTGGGAAGCGATCGTTTTTCCCTGATGAGTTTTTCAAAAAAGTAAATGCGCTATAATAAACTGGCATGCCCTACCACTAATTACGGGTACGGACATCAGATCAGATGATCCTACGAGGCGAACAGCGACAGCCGTTCGATGGCCTCTCCACGGCCCAAAAGGCTAGACCGGCAAGTTGATGTGTTGGTAATCTCATTCTTCCATTATAAGATATCTTGGATTTAACGGCGTTTAAATTTAACCCGGTGTATAGTCTAAACGCCCCCAAAACAAGTCTTAGCAGTCGTTTAATGATATTCGGGGCATTTAGTTTTTATGGCATATATATGCGCCAACATAGATTTTTCTATAACATATTTATGTGCCATCCTATCTGGAATAATTTGGGGCATTTATAAATGCCGAGATATATCCTACTGCGGCGTGTATATACGCCGAGAAACTTTGGTCTAGTAAGGTGTTTATAAATGCCGTTATTAGAATGTATCTTAGTGTTTATAAACACCGGAGAAAAATTAATCTAAGATGGTGGTTATATACGCCTGAGAAAATCAACCGTGGTGTTTAGATAAAATAAGCGGAACCCAAAATAGTAGGCGTGATTTTTTTTGTGCATTGATCACCAGCCAGATCTCCTCGCACGCTATCCCACAAATCCCCTCCCTGCGCCGCACTTCTCCCCGACCCCAAATCTCTAAACACCACGGTTTATTTTCTCCCAAATCCCCAAATCCCCAAACGCCCTCCGCTGCCTCCTTCGCCCCTATGATGCCCCCATCTCTCTCTCTCCTCACTTCCTCAATCTGGCCGACGCACCCGACTCCCTCCTCTTCTCCCTCTCGCGCACAACGCCGCCGCCTCTAGCCATCCACCGTCCTCCCCTGGCATGGGCGCTTCCGTCAGTTCCCATCTTGGTCCTGTGACCTACGCCCTTGAGTTCCTCTCCTCCTCCCCGGCGCCGCCATGCTCTCTCCTCCGCTTCCTCGGTGCCGCCTTGCTCTCTCCTCCACCCCTCTCTTCACCGCTGCCTTCCCCACCCTCGCCCTCATTTCGCGCGGCCACCAATATCTCCCAACCGTGAACCTCCGGCACAGTCGACGACGTCCCTCGCAGGTACATAAGTCTGCGACACCGCGTCCCCGCGCCGGTACGGTCATGTGTTGCGTAGGTCCGTAAGTTCACGACACCCACCTCCTCCTCCTCTCTCTCTCCCTCTTGCCTGTATTTCTTGTCGAATCTTATCCTGTTGGAATCGTCGCTGCTCGTCAGGCAGAGCCCGACGGCAGGTTTTGGCCTTTGGCGAAGATCACCGACGTCTGCCCATGCTTCCCAGACCAAATCGACTAGAAACGCAGGTCGGGAAGGGATTTGTTCCCCTTCTTGATTCGTTACTTTCTTCATTCCGGGGTCTGATCCGTTTGCCTCTTTTATGTTGCAGATGCGGAAAGTACAAGCTGATTGTTGATCCCGTAAAATGGTAGCTTTCCTGCCCTTTTCGTGTTTACCATATATTTTGGAAGGATGGAAGAGTGGGTAGCAACTAGTAATGGATGCCACAGGAGCCAGCGGGAGTGGGAGGAACCGCAGCAAGATAGTCCGCCGCTGCTGAAGGTTACCTAGACGGGCACCTTGGCCACGTCGCCGGCAAGGCCTTCGTCAGTGGAGAAGGAGAGCAAGCGGGTACTATTCATCTAGCATGTTCCATGTCTTGCTTTGGTTCCTTAGTTCCCATTGCATTTCCGATTGGTTCTAGATCTGGTAATTTCAGTGGCTTGAGTTCTTGCTAAAGTGCTACGTGCTTATATTTGTACTGGACGCTATAACCGAACGCTTGATAACTGCCTTCTCACTCGTAGCTACATCACTGGGTATTTCATTGGCTTGAGTTCTTCCCACCAAGCAGGTTGTTTGAAACCTTCAAGGTCCGCAGCTCGGGAAAATCAATTTAGAGTGGACAAGTTTGGAAACATTGTTATTGTTATTGTTAGAAATGCATATATGTCCAATGCATATGCAGATCGATATTGTGTAGTGTGATATATTTAGTAGTATTACATGGTGACTGGCAAATATCAAATGGTGATCATGAGGATAATATTGCAGAACAGAGTCCAACTCATTCTAATCAAAATCCTACAGAAAAATGTAGTTCTGGGTGTTATTTATAGCCAAACAATTATATAAGAAGCATGCCAGTCCACATTTGCTTTGCTTTCTCAATGTCAAATTTCCCTGCTTTTAGAAATTTATACAAAACCTGTTGGAAATTGGCCCATGGGTGGCCCACTTCCTTAATTCCATAGCATGCATGATTTAGTACCATATTGCCTAGCCAAGTGGAGGAAGGGCAATTTAAAAGGTGGAGTCTTTCCCACCTCTTGATTAATGTGACACTTGGCATGGGGATGGCATAGGGTGAATACTAGCTGAACACACACACGCGCGCACGCGCGCGCGCGTATTCGCGTATTTTCGCGTGAAAATTCGCGTGACTTGTGACTTGCGACGGCGGCGCGCTGGCGTCATTTGTGTGTCTCCTGGCACTTTGAATTTACCTTTTATTTTGCTGAATCTTGCAATTATCTCTCTGTTCATTCTGTTTAAATGCGATTTAAACATTCTAATGCTTCTTGACATTATACGATCGATTACTAATGCTTACCGTCGTGCAGCTGGAGTTACTAGTCACATTATTACATCGATTCTTGGTTTGAGTGTATATAAACACCTGGAGACGTCCAGGCTTGATACACTGAACATCTCCTCCATTTTTCCTTCTCCTCTCTGAACTCTGTACTGGTGTGTTGTGCTGTTGAACCACGCCGGCCTTCCTCCTCGGCGTGCACCGTGAAGGAAGGTGAGCGGTATCTCCGAGCCATTGCCGCAGAGTTTACCTGCACGGGGCGGCAATAAGGTTTCTGGGCAGCGCATCTGCGCGACCGCTCCTGCGCTGCTTCATCGACTTCTTCCACAACCTCTTCTGCACATCGTTCTGTCTTCATCAAGCCTAACTGTAAGTCGGTTAGTGAACGTTCGATTTAATCATACTCTGTTTCTTGAGTTCATATGTTTGGAAGTACAATGTGTAGCCTGCTGTTTGAATTACTGTGTGCATCATTGTTTATCAGTAGTATTTGCCTCAATATAAAATCTGGAATAAAAATATTGCGCATATTTCCAACAATCCAGAAACCTTATTTGCGATATTTTTGTGATTCAGCAATGGCTAATCCATCGGATGCTATGAAACCTGAGAGGTTTTCTGGTGCAAATTTCCGTAGATGGCAGACAAGGGCCAAGTTTTGGCTCATGTCATTGGGGCTGTGGTGGGTGATCCACCCGCAGTATCCATTTACGGTTGAGCAGTATATGCAGTTTGATAGTGCAAACAACACTGCACTAGGCTGCCTTCTGACCATTTTGGCAGATCAGCTCTACGATGTGTATATGAACTACACATCTGCCACTGAGTTGTGGGATGCACTTGACCAGAAGTATGCACGGTCGAGGCGGTCATTGGTATGCGTGTGCGAGCAATTCTTCGATTTTAGCATGGATGACGCTAAATCGATTGTTGCACAAGCACACGACCTCCAGCTACTGGTTGGCGAGATTGCGCACTTGGGTTGTGCATTGCCTCCTAAGTTTGTGGCAGCGGGCATTGTTGCCAAACTCCCCTCATCTTGGCGGGATTTTGCCACTAGCTTAAAGCACAAGAGGGAAGAGATTTCTGTTGAGGATCTCATTGCAGCCCTCGATGTGGAAGAAAAGGCAAGAGCAAAAGATGCACCAAGCAGAACTAATCAGAATGATGCCAATGTCATCGAGAAGAAATCATATGGCAAGAACTTCAAAGTTTCTAAACCAAACAAGACAACTAGCTTTAAAAAGAAGAAAATTGAGAAAAAGGACATGAAGAACATCACCTGTTTTGTGTGCGGAAAGGACGGTCATATGGCAAAAGACTGTCGCTATCGCAAAAACAGGACAAATGAACAGGGCAAGAAAAATGCCAACGTGACCATAGGCGAGGCCTCGACTTGAGGAGAATGCGGTAATTCTCCTGTTGTTTTTTCAGCATGTCAAACCACTGATTGGTGGGTTGATACTGGGGCTAATGTTCACGTGTGTTCTGATGTTTCCTTGTTTTCTTCTTACCAGGCAGCCGGGGCTTCCTCCGTCCTAATGGGGAACGGGTCGCATGCTTCTGTTCTTGGTGTTGGCACGGTAGATCTGAAGCTTACTTCAGGGAAGATTGTCCACTTGAAGAACGTGCAGCATGCGCCAACAATAAAAAAGAACCTTGTTAGTGGTTCTCTTTTATGCAGGGATGGTTACAAGCTAGTATTTGAGTCAAATAAAGTTGTATTGTCTAAGTTTGGGAACTTTGTTGGTAAAGGCTATGAGAGCGGAGGCTTGTTCCGCCTAAGTACTCTAGAGTCTTGCTATAATATGAATATTGCAATTGGTTCGAATAAATGTGATGCCGATATTTGGCACTCTCGATTCTGTCATATTGGTTTTGATATGTAACATCCTCAAAATTTATAAAAGGATAAAATCAAATATTAAAAATGTGAAATTACTTTTATGATGCATTTCTTGATTTTATGAACATTTAGTGAATTATTGCTTAATTAGAAATGAATATTGGAATTAAGAATAAGAGATATTGTAAAATGGTAAAATGGTAGAAGATTAAAATTACCATAGTAAATTTTGGATAACCTTAGAATGCCCTAAAAACTATCCTTGGCTGGTCAAAAGTAAGGTATGAAATGATTTGCAAGTTGATATGATCAATTAATTGTGAAACATTATTCTAGACAAGACCTTGTCAGAATTCTTGAGAGAACCCTAGACCTTTCCAGCATCAAAAACTTTTATCATGAGCTCTCAGTAACCTTATACTTGTCCACGAAAATTCACAAAAATAAATAACTAATTTTACTATTTATTTCTATTTGTTTATTCCAATCCTGAAAATCTGCAAAACGTAGTAAAAGAATTCTTAGAAAATAAATACTAGGAATTTGAAATTGAAATTTTTATGGTAGCTCCCTGATACTAATTTAGACCTTGTGTAAAAATATCAAAAATTGATAAGCTAGTTTCTACTGTCTGATAAATACTTTTCCGAAAAAGTTTTTCTGAACAGTTCATGATGTCGGAATTTTATAAAATAAATTACAGAGAATTCCAACCTCAAATTTTTACATTAGGAAGGAAACTTACTTGGGTAACTCAGTAAAAAGTTTAGAAAATTCCGGAGATGATTTGACACATGCATTAATTCGTTTAGTGTGCTGTCTGTGAGGAAAGAACTGAGTTTTCCCTTCCTATTTCATATTCTTCCACATGGGGGCCACGTACCCAGCGTCTCCTCAGCCGGTCCAAGGGCCAAGCAGCCTGTCGACGGGACCCAGAAGTTTCCCGGCCCGCGTGTCATCCTCAGCCTTCACTCACCACACCTAATGAACCGCTGACATGTGGGACCCGACCCCACATGTCAGGGCCTTCTTCTCCACTGCATCCCTCGCTCTCTCTGTTGGTCTCACGCATGAGACTTGCCGCCTCATTTCTTGTCCTTTCCGCGCGCAACTCTCATGCCCCGAGGATGCCTCGACATCACCGCTGCCAGGCTCCGCTTCGCCATGCCCTGCACGGTGATGGTCACCAAGGAGAGCTCCAGAGAACCCCAGAACCGCCGCCACTTTACTTCTTCCGTTCAAATCCTGCTCACTACCGCCTCTTCTACCTATTTAAGCGGATGGATAGCACCTCCAAAACCGAGCTAAACTCCGAGCACTCACCCTCTCGCCCAAATCCAACCAAACCAAGCCCTTCTTCTTCGTTGCCGGCGAAGCCGAATTTGGGGGAAAACTCGAATTCGCACAACCCGGTAAGAGAACGTCCAAATTGATAGACTTTTAAGCATCCTTGGATACTTACGAAGCCTGTGCACCACTTGTCTCAGCCTGGAGTGCTCCAAGTTGTTCCCGCACCGTGAGACCTCGTCCGCCATTAGCGGAGCAAGGTGAGAGCTTCACCCGACCATCCATTCCTTGGATTGAAAGTCTTAATAGAGTCCTTAGGACCTCCTAAAGCTTATACATGTGATCATTCAACCCGGTTTAGGTTGTAACATCGCCACACCTTACCTCACCGTGGAGCGCCGCCGTCCAACGCCGAGAACTCGATTCCTCTGAGCACCACCCATAACCAAGCGCATCCCTAGGATCGTCTTGGTCTACTGAAGCTAGAGCTACCGGCCAAACTCGATCGACGTCGCCGGAGAGCCGCCGGCGAGGCCATCGGCCGCGTCCCCTGCTCCGGTTCACTGCCGTGCGGGCCATGTGCGCCAGCTTCACGCCTGACGCAAGGCAATCGCTAAGCCGACCCACATCGCCACCGAGGCTGCGCCTTGTGCTCTTAACGTGAAGCACCGAGGTGGGCCCGAGTAGCGAAGTCGCTGCCTGCGGCCTCATTTGTCGATCGCGACCCGATTCAAAAGCCCACCACGCAAAACGTTGGAAATGCGCTTCTCTTTAAGGAAAACGTATTTCCTATTTTTCTGCTTTTAACCAACCCGAATTGATTCAAATGGCTATAACTTTCAAACCATAAATCCAAATTAGGTGAGACAAGTTTCTAAATTCATAATAAATCATCTAGTTTCATTATATGCAAAAATAATTGAAATTTGTTTAATAGTTTAATACAGAATTTAAATTTAAAAGTATAGATTTCAAATAGGTTGCATGTACAACTTTTACGAATCTTGTCCGAATTGAATGAAACCAATTTTGTTGCAATCCTTATGTTATATACTATCTAAATATGCAATTAGATTTGAATTTGAAGTTAGTTTGAATTAATCTTCTTTTAGTTTAATTTCAATGTGTGGAATATTCAAATTGCCATACCTTGTTTATTTTTCATCCAATTAAAATGAAACTTCTTACATTATATTAGTTAAACATTATAGAACTTGATTTCACAATAATACTTAGGGTGCATCATGCAATATTCAATTAAAATCAATCATGTTGCTTTATGTTCAATTATGATTAGTATAAACCATAGCTCTTGGAATCATAAAATGAATCCTAAAATGTTCCTAGGGTCATATAAACATTTCTAGGATATAAGAATATATCATGATGAGTTAAAGATTCAACTAAGTTAATAAATAACCATACTTGTATGACATATGCTTAGAATATGATGCATAAATAAAGATAGTAATGCATATAAAATTTGTTTAGTATGATTCATAGTACGGGACCATTTAATCTTACAAGAATGATTATACTTAACCCTAGCCATGTCGGATCTCATGTATAAATTAAACCTAACGTACTTTTGGCCGTTAGTTAACATATGTTTTCATATAATAGACATTTTGTATAAAGCCGTAATGCTCTTTTAATTGAAAAACATCGCGGACAAAAGTGAAATGTTGCGAAAATAACTTTAAAACACACTTAGTGATACCCCCAGCTAGTTCATGAAAAATGGTTAAATAATTCTTTAAGTTGCAGCCGCAAACATAAAACAAAAACTGAATTGTTATCGCGTAAACTTTAATAACACTTAAGCCTTTTCGGTAGCCCATAGAATAACTCGTCTAAATGCAAATTTTAGAAGGAATGACTCAGAACCACTTTTTGGTATATGGACTACCACATTACAGAAAAATATTTAAGTTTAATCTTGCTTTGCATTTGAATCCCGTTAGTGTAATAACCTTAAGTGTTATGGTTAAACAGCACATTTATTGAATAGTTTCGCACAAGGGAACTTTAGTTAAAATACTTGCACCATAAGAATGATGGTGTAACCATGCCAATACAACCAATAGTCTCATTCGGTAAACCCGACTTGTATAAATCATTTATCTGTATAAAACATACTTAAGACTAAGTACTACTCATATAAACACCTCTCTAAGATCATAAACTTATAACTAATACCTTAAGCCTCACATACACTAGTATTGGAGCATAGTGTCTAGTATTCACTTAAATTTAACAATGCAAGTTATACTTGCACTAACCCTGTTGTTTTATGTATTGATTCATAATTACATATACAATCTTAGCTTCCTGAATTCGTAAAATAAAATAGAATGAAATCGTTAGGAATAGGTGTCGTGTGCGATACCGCCCTCAAACCGTTAATCAGTAATAAAGACTATAAACGAAGAAATAATACAATTGCTTACGCAATCACAAAACCCTAACTACAACCATGCTTGTATTATGTAATGATTGCTTATTTGATTTTCCATCTGATTTCCTTTTGCCCTTATTGAAAGTGTTATTTGCTATTTGTATCTTTTCCATTGTACGACGTGTAGAATCCGACGTCTCGGACTTCATCGTCGACGACTTCAAGATCACGTCTTCGACTCCGTCACTGAAAACAACGGATAGCAAGGCAAGCACTCATGTAGATCCCAATTTTCTTTAACAAGAAGAATCTAATTAAAACTTGCATGCATATGCTATATTTTGTATACACTGCTATATTATGGGAAGAATGGTAGATATAACCTTCATTGATGGTTTTCCTTAATCAACAGTGATAGATGAAACCCTAGATTGTTGATGGAAACAGAAAATGGGTATATTCGATTATTATTTGCATATGCTTAGCCTGCTTTAGGCGGGAACACGAGCGGATTGTTATACTGTTCGTGATGAACTTATATTGTTGGACATGATGAACATTAATCTTGAACATGTTGAAATATTGTGATTATTGAAACTTTCTTTTTCTAAAAACAAAACTATGATTTTGATGCGGGTGATTATTGGCAATAGCCGGAAGTGCAATTGATGATGCACGTAGATAGGGGGAGATCTATCGCCCGTGTCGTATAAGAACCGAAGTGATGTGTTGTTTTCAGGCCAAGATAACCGTACATCCACAAATCTTTGAGTGGGACAGTCTTAACTTATTAAATTATTTGGGAATTAGCTTTGCACATTGGTAGGCGGTTGTAGCACGGGCATTCCGTATATAGGTTTGCTCGAGGAGGTGTCATCACCGAGGTGTTGGCATCTGCCGTTGTAACGGTGTACGCTGGCTATGAATTTGGGGCTGTTTTATTCTGGTGGGTCATCGACTCGAATTCCTTTTACCTTTTAGCTTCCATCATAGTCGGGAGTAACGTCATTGGGCTAGTGCAAAGTTAAGGTCCAAGTAACGAGCAGTTTCGTTATGAACTCTCTGGCGGCACACCAAAGGAAGTGTGTCAAATGCGCTTGCCACGAAGGGAGGACATATCTTGTGGGTAAAGCTGTACAAACTCTGCAGAGTCTAAACCTAATCGATTAGCCGCTCATGATCATGAGCACTTGGTAAAGTCATCACATAGCTAGACATTTTACGTACTTTTATAAAAGCTGGACCAGATAATTTGGAATTGGTGAGCTTACCCTTACAGATGATTCAATACTTGACATTACGTTGGCAAGGTTCTATTCAATTTGTTGTGCCTGTGTGGACAAAATTCTAATCTTGAGATAATATTTCATATGATGGGGTGAACGTTTTATCACTCACGAAGGGTTGTGAGTATTTTGTTACATTCTATTCGCGAAGAAATTTGTGAGTTATCTATCTCTTCGCATTACCTTTAAGTACATACTTGTTACTCTACTTATTTATTTACTTTTACAAATTTTCGCTTTCACTCTACTATTCAGTATTTATAATTCAATTTGGCTCCAAGCAAAAGTTAACCGTAGAAGCTTTATTCTAGGATCAGCCTGCATTCCAAACACATAACTCAAGTCTTGCTGAGTACGAAATGTACTCACCCTTGCTATCATTGTTGATTTTAGGTGAAGATGCAGGTATCTCGATGAATTTTATTTTGACGCAGGATTGCGGGATTATTAACGACATTTCTTTCTAAGGCTTTACCTTGTCAGTTGCCTGTGGATTATGTGGCAAACTACAAGACATCTGATTCTTTTGGCTATGTTTAGTCGACCTTCTCGGTCATAATGTATCATTACTTCCGCTGTAATAAAATGTGAAACTTTTGTATGGTTGTGATTCCAAATTGTGTTTTGTGCGTGCCAGCCACTGATCATGGGAATGGTACAGTATGCACATTAGAACCTTGCTTTTATGTTTGCATTGTAGCATAAAAGTGAGGGTCTTCTGATTTGGTATCGAGCCATCTTGATCGCAGCAAACCTTAGATAGAATGGTCGCTAGTCGAAACTTAAAAATTTTGAAATAGACACTATATATTTAGGAATATGAGTTTTGCTATAGCTATAAATTAACCTTCCCTCATCTCACATTATTTGATATAAATTCTTTCCTTGTCACAATATATTTGTTACTACTCTTTCTTTATGAACATCTCCGTTAGCATCCTTTCCTTATTATATTATCTTTTATTAATCTTTCCTCGTCAATAAGTAACTTATCTGCCCTACATTTGATTTGGAATGATGATTCCTTATTAAATGTGCAGATGGAAGGTCATACCCCCTGTTACATATCTGCTCACCGAGAGAGTTACGGCATGATGGGAGTTCTTGCCCAAATGCTAGAAAATGCCCACTTTAATAACAATCCAAGATATCTGATGTTCCAAGTTCCAACTAGCCCGGTGTCGATGGAATATAGTGCTAGTGTGGAAATTCCTGCAAGAACCATATACGATGAAGAAGATCGATCTTTTGAAGGGTCCGCACCTCCATTCAAGACGCGATGAGCGAAGGCTGCGTATGTAGTATCGTTCGTCTGCGTTATGCCTTGCCGGAGCTCGCCACATCTTATCGAAGACTTCCTTCGCGTACACCGGGTGGAGAGAACATCTATACAGATCTCACCATTATTCAAAACGGAGCCCTTCGAAATTTGGTGGGATTCGTTAATGCTTCCGATCAACATCATCGACGTGCGGTTGCCGAGCTTGGCGAAACCCGCCGTCGGGTGGCGTTTTTGGAAGACACCATAGCCCCTTACGTCTCCAGGGGAATTATATCTCGTTCAGTTTTAGGAGACGGTCTGTCACAAGTACCAACGCAAGGAATGCCAGGTGTTACCCCTGCCACGATACCAGTACCAACCAGACGCCCACAACAAGCCAGAATGACTGTTGGTGGCAATCGTCCGCGTTCGATTCGCATCAATATCAACCTTAGTAATTCTGGACCTCGTCATTCTCATGTGACTCAAGACCACCGTCGACGTAGAACTTCTTCTTCTACGTCTATGGAAAGCACTCCTTAAGATGACAGTAACATTTTGAGGACTGTTTAGTTAAAAGTAACTAGAAATAAAATAGGCTGACAGGAATCCCCCTTAGGATGTGGTAGTTATCCTAATAGTTGCACGGATGGTTGTACTTTTGCTGTAAATATTATGGATCGAATAAAACTTTTGTTGTATATTTGTTTTTGTGCTATGGTTTCTACTCGTGAATGTTTAATTTCATATTATAACTTTCACGATGTTGTAACCAAATAAAAGTAACTTAACCAAAATGATGAAACGAATAGAAGCATCCTGCTAAAATTCGTATGAACCTTTCTAATAAAAATATATTGGATCTCAATAAATAGAAAGTTATCCTACAATTACCAAAACAGGACCTACATTCTTAATTTCTACTCTCTATTCCTTAACAATTTCTATTCTTCTTTCCCATCTATTAGCTCTTGCTCTCTATCTTATACTCTTCTTTGCAAGTTGTGCTTCTCAAATCTATCTAATCCTACTTTCCCCCACTCAACCAAAGAAGACTATGATATTCATAATAAAAACTTTCTTGCTGCATATCCAAACTCCACCGCATAGATAATAATGCCTTTTGTTCCCAAGCTACTAGTTGATACTCAATTACTTCTAGTCATATCTAAGCTTACGCCGCTTACAAAGAATTGAAATCAATACCTCACCATACTGGTAAGCTCAGAAAGTACCTAAGTTACTGTAAGCTAGTTGCTTTCCAACTTCTCCGCGTATAACGACCGGACATGCCACTGAACCAAAAAGATCATCTTATAGCCTTACCCTGGAATGAAATCACAACTTCAAGCAGCAAAACTTAATGTTGTTAGTTAAATAGAAGTGTTTGAAAATAGATTAACGATTGACAACCTAAATATTTCTTTGCATGTTAATTTTGACTGCAAACTTTTGTGTTGTTATTCATTGTGATGAATTTTGTGTAAGGATTGCTCTAGCGAATATTAAACCCTTGGGTTGAAAATTCACGACGAGACGATCTCGATCAATAATAACAATGTCAAATTGTATCGAATGAAAAGTAGGCCCAAATCAACTACCTCATCTCTTCTAAATTGTAGAAATTTTATTTAATAAAATTTTTAGGGAACGAAATGTTGCCTTATAACCACACCAAATCTTGACATATCATTTCTATCCTGTCAACCTACTTGTTCTTTAATAACTTTGAGAACAAGCTTCTTGACCTTAGACACTCCTATTTACTAGATTAATAAGCATGGCAAGTAATTTCTTGCTATTCCAATTTTGTTGACCAATTTTATCTCCATCTAGTGCATATATATATCATCACGTATCCCAAACAGACTAATGATCAGTATCATCTATAATCTCAAAAGATTCTGTCGCAATCCCAAGTGACTTCGAAGGATCTAAGAATATCAAGTTCCTAAATTAATCTTGACCAAAGCTTGACAAATCCAAGTTAGAATCTCAAACGCGAACATTTCCTCCACATTGCTGAAATACACATCACACCATGTGCATTCACTGTGTACTTGGCACTCACGTAAATCTTAAAAATTTCTCGATCTATCTTATTACTACTTACAAAACGAAAATAAGGATCAAGTATCTGAATCAATCTTTGCCTCAACACCTACGCCGTGAACTTACACGTCCTCACTATGTGAGTATTAGAAAAGCACATCACATTGTATACACTCGGCATCCACACCAGCAATCAAGCTTTCTGACTATTCCCAGCTAAAACTTTTCTAAGCAACTTAAGGAACAATTGGACAACAAAGCTGGCTTGTCTCAATTTTCTCCTTGGGATATCCCTATTCTTTTGTCGATAAAAAGAATGGTAGTTTACGCTTATGCGTGAATTATCATACTCTGAATGACGTCGTTATCAAATACTTCTTCCCTAGCATCAACAACTTGTTCAATCATAATGCCATTCAAACTTACAAATGTTTTCCACCAACTTCAACCCCATAAGCTCGACTACCCTATTTATGATCTGGAACTAGTTGCAATTGTTCACACTCTTAAAATCTGGCATCCCTACCTCATCAGAAATTGATGCAATATTTAAACAGATCAAAAGAGCCTGAAATAATTTTTCAATAAATCAAATTCTTGGGGACATATTGAAAACTTTTGTGCTATCATACAGCACTAAGTGGGAGAAGTCTTGTTTTCTACAAAAATTCTCCTACAAGATAGTTTTTCAACCAAGCCTTCAAAATCTTACCTTTTGAAGAACTTTACAAAAGAAAAGTGCATAACCTAATCCTTTTCTTTGGTCTGAAGTAAATAAAAAGTTCTTTAGATTAAATTCTATTCAGGAAACCCAAAAGCAAGTTGACATGATCAGAAGACAAGTGAGAAAAACTTAATCCCAACCGAGTTGTGTCAACCATCGTTGATATGAACTCATTAATCATGTAAACCTAAGGATTTCACAACTTCGCAGAGGTTGTCATTTTCAAAACCGCAAAGATATGTTTCTTCGACCTATTGAACGATATCTGATTACCACCCCAACCATTCGGAGTCCATATTATCTTCCTTGTACCTCAAATCAATGAAGATCTTCGCGTACCCTCAGATCTCATCAATTTAGAAAATCTTTGATCTGCAAGATGATCTATCTTAGCAACGCACCCAATCTATATCCTCTTGAGAGTATCCAAACCTCTTCTAACCTCGCAAATCTCGAGGACGAGATTTTTGTAAGGGGGGTAGATTTGTAACATCCTCAAAATTTATAAAAGGATAAAATCAAATATTAAAAATGTGAAATTACTTTTATGATGCATTTCTTGATTTTATGAACATTTAGTGAATTATTGCTTAATTAGAAATGAATATTGGAATTAAGAATAAGAGATATTGTAAAATGGTAAAATGGTAGAAGATTAAAATTACCATAGTAAATTTTGGATAACCTTAGAATGCCCTAAAAACTATCCTTGGCTGGTCAAAAGTAAGGTATGAAATGATTTGCAAGTTGATATGATCAATTAATTGTGAAACATTATTCTAGACAAGACCTTGTCAGAATTCTTGAGAGAACCCTAGACCTTTCCAGCATCAAAAACTTTTATCATGAGCTCTCAGTAACCTTATACTTGTCCACGAAAATTCACAAAAATAAATAACTAATTTTACTATTTATTTCTATTTGTTTATTCCAATCCTGAAAATCTGCAAAACGTAGTAAAAGAATTCTTAGAAAATAAATACTAGGAATTTGAAATTGAAATTTTTATGGTAGCTCCCTGATACTAATTTAGACCTTGTGTAAAAATATCAAAAATTGATAAGCTAGTTTCTACTGTCTGATAAATACTTTTCCGAAAAAGTTTTTCTGAACAGTTCATGATGTCGGAATTTTATAAAATAAATTACAGAGAATTCCAACCTCAAATTTTTACATTAGGAAGGAAACTTACTTGGGTAACTCAGTAAAAAGTTTAGAAAATTCCGGAGATGATTTGACACATGCATTAATTCGTTTAGTGTGCTGTCTGTGAGGAAAGAACTGAGTTTTCCCTTCCTATTTCATATTCTTCCACATGGGGGCCACGTACCCAGCGTCTCCTCAGCCGGTCCAAGGGCCAAGCAGCCTGTCGACGGGACCCAGAAGTTTCCCGGCCCGCGTGTCATCCTCAGCCTTCACTCACCACACCTAATGAACCGCTGACATGTGGGACCCGACCCCACATGTCAGGGCCTTCTTCTCCACTGCATCCCTCGCTCTCTCTGTTGGTCTCACGCATGAGACTTGCCGCCTCATTTCTTGTCCTTTCCGCGCCGCAACTCTCATGCCCCGAGGATGCCTCTGACATCACTGCTGCCAGCTCCTGCTTCGCCATGCCCTGCACGGTGATGGTCACCAAGGAGAGCTCCAGAGAACCCCAGAACCGCCGCCACTTTACTTCTTCCGTTCAAATCCTGCTCACTACCGCCTCTTCTACCTATTTAAGCGGATGGATAGCACCTCCAAAACCGAGCTAAACTCCGAGCACTCACCCTCTCGCCCAAATCCAACCAAACCAAGCCCTTCTTCTTCGTTGCCGGCGAAGCCGAATTTGGGGGAAAACTCGAATTCGCACAACCCGGTAAGAGAACGTCCAAATTGATAGACTTTTAAGCATCCTTGGATACTTACGAAGCCTGTGCACCACTTGTCTCAGCCTGGAGTGCTCCAAGTTGTTCCCAAGACAGTGAGACCTCGTCCGCCATTAGCGGAGCAAGGTGAGAGCTTCACCCGACCATCCATTCCTTGGATTGAAAGTCTTAATAGAGTCCTTAGGACCTCCTAAAGCTTATACATGTGATCATTCAACCCGGTTTAGGTTGTAACATCGCCACACCTTACCTCACCGTGGAGCGCCGCCGTCCAACGCCGAGAACTCGATTCCTCTGAGCACCACCCATAACCAAGCGCATCCCTAGGATCGTCTTGGTCTACTGAAGCTAGAGCTACCGGCCAAACTCGATCGACGTCGCCGGAGAGCCGCCGGCGAGGCCATCGGCCGCGTCCCCTGCTCGGTTCAACTGCCGTGCGGGCCATGTGCGCTGACTTCAGCGCGCGCAAGGCAACTGCCAAGCCGACCCCACGTCGGTGGTGCGCCTTGTGCTCTTAACGTGAAGCACCGACAGGTGGGCGAGTAGCGAGTCGCTGCCCTGCGCCTCATTGTCGATGATCGACCCGATTCAAAAGCCCAGCCACGCAAAACGTTGGAAATGCGCTTCTCTTTAAGGAAAACGTATTTCCTATTTTTCTGTTTTAACCAACCCGAATTGATTCAAATGGCTATAACTTTCAAACCATAAATCCAAATTAGGTGAGACAAGTTTCTAAATTCATAATAAATCATCTAGTTTCATTATATGCAAAAATAATTGAAATTTGTTTAATAGTTTAATACAGAATTTAAATTTAAAAGTATAGATTTCAAATAGGTTGCATGTACAACTTTTACGAATCTTGTCCGAATTGAATGAAACCAATTTTGTTGCAATCCTTATGTTATATACTATCTAAATATGCAATTAGATTTGAATTTGAAGTTAGTTTGAATTAATCTTCTTTTTAGTTTAATTTCAATGTGTGGAATATTCAAATTGCCATACCTTGTTTATTTTTCATCCAATTAAAATGAAACTTCTTCTGTTATATTAGTTAAACATTATAGAACTTGATTTCACAATAATACTTAGGGTGCATCATGCAATATTCAATTAAAATCAATCATGTTGCTTTATGTTCAATTATGATTAGTATAAACCATAGCTCTTGGAATCATAAAATGAATCCTAAAATGTTCCTAGGGTCATATAAACATTTCTAGGATATAAGAATATATCATGATGAGTTAAAGATTCAACTAAGTTAATAAATAACCATACTTGTATGACATATGCTTAGAATATGATGCATAAATAAAGATAGTAATGCATATAAAATTTGTTTAGTATGATTCATAGTACGGGACCATTTAATCTTACAAGAATGATTATACTTAACCCTAGCCATGTCGGATCTCATGTATAAATTAAACCTAACGTACTTTTGGCCGTTAGTTAACATATGTTTTCATATAATAGACATTTTGTATAAAGCCGTAATGCTCTTTTAATTGAAAAACATCGCGGACAAAAGTGAAATGTTGCGAAAATAACTTTAAAACACACTTAGTGATACCCCCAGCTAGTTCATGAAAAATGGTTAAATAATTCTTTAAGTTGCAGCCGCAAACATAAAACAAAAACTGAATTGTTATCGCGTAAACTTTAATAACACTTAAGCCTTTTCGGTAGCCCATAGAATAACTCGTCTAAATGCAAATTTTAGAAGGAATGACTCAGAACCACTTTTTGGTATATGGACTACCACATTACAGAAAAATATTTAAGTTTAATCTTGCTTTGCATTTGAATCCCGTTAGTGTAATAACCTTAAGTGTTATGGTTAAACAACACATTTATTGAATAGTTTCGCACAAGGGAACTTTAGTTAAAATACTTGCACCATAAGAATGATGGTGTAACCATGCCAATACAACCAATAGTCTCATTCGGTAAACCCGACTTGTATAAATCATTTATCTGTATAAAACATACTTAAGACTAAGTACTACTCATATAAACACCTCTCTAAGATCATAAACTTATAACTAATACCTTAAGCCTCACATACACTAGTATTGGAGCATAGTGTCTAGTATTCACTTAAATTTAACAATGCAAGTTATACTTGCACTAACCTGTTGTTTTATGTATTGATTCATAATTACATATACAATCTTAGCTTCTGAATTAAGTAAAATAAAATAGAATGAATCGTTAGGAATAGGTGTCGTGTGCGATACCGCCCTCAAACCGTTAATCAGTAATAAAGACTATAAACGAAGAAATAATACAATTGCTTACGCAATCACAAAACCCTAACTACAACCATGCTTGTATTATGTAATGATTGCTTATTTGATTTTCCATCTGATTTCCTTTTGCCCTTATTGAAAGTGTTATTTGCTATTTGTATCTTTTCCATTGTACGACGTGTAGAATCCGACGTCTCAGACTTCATCGTCGACGACTTCAAGATCACGTCTTCGACTCAAATCGAAAACAACGGATAGCAAGGCAAGCACTCATGTAGATCCCAATTTTCTTTAACAAGAAGAATCTAATTAAAACTTGCATGCATATGCTATATTTTGTATACACTGCTATATTATGGGAAGAATGGTAGATATAACCTTCATTGATGGTTTTCCTTAATCAGTAGTGATAGATGAAACCCTAGATTGTTGATGGAAACAGAAAATGGGTATATTCGATTATTATTTGCATATGCTTAGCCCTGCTTTAGACTGGGAACACGAACGGATGGTTATACTGTTCGTGATGAACTAAAATTGTTGGACATGATGAACATTAATCTTGAACATGTTGAAATATTGTGATTATTGAAACTTTCTTTTTCTAAAAACAAAACTATGATTTTGATGCGGGTGATTATTGGCAATAGCCGGAAGTGCAATTGATGATGCACGTAGATAGGGGGAGATCTATCGCCCGTGTCGTATAAGAACCGAGCTGATGTGTTGTTTTCAGGCCAAGATAACCGTACATCCACAAATCGAGTGGGACAGTCTTAACTTATTAAATTATTTGGGAATTAGCTTTGCACATTGGTAGGCAGTTGTAGCACGGGCATTCCGTATATAGGTTTGCTCGAGGGAGGTGTCATCACCGAGGTGTTGGCATCTGCCGTTGTAACGGTGTACGCCTGGCTATGAATTTGGGGCTGTTTTATTCCTGGTGGGTCACTGACTCCGGAATTCCTTTTACCTTTTTAGCTTCCATCATAGTCAGGGGTAACGTCATTGGGCTAGTGCAAAGTTAAGGTCCAAGTAACGAACAGTTTCGTTATGAACTCTCTGGCGGCACACCAAAGGAAGTGTGTCAAATGCGCTTGCCACGAAGGGAGGACATATCTTGTGGGTAAAGCTGTACAAACTCTGCAGAGTCTAAACCTAATCGATTAGCCGCTCATGATCATGAGCACTTGGTAAAGTCATCACATAGCTAGACATTTTACGTACTTTTATAACTGGACAAGATAATTTGTAATTTGTGAGATTACCCTTACAGATGATTCAATACTTGACATTACGTTGGCAAGGTTGAATTCATTATTGTGCCTGTGTGGACAAAATTCTAATCTTGAGATAATATTTCATATGATGGGGTGAACGTTTTATCACTCACGAAGGGTTGTGAGTATTTTGTTACATTCTATTCGCGAAGGGCTGTGAGTTATCTATCTCTTCGCATTACCTTTAAGTACATACTTGTTACTCTACTTATTTATTTACTTTTACAAATTTTCGCTTTCACTCTACTATTCAAGATTTATAATTCAATTTGGCTCCAAGCAAAAGTTAACCGTAGAAGCTTTATTCTAGGATCACCTGCATTCCAAACACATAACTCAAGTCTTGCGAGTACGAAATGTACTCACCCTTGCTATCATTGTTGATTTTAGGTGAAGATGCAGGTATCTCGATGAATTTTATTTTGACGCAGGATTGCGGGATTATTAACGACATTTCTTTCTAAGGCTTTACCTTGTCAGTTGCCTGTGGATTATGTGGCAAACTACAAGACATCTGATTCTTTTGGCTATGTTTAGTCGACCTTCTCGGTCATAATGTATCATTACTTCCGCTGTAATAAAATGTGAAACTTTTGTATGGTTGTGATTCCAAATTGTGTTTTGTGCGTGCCAGCCACTGATCATGGGAATGGTACAGTATGCACATTAGAACCTTGCTTTTATGTTTGCATTGTAGCATAAAAGTGAGGGTCTTACATGATAGCATTGCTCGAATGTCCAGATTAGAATTAATTCCAAAATGTGATATTGTCAAAGGATCAAAGTGCCAATCTTGTGTGCAAGCAAAACAACCTAGAAAACCCTTTAAAGGATTAGAGGAAGAAAAGAACTTGGCACCATTAGATCTTGTCCATTCTGACCTATGTGAAATGAATGGATTGTTGACAAAAGGAGGCAAAAGATACTTTCTAACTCTTATAGATGATGCAACACGTTATTGTTATGTGTATTTGCTGAAAACAAAGGATGAAGTTTTAAACTACTTCAAAATCTATAAGGCCGAGGTTGAGAACCAACTAGAAAAGAAAATTAAAAGACTAAGGTCTGATCGTGGAGGAGAGTATATCTCTCATGAATTCTCGATTACATTACGAGCATGGTATAATCCATGAAGTTACACCACCATATTCTCCCCAATCAAATGGGGTAGCTGAGAGGAAAAACCGAACACTCACAGACTTGGTGAATGCCATGTTAGAGAGTGCCGGTATGCCTAAGATGTGGTGGGGGGAAGCTATATTGACAGCAACTTTTGTCTTAAATAGAGTAATCACTAAAAAGCGTGAGATTACTCCATATGAGGGATGGAAGGGGAGAAAGCCCAATGTCAATTTTCTGCGAACATGGGGGTGTTTGGCAAAAGTCAATATACCATTGCAGAAAAAGAGAAAGCTTGGACCTAAAACAGTCGATTGCATTTTTCTGGGATATGCACATAACAGTACGGCCTATAGATTTTTAGTAGTAAAATCAGAAACTCCTGAGATTGTTGCTAACACAATAATGGAGTCCAGAGATGCTTCATTCTTTGAGGATGTTTATCCTATGAGACCAGCAGGTAGTACCTCACAAACTGAAAATATTAATGTTGAACCTACCACTATTTTTGAACCAATGAATGATACACTACCAGTAGAAGATATTACTGAGGAGGATAACAATTTAGTCGCAGAGGCTCCTCGTAGGAGCAAGAGACAAAGGGTTGAGAAAACCTTTGGCGATGACTTCATTGTATACCTCGTAGATGATGTGCCAAAAACTCTTTCAGAGGCTTATGCATTACCTGATGCTGAGTATTGGAAAGAGGCAGTCCGTAGCGAGATGGATTCCATCATGGCTAATGGGACTTGGGAGATCATTGATCGTCCTCTTTGGATGTAAACCTGTTGGATGCAAGTGGGTTTTCAAAAAGAAAATGAGGCCTAATGGTACTGTTGATAAGTACAAGGCAAGACTTGTAGCCAAGGGTTATACCCAGAAAGAAGGAGAGGATTATTTTGATACTTATTCTCCTGTTGCCAGATTAACCACCATTAGAGTGCTCATTGCTTTATCTGCTTCCCATGGTCTACACGTCCATCAAATGGATGTAAAGACAGCTTTCCTTAATGGAGAGTTGGAGGAAGAAATCTATATGGAGCAACCAGATGGTTATGTGATTACTGGACAGGAAAATAAAGTGTGCAAATTATTAAAATCCTTATATGGACTAAAGCAAGCACCTAAGCAATGGCACGAAAAGTTTGATAAAACTTTGACATCTGCTGGTTTTGCTGTTAATGAGGCAGATAAGTGTGTATATTATCGTTATGGTGGGGGTCAAGGTGTGATTTTGTGTTTGTATGTTGATGACATACTTATATTTGGGACTAACACTGCTGTAATTGACGAGGTCAAAACTTTCTTGTCTCGATGCTTTGATATGAAAGACTTGGGTGAGGCAGATGTTATTCTGA
Organism: Rhipidocladum racemiflorum; assembly: GCA_036346355.1. NCBI lineage: Eukaryota > Viridiplantae > Streptophyta > Magnoliopsida > Poales > Poaceae > Rhipidocladum > Rhipidocladum racemiflorum. Next base: position 1,901,403 of record CM070592.1, on the reverse strand, counting down.
ATATTAAATTAATCAAGAATGAGGATGGAATCATTTTGCATCAATCCCATTATGCTGAGAAAATTTTGAGCCTGTATGGCTTTGAGAAATGCAAAATTTCCCCAACACCATATGATCCGAGTGTTAAACTTAGGAAAAATCAAGGGCTAGGGAAAGATCAATTGAGATATTCACAAATTATTGGGTCTCTTATGTATCTAGCTGGTGCCACAAGACCTGATATCTCATTTGCTGTGAGCAAATTAAGCCGGTTTACATCTAACCCGGGAGATGATCATTGGGAGGCACTTGAAAGAGTGTTGCGCTACTTGAGAGGCACAACATCTTACGGAATTCACTATACTGGATATCCATCTGTATTAGAAGGATATAGTGATTCCAATTGGATCTCTGATGCGGATGAGATCAAAGCTACGAGTGGTTATGTTTTTACCTTAGCTGGTGCTGCAGTTTCATGGAGGTCTTGCAAACAGACCATATTAACGAGGTCAACCATGGAAGCTGAACTTGTAGCACTTGATACACCCTTTGTTGAGGCCGAATGGCTTAGAGAGCTCTTGTTGGACTTGCCATTGGTTGAGAAACCAATACCGCCGATCCTAATGTCTGCGATAACCAAGCAGTGTTGATTAAGGTTATGAGTACTAAGGATAACATGAAGTCCTCGAGACATGTGAAGCGCAGCTTAAATCATCGAGAAAATTGAGAAACTCCGGAGTAATTGCTGTGAATTATATTCGCACTGAGAAAAATCTGGCAGATCCTTTTACAAAAGGACTTGCAAGGAAAACGATTTCCGTTGCGTCTATGGACATGGGTATGAGGCCCATTTGAGTTACAACACAATGGTAACCCATACCTTCCTGATCGGAGATCCCGTGAATTAGGTAGTGGGAAAAACAAGTTGATGTTGTAACAAGAGAGTACATATTATTAAATTGTACCTGTGTCCTAATAGACAAAGTACTCTCAACTGTATGGAAGGTTGGCTTAAAGCCTTAATGTATTCTAGTGTCAAAATGAGAGAAAAAGGTATTGACCTACAGGATACCTATAATGAATACACCTACTTGAGCATAACTGTGAGGTCGCAGTTCACGAGGATGGGGCATTCTCTAGAAAGCTCATGAGCAGATACGGGAGCATGACCATATAACGCTCCGTGTAGGCGTGGTTTATTAGCAGCCTAGTATCAGTGGTGATTTTCAAGTGAAGTCTGATCACAAAAAGCTATGAATTCAAGGCATAGTCCATTCAACAGCTGTGAGAGGATAAATCTTGTTAATCTAGGTGCAAGTTCAACCCGTACGGGACTTACACCAAAAGACTGGTATATTAACAACACATCAGTACAATGATCTTTGTTATTTTTTTGCTGTTCGCTATGGAATTGGTGGGGGAATGTTGGAAATTGGCCCATGGGTGGCCCACTTCCTTAATTCCATAGCATGCATGATTTAGTACCATATTGCCTAGCCAAGTGGAGGAAGGGCAATTTAAAAGGTGGAGTCTTTCCCACCTCTTGATTAATGTGACACTTGGCATGGGGATGGCATAGGGTGAATACTAGCTGAACACACACACGCGCGCACGCGCGCGCGCGTATTCGCGTATTTTCGCGTGAAAATTCGCGTGACTTGTGACTTGCGACGAGCGACCGCGCCGCGTCGCTGTGTGTCTCCTGGCACTTTGAATTTACCTTTTATTTTGCTGAATCTTGCAATTATCTCTCTGTTCATTCTGTTTAAATGCGATTTAAACATTCTAATGCTTCTTGACATTATACGATCGATTACTAATAGTACCGTCATTACAGCGGTCGAGTTACTAGTCACATTATTCTGTCAGTTCCTGGTTTGAGTGTATATAAACACCTGGAGACGTCCAGGCTTTATACACTGAACTTCTCCTCCATTTTTCCTTCTCCTCTCACGAACTCTGTCTTGGTGTGTTGTCTTTGTTGAACCACGCCGCCTTCCTCCTCGGCGTGCACCGTGAAGGAAGGTGAGCGGTATCTCAGAGCCATTGCCGCAGAGTTTACACCTGCGAGGCGGCAATAAGGTTTCTGGGCAGCGCATCTGCGCGACCGCTCCTGCGCTGCTTCATCGACTTCTTCCACAACCTCTTCTGCACATCGTTCTGTCTTCATCAAGCCTAACTGTAAGTCGGTTAGTGAACGTTCGATTTAATCATACTCTGTTTCTTGAGTTCATATGTTTGGAAGTACAATGTGTAGCCTGCTGTTTGAATTACTGTGTGCATCATTGTTTATCAGTAGTATTTGCCTCAATATAAAATCTGGAATAAAAATATTGCGCATATTTCCAACAAAACCAATGTAAGTTTTTAACAGCACGCTTGCAATATGGAAAATAAAATGAGACATGTCAAGCTCATGTTCTGAACCCATTCTAGTCCTCTTTTCATCTTCTGAGTTTTCAACATCTGACTTATGATCTCTCCGCTCATCATGACTTGAACACCCTTCAAAACCTTAAAAACATGAATGCAAATAAGCCACTGGTCATGCCAACTTGTCCAAGTTTACAGCACTAAGATCTTCGAAATGAGCCTTTTAAGTTGCTCGTCAGATTTAATTCTCCCTAAAGTGCTGTAAAACAAAAACTCAAAATTGAGGTACTACCTAAAATTCTAATGCCCTGTTTAGATAGGGCTTGTTTCTGGAGAATTTCTAATTAATCATGAAAAATTCTCCAACAAAATCCCCCTCGCCTGGATAGACCCTTTAAACCTGTTCAGTATCTAGTTTCTGAGTATTTTCGCTATTTACTAAAATTTTGGCTACTTTGTAGCAACAGCTAACTAGAACCAGAGCTTATGCTTTTGGATAAGTGGACAAGTTCTGTAGAAACAGAACAACTAGTTTACTCTGACATATGGTCCACACTACATGTATCCGATTCATCGTTAAAATCGTCGGAGAAAATACACACGAGCTGCCAATAGCATGCATGATGCTTGTGGCCGTGAATTTCATGGGATCAATAGATAGTTTGGTATAAGATTGAGAGGTTGTACTATACAATAATAGAGTGATTGTATTATTTGATTTACTAGTGTGATGGTTGGATTGTTTTCATCGCATGTTTTGATCCTAGGTATTTTATGCACTACCCGATGAAGTACCCGTTGTCTGTATTATACCCGTCCGCACACTACCCGAAACTCGATTTCTACCCGTTCGTAGAAATTGCTATTGCTGTTTTTTCTGTCAGATCAATTAGCTATACAGGACCTTAGTTAGAAGCTGAGAAACATTTTTCATATGATTGCTATTGTTGTTTTTTGTGTCAGATCAAATAAAACACTTATGGGGAAAACTTAGAAGACTTGTGGTCCTTTGCGGTAAAAGAACAAGGTTGAGTATAGCTTACATGCTCCCAAAACTTGTTAACCAGATCTAGGGTCTCGTTGTGAGCCTTCTGCCTCTGTTTTAGATCATCAAATTTACCCTCAAGGACACGGTACTCAAAATTACAGACTTGTAGTTGGTCTGAAAGTCGTATGGGTTTCTTTGTTTACAAAAGGAAAGTAATTCAACACACGAACAAGTCAATACTGCTTTGGAGCGACAAGCAGTGAATGCAAGAATAGTAAACATTATGAAATGGCGATTTGACAACTTGTAGAAGCGTGCCAGTTTGAAATATGCAAGTGGTTGTTAGTTGTAAATTTGCAATTTTTCCTTGGTTTCATACTTTCCATTTGTTTTACTCTACTTATTATCTATTGCTATGATCAGTTGTAAATTTGCAACTTTTTTCTTTGTTTCATACTTTCCATTTGTTTTCTCTACTTATTATCTATTGCCATGATCAGTAGCCTTTCATGCATTTCAAATATTAATATAACAATGTGCTATCCTATTGTATTTGTTTGCGTGTATTGATGACACCTAACTTATGCAGTTATCTTATATGTATTGATGAGAACCTAAAAGGAAATGGAGGATATAAAGAAGAGGCAAGAGGAGAATGATGTAATTATTTGTTGTCTCATGCGAATGGTTGGTCAAGCCAACTTGTGAGTTTATGAATCTGTTCACCGGTAACTTGTGGATATGTTTTAGACAAGGATACTTATTTTGCATGGTTGGTAACTTGGTTCACTGGTACTAGCTTCAAATGGTTTAGGTAACATGGTCAAACTTTGTGACCTGTGGATCTGTTTTCAAAACTTGATATTAGCTTGAAGTGGCGGTACTAGCTTGAAGTGGTATTAATTTGATCTATGGTACGTAGTAGCTTGAAGTGGTGGTTTAAGTACTGTGAACAAAGTTTGTGACTCTTAATGTATCTGTGGATAATTCGTCTTTGCTTTGTGCAATGTATTGATTGGTCTCTTGAAAATATTGTGTGTTGTGGCTGTAAAAATGGATCATATGTAGGCTGACAGAAGTGTTAAATGACGAAACTTCATGCCGATGCTACATCTATCTATGATGAAATTATTCATCACAGAAAATGACAGATCATTACTTCCATGACGAAAATTCATGTCCACGTGACAATCATCAGTGACAAAACATTTGCGTTACAACACGTGCCGCATCACCTCACACCCTGGTAGCTGATGTGGCACTGGACTATTCAATGATGAAAATGCATGTCCACGTGGCACTCATCTGTGATGAAACATTTGTGTCACAAGATATGCCACATCACCTCACACCCTGGCTGATGACGTGGCACTGGGGTTTTCCATGACGAAAATGAATGACGTTTTGGGTACAATTAATGATGGTTATATTTGTCATAGAAGTGACATCTTCGCTGACGGAAATGTAATTCGTCACAGAAAAGTTGATTTTTTATGACGAAAATAAGCAATTCGTTATTGAAAACTTTCTATGACGCACTTTCTATGACAAGTTGAATTTTGTCATAAAGTCGTCATAAAAAACCTACAATGACAATTTCGGAACTAATGATGACAAGTTTGGAACGTCATTAAAAATCACTTTTCATGTAGTGCTTCATGCGATCTTCCGTTATTAAAGGCTCTCCTAGCTTGAATAACCGGGCCAACGGGGCAATCGGATAGTAATCCAAGGCCTTCGCTATCTTTTTCGATTTGCCCTTCCCTTTCTTTGTTGGAACGGAAATCTTCGGGGGAGACGAGGGGAGTAGAGAGCAATCAAAGTCAATGTCAAAATCTAACTCACTGTCAATGTTTTTGGGTGGGGAGGGCACGATAACCGATTTGGGGGGAATCGGATCAACTTCTGGCGGAGGAAGTAGAGGTACTTCTGGTGGAGGTTGGATGTCTAGAGATATGTCGCTGCTGAGCCACTGGATGAATGTGCCAATGACATCCCCCAGTGTCTGAAGCTCGTCATTTGGAGGCAATTGTAGCGTGACAAGCTTGAAAATGTCATGAGCGCCGTCCACATTGACCTTCGTGAAACTCGGCGCTAGCAGGGTACCGTGCACCATCGCCCCTTCAATGGATGGATACGCGAGGCCCCAAGCAGCCTGTATAGGAAGGGAGCAATTGGCAACTCTCACCTGGAGATTGCACCGCGTGGGCTCCTACACAACGGTACCCAATTAGCTAATGTGCCCAAAAGATATATCTATGGAGCATTCAAGAGATCTAAATTAGTATACCTTGATGTCACAGACAGGGAATTTGCCGACGTGTTTACCCTGGTCAGGGGCGGACGCCTTGCAATTTGCTCTTACGTGTAGTGAAATTTGAACCCTTGGCCTTCCACAGGCTGTGTGTTTTGAGCATTGAGCCTTTCCTCGAGGCTTCTTATCCTATCATTGAATTCTCCTCTCAGCCTGTCCTCAAGATCCTTGACTATCTTTTTCTCGCGCTCGTCTCTACCTCTCTTCTTACTCCGGTACATGTGAGTGTCTTCGAAGCCCGTTTTCCAGGGAACGAAAACCCCTTTGCCTCGCGTGCGACCAGGGTGTTCCTTGTTTCCCAATGCCGTGGAGAGTGCATCTCTCTCCCTGTTTGGGACAAAAGATCCACCGGAAGATTGTGCACTCAACTCTACCTGCAAGATCGCAGCAAGTTATTTCACTTATGAAGTTAGGAACTAAATACGTACCAAAATGGTGGTTCGATATCTTACCAAACATTGGCAGACTTCCTCGTCCGCAGGGTTTGTAAAGGAGATGGTGCCAGATGGTGTGGCACATGACCTCGCTCTTAGCCGCCTCTCTGGCGCTGGTCAACAATCGATGCAAATGGTGCGGAGTCCCCTCGTCCTCCTCGTCCCATTGCATCCTCTTCCCGCGTGAGCCGGTGCCGAGTCTGTGGGGGTGGGTGTTCCTTGCCTGCAGGGCCTTGTGTGCTTCGCTTTCAATCAAGAATTGATCTGTCGTCTTCAACTGAACAAAACGTCGTCATGAATCCTCACTAATGAACTCGTACTTAGAGTAGGGAGTCCTATCCTTATTGACGTATTCCTTGACAAGTGTGCTCTTAAAGGTCTTCCACGCCTTTCCTGCCACTAGCAGTGCATACCGTCGCACAGGGGCCTCGAGTTCTTCTGGGATATCGAAGGAGGAAAGGATTTCTGTAAGTAGGTCGTTGCGGCCCTCGTCAGTCATCGACTTCCAGGATGTACATGTGATGGGGACCCGTTCGCGTGCAACTATATATCCCGCACATTGTTCGTAATGCATTCACTACCTTTTTACTTCCGGTAGGGGACCCATCTTTCGGATCGATTGCCGTGATGCTATATCGGCCTGTTGGCCTTTTGTTTGCTTTTCTTGGAGCGCAAGTTGGTTTGACTTGACTCGGCTCATCAGTTGGGCCTAAGGTGGACAGAAAATATTGAAATAATGTTATTCCATCATTTGTTAGTATTGTTTGGATTTTGTATTACAGCAATGGTGTTGCTGAACAAAACTGAAGCCAACACATAAACCAAAAGGTATTCATCATGATGGTGCTAATTAATTAAGCCTTTTCACTTAAGATGAGAAATGAACTTTCATTTTGGCACTGGCATCGTAATCTCGATTTCAAACCGGACTTGGTACATCTGAGACCAATCTAACTTATTGACTACATGTGTGCAACAAGATGAGTATGAGTCTTGCCAGACGCATATAAATAGTTGCTCTTGCACAGAATATTGACAATTATTGCATGGCAGCTAGCTACTTGAAAGAAATCCAACTAATAAGATCAAAACACAATAGTGCCCAAATGTTGAGGTTGCAGTCCGAATTATAAAACATCACTAGTCTTTAACAGTTTCAAGATTAGGCTTTTCTAGTGCTTAAGGGCTTGTTTGGGGAACAGTCAGTATAAATAGATTAATTACTGCAACAGAAGAGTTGAACTACAACCCATTCTTTAGAGAATGACATGTATTCTAGAATGAAAAATGTGCATCAAAATTAGATTAATTTTACACATCATAAATTAGATTAATGACATGTGGCCAATAGCAAAATGGAACACATGTACACCAGTGTTTTATTGATACATGCAGATCAATACTATACCAATAGATATACTTGTTGAATAATACTATTTTATATATTTTTTGAACCATTTTTTTAATAAATTTAAGGTCAGTTAGGATAAGTTATTTTAAATATTTTTAATCAGATGAAACAAATGCAGGCACTTCATCTTGACTATTTTCTATGAAGTGTGAACAAATAAAATACAACATGAATAAAAAGAGAGTTGTGCAGTATACGGTCTCCGACATGCCTTTATGAAGTTTCAAAGAGTCAAAGACCATAAGTTGCTTGTCCTGTTGAGAGGTAAGTTTTAATGAGCATGACAAGGACTATGGGTTGAGCCCCTTTAAGTGACATTTACTAATAATGGTCATACAATCATAAGTCAGCACATGAGTAAGTACAATCGTAAATATCTTGAACTGATGATCAGTAGAGCCATACAACCAATTCAGGTGGATATTATTTTCTAGTGGTAATTGTCAAAGAGCAAAGCACCTGCTATCCTTGACATGCCATGTGTATTTAGAAACTAGACAAACAGCTTCTAAAAGGAAGAGCAAACTGGCATTATGGCAATACTATGCTTTAAAGAAAGCATGAACCAGAAAATACAGCTGCAAAATGAAAACAATATGAACCAACATAACTAAACAGCTGGTGTGAAAATATAAAAGAAAATTGACAAGAAAAATATATCCATTTTTTTCCAAAGAAAATGATTGGGGTTTCCACATGTAGGATGTTATGGGAAATGCACATAAGGGTGGTCATCACTCCTTCAGGACATCTGGGGGTACAGCACTACGACCCACTAAATTATTTAATTTCTTATTTGCAAGGATCGTGAGATAAACCTGTTTCCAATATCAGAATTTACTGAAGTGATGAAAGCATTTCCAAAGCAAGCCAAAGACAAAAGTTTCACAACAGAGTGCCATACAGATTCACCGAGGAAGTAAGCAAAAATGACTGAACAACTAATGGTGCAAAGGTTAATCTAACCAGATCGGCAAATAAAATACAAAGAGAGTAACTATTAGTATGACCAAACGGCAACTTCTAAAAATTAACAAGGTAATGATTTCATGAAGAGCAACATGTCAGATTATTAGAGGATATGCATTTGAATTATTGAGCACTCAAGCAAACTTGTCGATATATTGATATGTGGTCAAAATGATGGCATTTAGTAGAGGATATGCATTTGAATTATTGAGCACTCAAACAAACAGTAGATGGAATTTAGTAGCAAATGCAGCACTGCAAGTAATGATGGTAGGAGTATGACCTAGAAAAATCGCCGGGGGAGGAAGGAGGAGGGAGTACCGGCTGCAGGAGACGTCGCCGGGGGAGGAGGAGGCGCAGCTGTCGGGGGAGGAGGAGGCGCAGCCGCAGTGGGCCTCAGGGAGGCGGCGCCGGGGCTCGGGGAGGCGGCGCCGGTTTCCATCAGCGTGCTCGGGGAGGCGGCGGAGCTCGGGGAGGCGGCGGGGCTCGGGGAGGTGGCAAGCTCGGGGAGGCGGCGGTGCTAGTTAGGGTTTGAAGTGTGCGGGGAGGCGAAGTGTGGAACAGTCTGTACGTAGAAGTTATATAGAGCCGGATCTCACAAACGGTTGTTAAAGAGCACCGTCTGTGATATGGACTACCACAGACGGTTCTATACTAGAACCGTCTGTAATGTAGAATATCACAGACGGTTCTAGTCAACCGTCTGTGATTGTATATATCACAGACGGTTGTGAAAGGACCAACGATGTCGCCTAGAGGGGGGGTGAATAGGCGGATTTAAAAATACGCAGTGGAATTAAACTGCCTGAGCAGGTCAACCCGGAGTCTCCGGGTTTTGGTCCGGATACTCCGGCTTGTCCGGATACTCCGGCTTGTCCGGAGTGTCCGGTATTGAATACCGGAGTCTCCGAGTTGAGTGGCTCGGGAGCGCAACACAAGTTTCTCAAACTTGCACAAGATACTACTAAAAGTAAATAACAATAGCAACCTAGAACAAGTGCTAGTATGGATTTGAATTAAAGCTAGACAAAGAGCTAGATCTAGGGTTTACGGAGACAAATCCACACAAGCAACACAAGCAAATAAAGAGAGAGCGAGAGAAACGATTTTTCACCGAAGTTCGGATTCTTGAAGGGAATCCTACGTCTCCGTTGAGGTGGCTCGGTCACACTTGAGCCGGGGTCTCTTTCAACCCGCTTTCCTCCCGGTGTTGCACAAATGCACTCGCCGGTTTCACTTCTTGTCTCTTCCCTTTCGGAGGCGAGACTCGCCTTCACAAACGACCGGGGCTCACCACACATGTCGGTAGCTCCTGGTGACTCCTAGCCGTCTAGGAGACCTTCAACCTCCAAGAGTAATAACACCACGAAGAATCGCTTGGAGGATGAACTAGTGCTCAATAAGATGAAATGAATGCACTTAGCACTTTGCTTCTTCCTCTCCTCACCAAAATGAATCAACAACCAAATCGATTGGTGGGAGGAAGTGGGGGCTCTATTGAATGCTTAGAGATGGTTAGGAATGGCTTGAATGCTGCTATGAATGAGCTCAATAGAGATCCTAGCCGTTGGAGTGGAGTGGAGGCTTTAAATACCCTTTTTGAAAACTAGCCGTTGCTCCACGAATTGTACAGGCCGGAGTGTCCGGACAAACAACCCGGAGACTCCGGGTTATCCGGAGACTCCGGACCAAATGTCCGGATACTCCGGACAAGCTGGAACCAAAAGTAACCGAGGGGTCCAACCCGGAGACTCCGGACAAAATGTCCGGATACTCCGGACTGGTCATCCGGAGACTCCGGGTTACCCAGCTCGGTTGCAATTTAAATCTTTTTGCAAAAGCAATGTATGAGTGCTAATTTTAGATGAAATACTTGATGTTGAGCACATGCACATCCTAATAGGCGATTTCTCATCGTATTCTCTTAATAGTACGGCTATCCTTATGACTCAAATAAAAAGAAAATTACACTTCATCGTCTTGATGCCGTTTTATCGAATTTTGACGCGCTTAGGACCATCCAATCTCATTCCAAGCTTGATGTGATCTTGATAACTGCATTACTCTGAGTTGAAGCATTAGGTCACTTTAATTGTGTCATCATTAATCACCAAAATAAAATGAGGGGCCTAGATGCACTTTCAATCTCCCCCTTTTTGGTGAATTGATGACAACACAATTAAAGGTAGATGAAATGAAATCAAATTGACTTTAGCAATTCGAATAAAAGGTGGAGCTCCCCCTAAATGTGTGCATTAGAAGAAATGAGTGGAATCAAATGCACATATTTAACGAGAAATAACCGAGAGCTCCCCCTCAAACATTTGCACCAGAGAATACAACACAAGTAACTGAAAGCAATCCATACATAAAATAAGCAATAAAGTCATTACAAGGAATAACAGAGTTCACGACACGTAATAAGCAAAGATAAAAAGCAACACAAGTCCACAAGCGACAGCACAAGGAAAAACGCAACGCCAACGCGACTAAAGACAACGCGACTAAAGATATCACTCCCCCTTTGGCATCAAGACACCAAAAGAGGGAGAAACACGAAGGATCACTCGTCGTCGCCTTCGTCGTCGGACGCGGAGTAGTCGCTGCCGGGGTCATCTCCAGCGGCAGGCGGAGCGGAGGAGGTGATGCCGAAGAGCTGATCTGCAGAGATGGCATCGCTACTCTCCTCGGAAGACCCGGAGGAGTCGCTGGGAGAGACTGCTTCGCCATTGTGGCGGCGGATGCTGCGATTATGCTGACCATTTTTCTTGATCTGCCGAATCATCACCTTCTGCCTGGTGGAGATGTCGCGGCAAAGAAGGAAGACATGCTTGAGCATGCTCTGAAGAATGCTGCTCGGGACCTCGGTCTGCTTAGAAGGAACGAAAGGCGGCACAGCAGGAGCAGACGTAGAGCGCGAGGCGCGACCCCGTTGAGTCCTAGGAGGAGTAGGACCAGGGGCAGCAGGAACAGCTGGAGCAGTCGGAGGACGAACCTTGTAGGAAAGGTGCTCCTCGTCCCTGACAAACTTAAGACCACTGACAGAGGTGATCAAAGCCATCACAAAAGGAGCGTAGCTGCAGCTGGCCATGTTGCTCTGCGCGTTCTGCCTCATCGTCTACCAAAAGAAATCAGCAACAAACGGATGAGTACGCTCAACCAGGTGGTAAAGCAAGTTCCTTCCATAGGAACTAATGGCAAATGCATCTCCCTCCTTGGGCCAAAGAGTGACCCTCAGCATTCTGTTGAGCACGGCAGGCACATCCTTCAGACCCTTGATGGTCCCTACTGTGAAGCTCCTGGATGTGTCATACAGTGACTCAATCTCCTCAGCAGTCAAAACCTTCTTGTCGTGAAGCTTCGGACTGTCATTGTAGCGAAGGCTGAGGACTCTAGCAAATCTCTTCTTGTTGGCCTTGTACCACACCTTATCAGTCATCCACCAAATGGCATCCTCAGTCTTGTCATAATACAAGGTGGCGTAAAACTGCATGATTATCTCATTGTTCCAATCACACTTGAAAGACATGATGTCTTTCACCTCATGCAGCTCACAAATCTCAAGAACCTGAGCGAAGACTGGATGCTCAGCTACGGCCATATACTCCCAGTCGATGGTCTTCATCCTGACCACTGGGTGCTCAAGTGGGTAGAGGACTGTCTCATAGTAGTCTGACTGAAACCGGTTCCAGAACCGGCGGTCCACATACTCATATTGATGGAAGTCGAGCGGATTCTTCTTTCTGTGCTCAACTATAGCCTTACCCTTGCCTGAACCTGTCCTGTAGTCAATCACTCTCATGGGGTTGACTGACATAGGATACCTCCACACAGGCTTGGCCTTGGCGAAGGGGCCAATGAAATGACCTGAAGCACGAAACTCCCTTCTCTTCTGATCCCTCAGCCTAGCATGAGTATCTGCAGGATGCTCATCTGGATCGGGCTGAGGCTGAAGTGAGGACGAGCCTCGAGGCCGAGATCGCTGCTGCCGCTGGCCGCTGCTTCTTGAGATCGCCGAAAGGTGAGGTCGGGAAGAGGATTGGACAGGAGGCTGCTGAGCAGATGACGTCCCAATGCTCAGTCCACCCCTTCTCTTTGCCACGGCGTAACGCGGCCTCTTGGGTGCCGGACGAGCAGACGGTGAACTGGAGGGACTGTCCGGAGACGGAGAGTCCCTAGGAAGATCACCACCACCACCAGCTGAAGACCCCTGAGAAGGATCCATCTGACCAGACAAAGCGAGGAAAAAGATTAGCCGCGAGGTGACTTGAATTTGCAAAGAAAAGTGCATTCTGGCCGAGGCACTCAACCCGGAGAGTCCGGACAAATTGTCCGGATGCTCCGGATTAACCCGGAGACTCCGGACCAACCCGGAGACTCCGGACTAAAAGTCCGGATACTCCGGATGCGCCAGAAAATGCGCACGGGCGCAAGAAATTTGGGGAAAACAACCCCCAAATTGGCATGAAATGAAACTAGATTGCCTTAAGGATGAACAATAAACGACTAGGGCACAATCTAGCAAGGAAATTTTGCGAGATTAGGGCACACGAAGAAACTCACCTCAAGAGGATTTGAAAAGCGAAGAACACGGGTGAGTTAGGGCTAAAGATCTCCAATCTTGCGGGCAACGACGAGTCAATCCGCACCCTAGAAGAGATGAAGCACGAGGAGAGGCCCTAAGAACCGCGAGAATGAATCTAATCCCCGAAAAGAGAGGGTTAGGGCAACGAGGATCCTTACCTTGTTCTTCAAACCGATTAAGAGGAGGGATCCAAGGACTTTGGAGAGGGAGGAGAAGGAGAGAATCAAGCCCTAGCCAAGGGAGGATCACGGGAGAGGGATAGACGCGCGGAGGAATAGCAAAAAAAAACGGCGCGGGATTGGGGGGTTTAACCGACCGCCCCAACCCGGAGACTCCGGACTCTAGTCCGGATACTCTGGCCCAACCCGGACACTCCGGACAAAATGTCCGGAGACTCCGGGCTAACCCGGAGAGTCCGGATAGAAAACCGGATACACCGGGTTCCCCAGCTCGGTTAGGAGAAAGGGAACCCGCACGAAGAAACTAGGAATTTGGCGGAATGAGAAGGAGAAAGAGACCCTAAGATGTCAACTTGATATATGACCAGCGAACAATTAAACAAGCAAACTATGGTCACATAGCAAATGACAAGATCGAAGGATCAAAAAGCCAAAAACACAGAGTAAATTCAGAGAAAAAGATGAATAAGTTTTTGAAATTCATTTTTCATTCACCAACCAATATATGAGCACTTATCAAACCACGTTACGAGAATCTAGAATATTTAGACCACTTCTCAATTCACAGAACCTTTTCTCGTCAAGGGGCTTGGTGAAAATATCGGCTAATTGATCATTTGTACTCACATGTTGGATATCAATTTCGCCTTTGGTTGCGTGATCTCTTAGGAAATGATGACGAATGTCTATGTGTTTTGTACGGGAGTGTTGGACGGGATTGTTGGCAATTTTTATGGCACTCTCATTGTCACACAGTAGTGGAACACTTTTGTAGTTTAGGCCAAAATCACTCAAGGTTTGTCTCATCCAAAGTAGTTGGGCACAACAACTCCCGGCTGCTATGTATTCGGCTTCGGCAGTGGATAGGGCTACGGAATTCTGTTTCTTGGAAGACCACGAGACTAGGGACCTACCCAAGAATTGGCAAGTCCCCGAGGTACTCTTCCTATCCACTTTACAACCGGCATAATCCGCATCGGAATAGCCAACAAGTTCAAAGGAAGATCCTTTTGGATACCAAAGTTCGAGTGAGGAGTGTGCACTAAGTATCTCAAGATTCTCTTCACGGCCACCATGTGGCACTCTTTTGGAGCAGCTTGAAAACGTGCACACATACAAACACTAAGCATGATATCAGGCCTAGATGCACAAAGATAAAGGAGAGAACCGATCATCGAACGATATACCTTTTGGATGACCGGTTTACCTTCTTTGTCAAGGTCTAGATGCCCGTGGGCCTGCATAGGCGTCTTTATAGGCTTGGCGTCCTCCATTCCGAACTTCTTGAGCATGTCCTTGATGTACTTGGTTTGACAAATGAAAGTTCCTTCCTTGAGTTGTTTGACTTGAAATCCGAGGAAGAACTTCAACTCTCCCATCATGGACATCTCAAATCTTTTGGTCATTATCTTGCTAAACTCTTTACACAAATGTTCATTAGTAGATCCAAATATAATGTCATCGACATATATTTGGCACACAAATAAATCATTATCAATGTGTTTAGTAAAGAGAGTAGGGTCGGCCTTTCCGACTACAAAACCTTGTCCCAGAAGGAAATCTCGTAAACACTCGAACCAAGCCCTCGGTGCTTGCTTAAGTCCATAAAGGGCTTTGTGTAGATAGTAGACGTGGTCCGGGTGTTTTGGATCTTCAAAACCGGGTGGTTGCTCGACGTAGACCATCTCGGAGAGTGGTCCATTCAAGAAGGCGCTCTTCACGTCCATTTGATACAGCTTGAAATCATGGTGAGTAACAAAGGCAAGTAATATTCTAATAGATTCAAGCCTAGCTACTGGAGCATATGTTTCATCGAAATCCAAACCTTCGATTTGAGTGTACCCTTGAGCAACCAAATGAGCTTTGTTCCTTGTCACGATTCCATTCTCATCTTGCTTGTTCCGGAAGACCCATTTTGTGCCGATCACGTTTTGATTTGGTCTTTGAACAAGCTCCCAAACTTGATTTCTCTTGAAATTGTTGAGCTCCTCTTGCATGGCCAACACCCAATCCGGATCATCAAGCGCTTCTTCTACCTTAAGAGGCTCAAGAGACGACACAAACGAGTAAAATTCACAAAAATTTGCAACTCGAGACCTAGTAGATACTCCCTTGTGAATGTCTCCGAGAATGTTGTCAACTGGATGATCCCTTTGAATGCTTTGATGAACTCTTGGGTGAGGAACAGTTGAATTTGGAGCTTGAATGGGTTCTTCATCTTGGGATGCGCTGGAACCATCTTGAGCTTGAATGGACGAGGAGGGAATATCACCTGAGCCTGACCCATCCGGAGACTCCGGTATTTGACCCGGAGACTCCTGACCAGTCCGGACACTCCGGGTTTTAGGCCGGAGACTCCGGGTTGGGGTGCTCGGGTGAGATTCCAGATTTTGAGGTCTCACCTCCCCAATTGCCATTTTCTTGATAGCTTCACAAGGAGGTTCTTCCCTGTCAATCACGGCACGATCAACTTGTTCTACTTGAGAACCGTTAGTCTCATCAAAAGTCACGTCACGCGAGATTTCAACGACACCGGTGGTATTGTTGAAAACTCGGTACGCATAAGCATTAGTTCCATAACCAAGTAAGAAACCTTCATCTACTTTAGGAGCGAATTTAGAAGACTTAGCCTTTTTGTTAAGGATATAGCATTTACTCCCAAAGACTTGAAAGTAGGAGACATTTGGTTTCTTCCCGGTGAGCAACTCGTATGCCATTTTCTTCAAGATCTTGTGAAGGTAGAGGCGGTTGGAGCTGTGGCATGCGGTATTGATGGCTTCCGCCCAAAAGATATCGGAAACCTTGTACTCGTCAAGCATCGTCCGCGCCATCTCGATGAGGGTTCGATTCTTCCTCTCGGCTACCCCATTTTGTTGAGGAGAATAGGGAGCCGAGAATTCGTGCTTAATTCCTTCTTCATCGAGAAACTCCTCCACGCCAATATTCTTGAACTCGGTGCCGTTGTCGCTCCGAATTCTCTTGATCTTTACTTCAAACTCGTTTTGAGCTCTTCTCATGAACTTCTTTAGAGTTACTTGGACTTCACCTTTGTCATGCAAGAAGAACACCCAAGTGAATCGAGAAAAGTCATCAACAATAACCAAACCATACTTACTTCCCCCGATGCTTATGTAAGCTACGGGACCAAATAAATCCATGTGGAGCATTTCCAATGGTCTTGAGGTTGTCATCACATTCTTGGCGGGATGGGAGGCGCCAACTTGCTTGCCCGCTTGACAAGCGCTACAAATCCTATCTTTCTCAAAGACAACATTGGTTAGTCCAAGAATGTGGTTGCCTTTAATGAGTTTGTGAAGATTCCTCATACCGACATGGGCTAGTCGGCGATGCCATAGCCAACCCATGCTAGATTTAGCCATTAAGCACGTTTCAAGATTAAGTCTATCCGTATTGAAGTCTACGAGATAGAGCTTACCCTTCAAACGTCCTTTAAAGGCTATTGAACCATCAAGCCTCTTAATGACTTCCACACCCTTTTCATTAAACAAACAATTGTAACCCGCTTTACACAATTGTGCAACGGACAACAAATTGTAGCTTAATGAATCAACAAGTAAAACATTACTTAATTGAAAATCATTTGAGATAGAGATTTTACCCAAACCAATTACTTCTCCTTTTCCATTGTCTCCAAAGACAATACTTTCGCTATTTGATCCATTCACATCCAGGTGTGCGAACATTGCCTTTTCTCCGGTCATGTGATGCGTGCATCCGCTATCCTAAATCCAACTTGTTCCACCGGAGATATAGGCCTACAAAAACATATTTAGTTTTTGCTCTTTGGTACCCAAACTTGGTTAGGTCCACGCACATTAGTGACAAGCGATTTAGGGACCCAAATAGAACGAACACAAGGAGCATTTTTCGGCTTACGCCCAACATGATAAGCAACTACACGACCGAGGTTAGTCCTTTTAAGCACATAAGAAGCAAAGAACTCGGAGTGAGCTTTGTGCTTGGATGTTCCTTCGCCTTTTACAAAGTGAATGGGCTTGCTTAAAGGAGCAACAACAATGTTGCTCTTTTTGCCCTTTGGCGGAACATACCCAAGCCCTTGCCTCTTAGGATTACTTTGGCGCTTACCGAGATACTCCTCTAAACCCTTGCTTGCCTTGTAGGACTTTTGAAGTCCATCTTCAAGCATCACCTTAAGCTTCTCATTTTCATGAGCTAAGACTTTCAAAGTCTCACGGTTAGTAGCACAAGTAGCAACATCAACATTAAAGCATCTAGCGCAACCGTTGCTCGTCGAGGGTAATGAAATATTGGAGTTGTTGATTGAGGTAGAAGCTTTATTCGAGAGATCAACAAGCTTCACTTCAAGAGCCTTGCAAGCATCCTTTGCTTTTGCAAGTTGCTCTAAAAGTGAAGCATTGGTGATCTCAAGACTAAGTGCTTCATTTTTGGTCAAATTTGAGCTTTTGACTAAATCCTCATTTTTCTTCTTTTCAAGGGCCAAGCTCTTCTCTAGTTCAAGGTTCTTCTCCTTCTCAAAAATAAGGAGATCTTCTTGAGCTTCGAGAATAGCTTCCTTTTGCTCAACAACCTCCTCCAATCTTTCAATATCCTTAAGTAGCAAGTCTAATTTTTTAACATCAAAATCATCCATAGACTTAAATGCTACTTCTTCCTCATCACTAGCATCATCACAATCATCCAAGCTATAATCAACAATGGAATGAATAGTGCTCTTAGATGATACCTTGTGCCCCTTTGCCATAAGGCACATTGGAGCATCTTCATCTCCGTCGCTCAAGTTGTCGAAGAGGCTCTTCGACTTTGTCGGTGGAGTAGCGATGGCGACGGTGGCAAGTCCTCCTTCATTGTCGGAGTTGGACTCGGACTCGGACTCAGAGTCGGAGTCGGAGTTCCACTCCTTGCCAATGTATGCATGACCCTTGCCCTTGTACTTCTTGCTCTTGTCCTTGTCCTTCTTGCGGTACTTGTCTTTCTTGTACGGCTTCTCTTCCTTCTTTTCTTTGTGTGGGCACTCGGCGATGAAATGACCGGGTTCCCCACACTCATAGCACTTTCTTGAAGAGTGTCTTCCTCTTGACTTGTTGCCGAAGCTCTTGGAATGGCTTCCCGGCTTGTATCCTTTTCTCTTCAAGAACTTGTTGAATCTTCTAACAAGAAGGGCCATGTCTTCATTTGTGAGTGGCCCATTTGATTCTTCTTCATCGCTTGAGCTATCTTCGGCTTCTTGCACCACCTTGACGGCCTTCAAGGCGATGCCCTTCTTCTTGCCGGACTTGAGCTCCTCCACCACTTCCGCTTCCTTCACCATCATCTCATCCGTCATCAACCGGCCAATCACATCATGAGGAGTGAGGGTGTCGAAGTTTGGCCGGTCGCGGATGAGTTGCACAAGGTTGCGGTTGGTGGGGGTGATCACTCGAAGGATGATCTTCACCACGGCCTTGTCGGTGAGCTCGGTGCTTCCAAGTCCCTTTGCTTGATTCACTAGCACCATCAAGCGATCAAACATATTTGTGTACGATTCACCTTCTTCCAAAGTGAATCGGCTTAGCTCTCCAATGATGAGTTCGATCTTGGACTCACGGACACTTGACACGCCTTCATGTGACACCATCAATCTTTCCCAAATGTCCTTGGCATTGTCAAGGCCATCGACCCGGTTGAACTCGGAGTCGCTCAAAGCGTTGAACAAGGCATTGACGGCCAAGTCGTTGAAGTGTTGAGCTTTGTCTTCTTCGGAGGTGAGATTGTTGGGGTTTGCGGGCTTGAAACCTGTTTCAACAATCTTCCAAATACAAGGATGAAGTGATCTCAAATGCATCTTCATCTTATGTTTCCATGCCGCATATCGAGTGCCATCGAAGTGAGGCGCTCGACCGGACGAGACGGAGACATAGGATGAGGAGTTTGAGACTCCAAAAGAGGAATAATCTAAAGGAATTGCAACCCCTATACCGGAACCCGTGGCCTTGTCTTGGGCATGGGTTTGATAACTTTTCTATTTCCGACATCTTTGATTCTCCAGCGGTTAAGCCAAAATAAAGGAGATTTGGCTCGATACCAATTGAAAGGACCAACGATGTCGCCTAGAGGGGGTGAATAGGCGGATTTAAAAATACGCAAATGAATTAAATCGCCGAGCAGGTCAACCCGAGTCTCGGGTTTTGGTCGGATACTCGGCTTGTTCGAGTGTCCGGTATTGAATACCGGAGTCTCCGAGTTGAGTGGCTCGGAGGCGCAACACAAGTTTCTCAAACTTGCACAAGATACTACTAAAAGTAAATAACAATAGCAACCTAGAACAAGTGCTAGTATGGATTTGAATTAAAGCTAGACAAAGAGCTAGATCTAGGGTTTACGGAGACAAATCCACACAAGCAACACAAGCAAATAAAGAGAGAGCGAGAGAAACGATTTTTCACCGAAGTTCGGATTCTTGAAGGGAATCCTACGTCTCCGTTGAGGTGGCTCGGTCACACTTGAGCCGGGGTCTCTTTCAACCCGCTTTCCTCCCGATGTTGCACAAATGCACTCGCCGGTTTCACTTCTTGTCTCTTCCCTTTCGGAGGCGAGACTCGCCTTCACAAACGACCGGGGCTCACCACACACGTCGGTAGCTCCTGGTGACTCCTAGCCGTCTAGGAGACCTTCAACCTCCAAGAGTAATAACACCACGAAGAATCGCTTGGAGGATGAACTAGTGCTCAATAAGATGAAATGAATGCACTTAGCACTTTGCTTCTTCCTCTCCTCACCAAAATGAATCAACAACCAAATCGATTGGTGGGAGGAAGTGGGGGCTCTATTGAATGCTTAGAGATGGTTAGGAATGGCTTGAATGCTGCTATGAATGAGCTCAATAGATATCCTAGCCGTTGGAGTGGAGTGGAGGCTTTAAATACCCTTTTTGAAAACTAGCCGTTGCTCCACGAATTGTACAGGCCGGAGTGTCCAGACAAACAACCCGGAGACTCCGGACCAAATGTCCGGATACTCCGGACAAGCTGGAACCAAAAGTAACCGAGGGGTCCAACCCGGAGACTCCGGACAAAATGTCCGGATACTCCGGATTGAATCCGGATACTCCGGACTGGTCATCCGGAGACTCCGGGTTACCCAGCTCGGTTGCAATTTAAATCTTTTTGCAAAAGCAATGTATGAGTGCTAATTTTAGATGAAATACTTGATGTTGAGCACATGCACATCCTAATAGGCGATTTCTCATCGTATCCTCTTAATAGTACGGCTATCCTTAAGACTCAAATAAAAAGAAAATTACACTTCATCGTCTTGATGCCGTTTTATCGAATTTTGACGCGCTTAGGACCGTCCAATCTCATTCCAAGCTTGATGTGATCTTGATAACTGCATTACTCTGAGTTGAAGCATTAGATCACTTTAATTGTGTCATCATTAATCACCGAAATAAAATGAGGGGCCTAGATGCACTTTCAGGTTGTTAAAGAGCTCCGTCTATGATATGGACTACCACAGACGGTTCTATACTAGAACCGTCTGTAATGTAGAATATCACAGACGGTTCTAGTCGTAGAATATCACATACGGTTCTAGACTAGAACCGTCTGTGATATTCTACATTACAGACGGTTCTAGTATAGAACCATCTGTGGTAGTCCATATCATAGACGGAGCTCTTTAACAACCGTCTGTGATATAGGGTCATATTTTTTCAAAGCACAAAAAAATAATGTTACTTGTTATTATATATTGCAGATTAATGTTTTTTCAAAGCACAAAAAATAATTGAGATAAATACAGAAGTACTTGTAATGAGTACACAGAAGTACAGAAATATTACTTTATTATGCATACATGCATGCACTTGCTTACAAGTTAACATTGTAATTATACAGTGTAAATTATCCCTTCACGATGATCGACGCATGTGTAGCTGACTTCCTCAGTTTGTTCTTCTTGGACCATGCTGGCATTTCCGATATGAGGCAAATCATCAAATTGATTGTACTCTTCCTCATCTACTACATTCTCAACTCCGACAATCCTCCTTTTTCCCTGAACAACTACGTGTCGCTTCTTGTTGGACGGGTCGGTAACATAGAAGACTTGAACAACTTGGTTTGCGAGCACGAATGGTTCATCTTGGTATCCGACACGTTCGAGGTCCACAGTAGTGATGCCGTACTTGTCAACCTTCACATGCTGGAGGTGGACCCAACGACACCGAAATAGTGGGATCTTGAAAAGTACGTAGTCAAGCTCCCAAATCTCCTCTATGAACCCATAGTAGGAGCTCCTTGTTGACCCAGCGGTATTGAACGCATCTATGCGGACCCCGCTGTTCTGGTTTGTGCTCTTCAAATCCTGATCTATCGTGTAAAATGTGTATCCATTTAAGTCGTATCCTTTCCATGTGACAACTGTAAAAGCTAGGCCTTTTGCGAGCCATTTCAGGGTGTCATATGACGAGCTCCCAGTGATGGGTCGCTCTTTGAACCAATTGTTGAACTGAAGGTTATGTTGTCTTGTGATCCAAGACTCCTGTCGTGCTGGATTCTCTTGCCTTAGCCATTGCTTGTGCTCGACGATATACGGGGACACTACAGCCATGTGTTGTAGAACCGTGGAATGGCCTTGAGCACACGCAACTGGATCAGGCGTGATTGCTTTCCTTCCGATGGTCCCGATACCCTGGAGCCTCCGTTCATGGCGAGATCGAGGCACACCAATTGGTTGGGCCTGAGCCATGTAATCGACGCAGAACTCAACGACCTCTTCGGTTGCATAACCTTCGACAATGCTACCCTTCGGACGAGATCGATTTCGTACGTAAGACTTAAGAATTCCCATGTACCTCTCGAACGGGTACATGCTACGTAGGAACACAGGCCCGCACATCTTTATCTCTATCACAAGGTGAACAATGAGATGGACAATGATATCGAAAAATGACGGAGGGAAATACATTTCAAGATTACATAGAGTCATCACCACCTCAGCCTGCAGAGCATCTAGTCCTTCGGGATCGATGACCTTCTGAGCGATTGTGTTAAATAAATAACACAGCCTCGTGATTGTCTCTCGGACCTTGACTGGCAAAATACTTCTAATTGCAATAGGGAGCATTTGTGTCATCAACACATGACAATCATGAGACTTCATGCCAATTAATTTTAAATCTTGCATTGAAACAAGTCTCTTCATGTTGGACAAGTAGCCGGACAGAACTTTCACACCATGCAAGCACTGGCAAAGTTCAGTTCTTTCGGCCTTTGACAGAGTGTAACAAGCTGGTTCGCAATACGTACCACCTTTAACGGTCTCTTTTGGTGCTAACTCAGGTCTTATGCCCATATCGACTAAGTCAAGTCGTGCGTTGATACCATCCTTTGTTTCGCCCTTAATGTTTAGTAGGAGACCAATCAGGCTATCACAGACATTCTTCTCCACGCGCATGACATCGATGCAGTGGCGAACTTCTAGGTGCTCCCAGTAAGGTAGGTCCCAAAAGATTGATCTCTTCTTCCACAAGCTCTTCTCACGGGTCAACCTTGCTTTACGTCCCTTTCCATACGTAACATCCAAATCCTTTACAAAGTCATGAACATCTCTCCCGCTAAAAGGCCTTGGAGCTGAACCGTTTTCGTTCGTCCCGTCGAATAGTTTCTTCATCTTGCGGTATGGGTGTTTCCTCCCAAGGAACCTACGGTGACGCATGTACACGGTTTTACGCGAGTGATTCAGCCACACACTCTCAGTATCGTCTAGGCAGTGAGTGCAAGCCTTGGCACCTTTTGTACTCTGGCCCGACAGGTTAGCAAGTGCAGGGTAATCATTTATGGTGCAGAACAACAAGCAGTGTAAAGTGAAGTTCTCTCGTTTGTATGCATCCCAAACCTGTACCCCAGGAACCCACAATGTTTTTAGATCTTCCACCAATGGAGCTAGGTACACATCAATATCGTTCCCAGGTTGTTTCGGTCCTTGGATAAGCACAGACAATAAAATGTACTTTCGCTTCATACACAACCAAGGAGGAAGGTTGTAGATACAGAGATTCATGGGCCAAGTGCTATGCATTTGCTCATTTTCCCGATAGGATTGATTCCATCTGTACTCAGTCCAAACCTTATAGTCCTAATCTCATAATCGAATTCTTCATACCTCCTATCGATGTTTCTCCACTGGGTGGAGTCAGCAGGGTGTCTTCGCATTCCATCGTTCTTACGCTTCTCGGAATACCAACACAGCAGTTTTGCCTCCTTTGGGTTAGCGAACAAACGCTTCAATCGGGGAATTAGAGGCAGATACCATGCCATCTTAGCAGGAGTTCCTTTTTCACCTCCTCATCTGAATGACTCTTACGCTTGTACCGGGATGCGTTGCACACCGGACATACATGCAAGTTTGCATACTCTTTGCGGTATAGGATACAATCGTTCGGACATGCATGTATTCTTTCTACCTCCATTCCCAAGGGACAAAGAACCTTCTTGGCTTTGTAGGTTGTTGTCGGCAACTCATTTCCCTCACGAAAGCATGTCCGCCAATAGACGTAACATATTTGTGAAACTCTTGTCTGACCAACAATTGCTTGCCTTCAATTTCAGCAGTTCAAGCATGGACGACAACCTTGTGTATTTCACCTTGCAACCAGCGAACAAAGGTTTCTTCGAGTCCTCCATCAAACCCACGAATTTTTCATATTCCCTTTCATCACGGTTCCCTTCTGCGTCGCGCAGCATCTGGTCCAGATTGTCATCATGCAACATATCCTCGTCGGAAGCAGAATCAATGTGATCATCCGGCATATCGTTGACTTCGTCGAAGATGTTAACAGTACCACATGCTTCTTGTATATTCTGCTCTTCGCTGTGACTGGTCCAACATGTATACCCCTTTTTGAAACCTCGCATAATCAAGTGTGCTTCGATATGTGTTGAGTTTCGAAACATCATCATATTCTCGCAATCGATGCATGGACAAGACATATACTGCACTCCCTTATTAAACATGTCCTCCTCTGCAGCTCTTCTAAAAGTGGAGACGCCATTAATGTACTCCACACTCGTACGGTCCTCAGCGTACATCCAGCTTCGATCCATCTATGCTACACATGTAATATTCGATCCAATTAGAACCCTCTTTTGAACTGATTAAGTACAATTTCCTTAACAAGTTAAAGCTTGAAAATAATATTGCAATTATAACGTCCAATTACTAGCTAGCTTAGATCACCACCAAAACATGGATCTACAAGCTAGATCTAAACAATCTTACATTTCTTATATAACCAAGCTAGATATTGAATTAATATATATAAGGCAATTTTATATCCATTACTAACCTTAGATCTGAATTAATATATATAATGCAATTATTCATTACTAACCTTAATTAGATCACAAGAATCACCTATTATATAAGCTTACAGACGGTTCTATTGCCAAACCGTCGGTGATATAATGGTCTTAGCATTTCATCCCAGCCGGGGACCACAAACTCAAACTTACGCTCGGGCCTATATATAGGGAAACTTAATCGCAGACGGTTCTATAAAATAACCGTCTGTGATATAGGGAAGATTACAGACGGTGATGTGTACAAACCGTCGGAGATATATTACTGACGGTTATATACACTAAACCGTCTGTGATAGTTAAGTATATCAATGACTGTTATTTCATAAAACCGTCTGTGATAAATTCACAGACGGTTTTGTACTCAAACCGTCTGAGATGGCAGACGAGGAATGGTCTGTGATAGTTTCACTGACGGTTGGTTTATAGAATCGTCTGTGATGTTCTATAATACAGACGGTTTTTTAAAACCGTCTGTGATGGTGAGTCTAATATAAGCATTTCTGTAGTAGTGATCGACACTTGATACTTCATGCTCATTAATTGTCGATGATTATTCACGGTGGATGTGGATGTACGTACGTACGTGATCTCAAGTCAGCATCTTTCAAGTTCTTTGTAACCTACACCGAACAATGTATTCAGGGCAAAAAAAAGGACAAGTGAATAAAAATAATCTATAGGATTAAACCATACCACTTCTTGGCCACAAATCTTGAGAATTTCATTCATAAAGGATTCAGCAGATTTGCAGACATCAGAAGATTTATCCCGGTTGGCTAGCATCGCTAGTGAGCGAGCAGCCCGTCCGAGTTCGAGTCCTAGACTTGCCCGGGTGCGCACGAGTCGGGGGCAGCGCGTGTGTGTGCGTGGGTGTGTGCGTGTTTGTAGCCCGACTGTTATTGTTGTTTTTCTTCTTCTGCAGTGATTGCTAGAGCTCCCGGCCAAAATTCAAAAAAAAAAAAAAAATACAAGGATATATTAGAATCATGGAACCATCTTATCAAGTTGGGCAGCAGCAACCCATGAATCTAGAGCAGTCCATGTGCACTCTCGCATGTGCTTCTTATTTGTCGCCAAGACACTTTAGAACATCAGCCAAAATACCCTGCATAATACAAAATTGCCAGTTATTATCATAGTTTTGAATAATGTCAACCAACTTCTCCCTATCGGAGTCGCTTGCAGGTCTTTGAAGAAGGCCACCCGACGGCTGCTGGAAGGTGAGGTCGGGGGCGAGGGTAATACACGATGTACTAAAATATCAATGTGATCTGCATAAAGAACAATTTTGAACTCAAGACTACACAACTTGGAATTATTAGCTTAGACATACAGTGTCAAAATCTATCTGTTGTAATGTGATCATGGTTCACCAGTTGGATCATATGAAGGCCCTCCCTAAGAGACTAAGAAGTTGAAAAGAGGATTAGTCTATTCTAATGTTAACCATGCAAAGCTCATTATAGAAAGCAAAAGGATCCCACAAATGGCACGGAACAGAGCTCATAAATCCAATAAATTCAGATGAAGCTGACATCTAAACTATTATTATTATATATTAAAAGAAGGAGTTTACCCCTCCTCATTATGGATCGTCCACATCGATAAACATGTTGTTTGGCCCAACTCGATCTTGTTCGGCCCATTAAAGGATGAGTTTTACCACACGCACACGCACGCAGCGAACCACCCAACCACGATCTCCTCGTCAGTTATTCTTCGGGAATTACTAGGGATCAGACGTTTGATTTTTTTGCAATATTTTTTTTACGTATGAAACATTTATTAAAAAAAAATTTCATACGTTCAGAAAAATATTGCGCGCCGTCCGAAAAAAAAAAAAAATAATCAGACGTCCGCTCCTATTTTCACCCTCATTCTTTTCTCCTCCCTCATCCCCAATTCCCTATGTTCCCTCTCCCCCGATTGCCTGCACACTGCACCTCCTCCCCCCAGCACAAAGCACAAAGGCGGCCGCCGCCGCCGCACCATCCGCAGCAACACAACCGCGCGAGCCGACACCAGAGAGAGAGAGAGAGAGAGAGAGAGAGAGAGAGAGAGAGAGAGAGAGGCCGTGCGCCACAGATATGTGGCCGCGTTAGGGTTTCTCCGAGGAGAGGAGGAGTAGGAGGAAGAGGAGATGGACGTGGTGAAGGCGGCACAGCTCTCGGGGCAGATGCTGGACCGGGTGGTGGTGCACCCGCTTGTGCTGCTCAGCATCGTCGACCACTGCAACCGCGTCGCCCGCGAAACCCGCAAGCGCATCGTCGGCGTGCTCCTCGGCACCTCCTCCCGCGGCACAGTCGATGTCACCAACTCCTACGCCGGTAACCAACCCCGCCTCGAACCACTAGGGTTTGCGAGGCCGACCGGATCCGAGGGAGTCTCCGCTCAGATTCCAATTCCCTTTTTTTCCCCAGATTTCACGGGATTATTGCATCCATCCTCTCACTTTTCTCTCGCAATTTTGGCCTTTTGGGTGATTTTTCATGCATTTTTTAATATCATGTTTGATCATTCATCATGGCTTCGATCATCCTGCGGTGTCATCCCCACAAATTGCTTCGCTTACTCTCTTCTGTTTTTCTAATTTTTTTGTGGTGATTTCGCTGGAATCTGGCTAAGTTGTCATCAAAACTCTCCGAATTGCTTGGTTTTCTTGAGTTCCCATAGCAAGCTTCAACCTTTTTTTCTCCAGATGCAGCGATCGAATCCAAGACGTAATATATGTACAGGAAACAGTTTTGGCCTGGTCAAGAGATGTGTAGCATGGTTTCACTTTCCATGCATGTTATTTACTGCAAAAATTGCAAGTATGTGCAGTTACTTGGCTTAAATGGTATCATTAGTCTTATCTTAGTCACAGAAAATACATATTTGATCAAGCATACAAGCCCAGACAGTTTCTTGGGAAGTTTCTCTGTCGATTTTCACAAGGATTGCCTCTGTTTGGGGTTAAGACCGCTAAGATCTTACTGTTGTTCTTTTCAGGGGTCCCATCATTGAGATATTTCATTTTCCATGGTTGAAATGTATGTGATGTCTTATGCAATACAAGAGTTTAAGATTTTCCTTTTGGTTATCTGAAGCAAAGAAGTGCCTGATAATGATAGTGTTGTGTGTTAGCCTCACAGGTTGCTAGATTGCCTGCTGTGGTTGCTCGATTGAATGCACCAACTCTCCAGCAAACTAACAAGATTTAACATGGTAAGCATTTCTGTTTCCTTTTGGCTATGATTAACCTTCATAAGTCCATATGCAAATACTTTGGATTGAAGTGCAGCCGCATTGGAACATATGGTTCCTATTCATTTCGAAGATTCATGCTTTCACAGTGTAAATTTCATGAAGAATTATTACCCATGAATGTTTCAGTGTAGCCTTACATTGTGCTGGAACAGTGCATCCAGATGGTGTCTTTTCAAAGACTAGCCAAAGGAAATGATACTGCCCGGATCAACTCTCTCTCTCTCTTTCTCTCTCTCTCTCTCTCTCTCTCTAAGTGCCTTTTGCATCTTGTTGTTAGACAACCAGGCCAGCGAGCTAAATCAGGAAATTCAGGAAATGAAGGTCTGTAAACTCATTAAATTGTACAGTTCATATGTAAGGTTTTTTATCGATTAGTTAAGAATTGATCAAAATTCAAGAGAAAAGGTTCTTTTGTCTATATGCATATCTATGGTTGAATTTTAATAGTTTCTTATGCTGAGAGGTTTCAAGTTCTTCAATAGTTTTTAATGTAAGCAAAATATTCCATATTCGTGGAAGTAGTGTTTCTATCATAGCTCGTAAGTAACATTTGTGGTACTAGTAGGTTGCCCAACGCACGGAATATCAAAAGAATGTGAACATAAAAAGAATCATAGCATGCCCTAAATTTGACTTATATTTTGACTACAAGTTACAACATGCAGAAAAAATCAAATTAATAATGTACAATTCAAAGCCATTCTCTTCCTATTGATTGTCTTGACAGTGCTTCAAGAAATCTATTCTGTCGTCAAAATACTTGCTTTCCATTGTTGGATCTCCACAAGAGGTTCGTCCTCTATCTGTATGACAATCAGCTACTCTGATGAGTACAAATACCGTAACACATCTATTAAATAGTAGCACACATATTGTGATTGCCGAATTATTCGATTGATGAAACAAACCAAAAAAATAGTAGAGTTTATAGGTGTACTCTTTGAAATGAATGCTTTTGTTTTGTTGTAGCTGGGTGCCTGTCCTTTTGTAAGGTATTTAGCTCCTCAGCTTTACACATACAAGGACCAATAACAATAACATCATCAATGATGGGTGCCTTACTGATGAAGAATAGCTGAGTAAGTAATAAAAATAGGGAGCATGTAAGTTCATTTTGCAACTTGATTGACAAATGATGAATGCAAAAAGAAGCTGGAGGTTTATGATTGCAAGGAACTAAGGCGCTATGAGAATACATGTGCGAAACATTTGATATTTCCCCTGCTGCTATTTAACAAAGTTTTAAATTATGAGAAATGCATTCTGCACGGTCATCAAAATTTATATAACTATGTGAGAGATTCTATCGGTGTAAAATAAAATAAAAGTGACAAGAAGTGCTTACTGGTCACAAAGATGGAAGTTTTTGAAGCTGGTGCAAACCCAACTTTTGCCAGATACAATAGGTTGATGACAATGCTTGCAAAACTGCTGCAGACAAAGCATAATAAAGTCTTCTTTCATGGTGCGCATCCTTTCTCAAAGCTGCAACAATGAAAAATAAGGTGTCAAGTGCCTATAAAATACTGAAGAGGGGGACTTAAATAAACTAACCCTGTGCATGAGCAAAATATCCTCAAGGTTTCCTTTCCTGT